>PTEX01000002.1:1245013-1638872 GCA_003342815.1 Eudromia elegans | reverse complement strand
AAAAAAAAAAAAAACACACTATTTTCATACTTGCGTTGACTCAGCAATATTGAATGTTCTTCCCTATAAAGACAACCTTATTATAAAAATAACTACACTTTACAAAGAAAGGAAATGCATTTGTGAATTTTCTCCTAGAAAGGAGAAACAAGCTTACTTTGCCCTTTCCAAATTTTGTTCTCGGTTTAAGAGATCTCTGCTACATTCACACACTCCCATTCAAAGTTACATGCTATAAAGCAGGAAGGTCACCCATTACCAAAAACAAAACTACGCAAGATATTTTTTTTTTTTAAGCAAGGAAGCCAAAAGTAGAAAAAGAAAACAATCTTCGCATACATTTGCTGTTGTCTCGAATTTATATAACTTAGGTATAGCAGCCATTTCTACGAGCTGTGATATTAAAAAGGGCCGAACTGGAGGGTGTTAGCGTTCAATGTAGAGTGCTGTGTTTTTTTTTTTTTTTCTTCCCCCTTCATCCCATGAGATCAACTCAGGCTTCACACATTGGATGTGAGGTTAGAAAATACTTGCTGGAGCCCATGGAGAATACCATTTACATCATGATCAAACAAGACCATTTTGTTTTCCTAATGAGCTCACCGAGCCAAGATGACTACCATGTGCAGATAGCAAAAAGAGTAGCCGACTTAGAAAGGCTCGTAATTACATGGGCTTTCCTGTAGCTTTCATATTAGCTATGCATACAGCCAAATGTTTTAATATAGCGGTTCATTATTACTGCTCGAAAGAATTGAATTGCAGAATATTAAGACAACACATATATTAGGATTTCACCTTTTTCTTTTTTCACCTTTCTTTTACCTTTCTTTACCCATTTTTATTCTCCATTCTCACACTGCATACTATTCGCTATCTTTATCTTAAAATCCCAGGCTCAGTGTATTTGATTTGATTCTGTATTTCATTAGCACTGAAGTTAGCTTTTTATAAGCCAATATACATCAGTTTATAATCAATGCTTGAAATTATGAACAATGTCAATTATTTATCTCTTTGAAATCATGCAAGAATTATTCACCACCACTTTTTTTTTAAAACTAGAAGAAACTGGATATGTTCAGGTTTCTGAAAATAGTTTCTGTACCACAACCCTCTCCCATAAACCTCAGGCACAGAAGTAATCTTGCTTAATGTGAAGCTATCTGATCCCTGTATCTGAGCTGTTTTAGCTTGATTAAGAGCATTGGCTTGGATGCAGTTACTCAAGTGCTTAAACATAAGCACTCATTTACTTTCTTGCAGAACTGGAGTAAGAGCATTCAGCATTCTGCAGGCTCAGCAAACAGAGAGGAGGAAAAAAGGGCTGAAAGGGCCCTGCACAAGCTTTAAAAACAGCAGAATGAGAGAGAGTTTTCTTGAAGGCCAACACGGAGTTCCCTGGAGCTGACAGAAAGACAAGTACTGTCTGCAAGGATCTTTGCATCACAGCACAGCCAAAACAAAGCAGAATATCCCAATGAGTCTAAAAGCAACATAAACTGCTCTAAATTACATGGCTTTTTCAAAGCTTCCCTAATTCACATTGATAAAAGGCAGTAGTATAAATATAACAGAATCTACAAGCGTACATCTTATTTCAAATCAAAGCAGATGAGTCATCTGACGATCTAGCTGTTGTGAAACAAAAAGAAGATAAATGAGAAAATTGTGTCAGTTTATTACTTGATGAGATTTTATTTCATATATTTTCAGTATCTGATTACTACTCTTACTTACACTTTTAGAGAGAGATTTGCTTTGGCTCCCTTACTGATTTTTGAAGATAAAAATACAAGTTACAATTTAGCTGAAACTGAATTTACTCGAAGAAAACAAACGAGAGAAAGAAGAAGAGTTTCATGTGTAATGGCTGACAGTGAAATTGCCTGAAGTAATGGGGTCCCATTTAAATACCAAGAACTTGGCAAACCTAGCAGCAGTGAATTTGCATAGGCTGTAAAATCTTAGGCATACTTGGGAAGCTTGCTGGAGAGCTTCACAGAATATAAAACTTCTTGGCATCATTACATATGCTGAAAAAACAAATCGGAGAAAGCAAAACACTGTTTACTGCTAATTTTGTTGTTCAGGTAGGAAGTTTGCTTCCCTCTCCATCACTCCCCACTTCGAGTCTGTCTGCCAAATCTTCCCTCTGTGCCCCTCTAAGCTGCGCAATAAGTAATTCCGATTGATTTGAAAGATGCCTGCTAGCAAAGGCACAGCTGATGAACGCGGCTTTTGCTGCTGCCAAACTTCAGCCAGTGAGCTATTCATGGCTCCCGTCCCTGTTTCTCCTCATTAGGCCACTGGGAATTGCATGAATCATTTTCATTCCCTGCCAGGAAGCAACGCCAGTGTTTACTATTACTTATGCAAAATAATTTTCCAGAATCACTTTACAAATGCTGAATGCTCAGTTGACTTATAAAGACTGAAATGAATTAATAAGAAATAAATAAGCAGTCCCAACTGCATGGGTTATCAGTTTTATGCACAAAACAAGTAAAAGCTTTACATATTTCCACTAAGCTGGAATTACAATAACCCCTATTCTCTCGGGAGAAACGATGCCTGAACCACAAAATTAAGACGTGCCTTATTTTTCTTTCATAACAACAGGGAGTGGACTCGGTCAAATTGAGTTTTATGGGATATGCAAATTATTCTAGGTACCACGCTATAGGTTGTCTTATCCTTCTCTCATTTGCCTTATTCCTCAAGGTTTTAATTCTTTTTCCCCCGCCCCTCTCACAGAGAATGATAGCACAGCAGGGAAATAATATTCTGAAAATGTAAGACTGCAAACAGCCTAAGAAAGGAAAAAGCCTTTGCAACTAGATTGCAAAAGCTACTAAGAACTGAAACTTGCAAAGGCAGCTGTATGACAAAATAAACATGGACATAATTGAAACATATAAATCAGGACAATAATTGTTTATAATAATTTGCCCGTCAGTTAACTTGACTACATTTGATCAGCTATAAAGACATTACTGTTAACCCAATAGAAGGAAATTCTATTGAAAAATAGAAAGAAGTCTTTGTTGGAAAACCAGCAGAAAATTGTGCATAAAACCTGATGGGAGCCTCAGAATAATCTCATTAAAGTGGAACACACTTATTCAAGACAGACAAAAAGGGTTCACAGCAGTCTTAAAATCTGTTTTAGGAATTTCACTTTATCTCCTTCTCAAGTAGAGCTCTCTCCAATTACTCTACATTAAACTCTATGACATTTTAATGTTCTCAGCAGGGTAAGGATTTGTCCAGAGCTAGTCATTTTAATACTCAATCTACAAAACAGATCAACCTGATAAAGACAAACCCCAAACCATAAATCTGTCTTTCTGTAACACAGAAGGATACATTGGCCCTAACTCACTGTGCTCACCCTCTCTTCTCTGCAGGATAGCTGCAGCCCTGTTAGAAAAGCCGTTCTTTAAAGGAACATTGTCAGACAAAGTATGGAAGAAGAAAGGAGAGGTTTGTTCAGATTTCCTTGCTACATCACTGATCATAATTCATCAAGTTACTGATGTACAGATCTTTTCTTTTCCGCTCAGAAATTTTGCCTTCTTTCCATTCCCCTTGAACAAGGAAAGCAGCTCAGAGAGTTTCAGTAATAGGACTTAAACATGCTCTCTCAGAAATACTAGCTTTTGGGACTGCATAGGACTGCTGTTTCCCAATGTTTACATAAAGATTTATGTCAGCATAACTTGTGAGGCCTCCATTCTGAATGGTCTTGTCCAAAGCCTCCATACTTGCTTGTCTCAACCCAATGCCCTGCTCTACACATAGAAGTCCATCCTCTCACTGCTGCTGTTCCCCTATCAGGGCCACTAGGTCTCCCAAAACCTCTCAATCTCCTCAGCTTCTCATCACCTTGTCCGTTCAGCAGCCCCAGGGGACCGGGCACTGGTGGTCAGCACACACGTGTCTAAGTCAGCTAATGGGCCACATGTAGCCTCGACTCCTGGACTCACACCAAGTACTACCTTCCTGTTCCCATTCCTCCCCTCAGCCTTTCACTTAAACCATAATTCTGCTGTCAAGTCCAGTTGTAACAAATTCTTGGGTACAGGATGGACAGAGCACTTGATGAAATTAATCTCTTTTCCACAGGAAAAAAAAAAAAGAGCATGAAATAGAAGGCAAAGTATTTTTTTCTTAAACTCAGTTGAAAGTTTGAATCACCTTCAACCTTCCTTCAAAGAGAAATCAGGTAATGTTTTTTATGAAATCTTCAGTTATATTAACTACATGTTACCTCTCTCTGTTAAGCTAAGCAGGTACATTAATATTTTAAATCAATGTCACGTCTTCAATACAGTGTTTTTAACGATCCACTTAAGTAGGTCGCTCACTCGGGTAAGAAATGCTGTTTCTTGGTTTCCTCTAAGCAGCTTAGCGTCCTCTAAGACCACCCCCTCCAGATCCTCCTTTTTATTTTCTTTAATCAAAATACCTGGAAACCTTTTCCCTTTTCCAGCTTTTAACACTGCCTTACTTTACATATTTTCCATCATCAGCCTTTCCACTAGACACCCACATTTTGCCTTTCACCATCAGATTCACGATTGGCTCAACAGACTTACAATAAAATGACACCTATTTTACTAGCAACTGTCTAATCCCCTAAAGAATACAGCTCAACCTTGCTGTGCCACTTACGGGAACATGAGCAAACACATTAAACAAATAACTGCCATCATGCCCTTTAATTTGTAGAAGACATTAAAATCAAATTTCCTCAACCAGATTATTGCATCTTTAAGGAGGAGATAATCCTTGTTAACTTACTTTGGGAACCTGAATGACAGATCACTCAAAGTTCGAGACAATATTTTCTGCTTCTACACTTCAAGTGAAGTTTTCTACAAATATTCTGGTCGCAGACTCCAATTTTAATGAGGCAAGAAGAGAGAACTTTCAAGCTCCTTTTAAAGTTAAGATAAATAAGATAAATTTGTCTTAAGATAAATATCCTTCCACTTCAGCAAATACAGCCTCAAAAGTACTGTTAAATATTGTATAAAAATAACATGAGATGCAATTCTCTCCTGGAGTGGTCTGTTCTGGGGAAGAATGATTAGTGTTCAGACTGACTTGCAAGGCACAGAGCAGGAAGCAGTATATTAAACCCCATAATTCTGATTTAAATTCTTAAGAAAATATATTATTTCAAGAAGCATGAAAAAATAAAACTCCAGCTACTTCTGGATATCCCCAAACAATTTAAAGAATGTGACTATGTTTTCTAAATTATTTAATTGTTCCCTCTTTCAATATCAAAGATTTCATTATACAGACAAAATACAATAACACTTTCAAAAGTTCAGCTGGCAAGTGGAAAAATTTCATATCTGTCGCATGATGATTAGAACCTTTTTTATTAAAGTTTTTTCTTTTCTCCTCTTACATTTGTAATTCACCGTTCTCTATATCTTGTAGAACATCCTAAGGAGGAAAGTAAATCCAGTAACGTCTGAATCAAATATAAATCCCACGATGTTGTAGCAAATTTTAAATAAGGTATGGACACACTCATTTTTCCTAATTATCACTTGACTCAAATAACTTCATCTCCTATCAACTGGAGAGATTTTGAAAAATGAGACAGCACTCAGAAAACTTCATTTACAGCTCAGATCAGAGCCACAGTGCTTGTCAGTATTCAGCTAGGAATTGGGATTCAATCAGCATTGCAGATGAAAGGTTCTTTATAAAAACATCAGTAGATCTTACTGCTTCACACCCAAGGTGACTATATTGATTACTGGAGAGAAAACAAACAAACCATATACCCTCTCTTCTGCTATTATTTTTTTTTTTTCTTCTCCTACTAGCATTAGTAGCATCAGACTGCCCAGAGAGGTTGTGGAGTCTCATTCTCTAGAGATCTTCCAAACCCACCTGCATGCCACCCTGTACCACATGCTCTAGGTGTTCCTGCTGGAGCAGGGGGGTTGGACTAGATGATCTCTAGAGGTCCGTTCCAACCCTAAAGATTCTGTGATTACATATGCAATGAAATACACAAGTATCAAAGGGTTTCCCTGGAATCCAAGATGACTGTGAAACATTTGTGCAGAGATAATATTCAAACAGAAATAAGTCTGAGGAGTAAAAGAAGCGATGGTTAATTGAACCTTTTCTCCAAAAAGGTAAACACCATGGGTAGAAGCTCCATTGCTTCATTTTCCATAGTGTAGAAATGTGTATGAGTTGCCTGAAGCCCAGCAAGGTTTGAACTTATAGTACTGTTTTTTTCCTTAGAGGAGACACTATCATACTTATTTCCATGATAGTTGGTGAGGTTTTGAGACATTCTTTCATGTTTCAGCTTGTCAGATTGGTTCGACTAAAAGGAGCAATGGTTCTTAGTAAGGGACAAAAATATCCCAGCCACCTCTACTCACATCCATCTGTGAACCGTTCTCTCACAGATCAAAAGATACTGAAGGAGAGAAGCAATGCTACAATCTTCTCAAAGAGCATGTACTGACACAATAAAGCCCTTCTCAGAGTTTTATTGCAGTATAATATACTCTAACCATTCTGACAAATGGAATTTGGAAGAAAATTAAAACAAAAAAGACAAAAGATACTTTGCTCCAACATGTTCCTGCACATCAATAAAACAAATGTGGGCTGGCACTGAAACATTTTTAGATCATCTAGCGTACTTATCTCATGATCTGTTCACCTCAGCTAGCAAAAGTATTCTCAAAAATCCATAAAGAACAGAGGTGGCCAAGATAACAAAAATAATAAGGAAGCCACGTGTTAATTTGAAGAGATGAGCTATTGCTTGCAGTACACAAATTCTAGATGTTCTGGGCAGATCTCAAGATGGAGCAATCTGTCTTTCAGACTACTATTTCTTCAGCAAAATATTTCTTCTCTGTTAAGAAAAGACTAATCACCAATCATCTCCAACCCCTCAAATGGAAAATGTCCTGTGAATGGCCAGATAAGCAAAATGACGTAGCCAAAATGTATGGCTATTCTTGATCATATTGAAACACGGTTTCTCTTTTGATTGAAACCCAAGTGCTGCCCCCACGTCAACTGCAGTGACTCATGAACAGCATTTCATGGTATCAGGTTGAGCTTTTACTGCGTTTGTACTCCAGGAATAAAGTCAAATGTATTCAGAACCACCCCCAGGAAAGAAAAGAAAAAAAAAAAAAAAAAAAAAAAAGGTTGTTAAGTGATTTAATAGCCCTTTTAGACAACACTTAAAAAAAACACCTCTCTCCCTCCTTTCCATGAGTGAAACATGAGAAAATAAGAACACATTAATACTGCAAAGAGAGGTAAAAGCCTTAGTTATTCACAAGAATGAATGCAGTGACTGATCTCTTTTCTCAATGAGATGCACACAACCCACACCACTGCAGCAATAACAGTGTCATTTTTACATACTAGGATGATTACATGTTTTCATATTTGAGCCATTTCATTAAAGAAATGGAGCAGCCTCCAACTTCAGTAAAGTATCTACTTACAAAGAAAAATTAAATTAACAATTGTCGAAGTTCTCAAACTCCCTTCCCTGACTTCATCTTTGCACATCCAGCGTGCATGTGCAAACCCATTTTGAACTCAAATGTTCAAGTTTTATGTGTGCCCTACTATTTTAAGACATGAGAATTAAAAATGGATAGCAGGTAGAAGAAAGCACTCCCATAGCATTTCAGTGTCAATGGGAATCCATAGAATTTACAATTATCATCATAGCATTTAACTCATACTCAAAAGTTTCATAAGAATTCCCTGGATCTACAAGGACCTCTCAAACTTTGTGAAAACTTCTTTTTCTCTTTAGAGAAATTATTAATCCAAAAGAACCTGAGATGGGCTTCTCTCTGCTAAATACAAACTATTTAATCACCTTTTCATCAGTTCAGCCAAATTAGCAAATGAATTTCTACAAATCTCATAAGAAATATTTTTGGGTTTTTTCCCCAACACAACCCAGAATTTCTGTAAAAGATTAAAAATTAATACAGGCAAAAGTAGCATATAGACATTAGTTACAGACAACATCAAGCTAATCAGCTTGCATGATTTACTCTACACTATGCCTGTTTTATTCTCAAGTAGAAGTCAGTTATCAAATAGCAGGAAAAGTTTAGCAAAAATTTCTCTGAAGTAAAATATTGAAATAATGCCAGCATGAATTTAAGCTCTGATTTCTCGTTTCTTATTTCTATTGCATTTTCAGTCATACACATAAATCCAAGACTTGACATCTTAGCTCTAAAGATCCTTCAGCTTACAGAATACTACATGAATGCCAACTAGGATTGGCCTACCAAATCACTGGAAGTTAATTTGACTTGGTTAGGCATTATCTGACAATCACACTGACCCATGAGTGAACCTTCCCATGCCAATTCATGTTCCCACAGTGAAACTTACTATTTCTAACACCAGAAAAGATTATGCTAAACTCATAGCAATACAGTCTAGATCACACTGCTACTAACCAACAAAAGATTATTTCAATAAATGATACCTGTCCAAACAACAGACATAAAACATTTCATCCAGCTCCGAGTCTAGAAAAGCAGGACTGGAGTCCTCCAGTATGATGAGGCACTGCAGACAATTAGACAGCATCTTATCTATCAGAACTTGTGGTGCATTTTGTTCTCATAGGTTCAAATAAAAAGCCTGAAATCCTGAACATCAGCAGACTTAGCTACAGCTTTGCATTAATAAATTAGCACCTTCTTTTGTGTTCATTGTCCACAAAAAAAAAAGCGTCAGGCTTCATCAGAACCTGAAGTAATACATTAACCAACTGAGATCTAATATATTACTAAAAAGAACCCAATATTTGAGTAACTCAGATACTATATTAATACACATATGCCACAACATTCAGCCTGTTATATTATTTATATAGCAACTTAAAAAAGCATCTGCCTCTGAATACAATTCTCTGCTGTTCGAGTGTAGGAAAGCATCAAAATGAATGCCATGATACAAAGCACCACCCTCTATTGAGGCTGCTGATTTTAAATATATTGCAATACTATAAAGAAAACACTCAGTTCTGTAGTGGCAGGTCCTACCTCTACCCACATTAAAATACTACCCCAAAAAGATGGGAATGCAGTTAGAGGTAAGTCTGCACAACATACTTTCAAGCACACGGTGTGTAGTAAAAGATGTACTTCTAGAACGTGCATGTAGTCAAAGATAGATAAGATAATCTTATGTCCTTTAAACTACACTGTGGAAAAAACGTGTTCTAACTTGTTTAGCCTAAAATAGCATAGCTGAGCATACCTGTGCAAATACATATATTTATAGTGTCCTAATATCTGTTAGAGGCTGCACTGATCTGCTTATGGGGCTGAAGTACATTTTAAATACAAAGCACACAAAGTATTCTTCACTAGATTCATCATGGACTCAAACACCAGCTCTGCAATACGAGTTTATATATCAAAACACCTCTGACATCTGGAAAGAATCCCTCACCTTTTAGACACCTGAAACCTGCAGAGTCAAATGAAAACCAAAAGCACTTGCCATGATATGTGACATACACCATAAATCCAAATGACAGACATCAAATCTCTGATGAAACAGTAAGTCCAAAAGAGCAGGGCTGTTGGCACCACTATCAGTGTCTTCATATATTACAGTCACACATGCATAGTGACTAATAACCCATCACTTACACTGTAGCCAGGTGCTCACTCTGCAACAAGATACGCGATCCCTCAGCTTCAAAACACTAAGCCCAGCACTAGTTAAGTCCCAGGGCTGAGAACAGTTGCTCATTGCTATCTGGACCGATATCCAGAAGCTGCCTACCAGCTATCCAAAAAGCATCTACAGGGAATTTTCCTTTCAGGATAGCAGAACACTACCCATTCCATGTCAGCGACAGGAAAACAAGGTAATGCTGTTTATTCTCCTTGTGACTGCAGTGGGTGGGAGGTTGTTACCAGGAGTTTTCCCTGTGCTTATCCAAGCAATAAGGTGCTACACTCTGGCTGTGCCCATCCAGAACTCACACTCTGACAGGCTGTAAAGCCACATCAGACTGTCAGTAAATGATGTTCAAAGAACATGCGAGAGCTTCAGCCTAGCTCAGGACAAACGCTTTTGCAGGACACAAAACTCGAGAGGGGCTGTGATCAGCGCAGAGCTAGAGCTGCCTCTGCAGCTTGGTGGTGATGCAAAAGCAAGAGCAAAGTGCTGGTAGCAATAGAAAAGCAGCCTCAGAGACATGCTAAGGAATGCCTACCCATGCAGCTGAATGAGTGCCAATGTGGCTTTCCACAGACATGATCATCCTTCATACTCACTTGAAACAACCATGCAAGAAAGGACATATACATTTATCTTATGTTCACCAAAATTAACAGTACCATTACTTTGACTCTGCTCATTGGAGGCACAACACCATGTGGACTGCTTCTCTGGACAGCATCCAATGCCTAAATAGTTTTTGGTTTTGAAATCATACAGCCAATTATTAGATTCAATTTATAAGAGACTGCACATGTTTGAATTTCACTGAATATATAATTTGTAAGGGAATGAGAGCTCAACTAGAAAGCAGTCACTCAGTCTTGTCATTCAGGCATCCAATTACCAAACAAAAATCATCCATTTGAGAAAGATCTTTTTCTTGAATTTTTGAATAGTCTGCGCTCGAGTAAGAAGCTGCTGTTCTAAAGGATTCCCACAGGTACAGGTTCCTTGAAATCTGGTCATGTCCTCCAAAAATTTCTACTTCAGTAAAAGATCTGTTTAAATTAAGACTATTTTTCTCATAACAGCTAAATGAGAGACTAAATAAATGTTCCAAAACAAAACCCACAAGTCCGTGATGAGTTATAAAGTTGGCTTGCACCACAGACATGCTTTTAAAGTTCTCCTTACCCCACCATACCCTCAGAAACTGATGATAAAACCAGTGGTTTTATCATCAGCAATAGAAGCTGGATGGTGTTTGGGGGCTTTCAACCTTGAGAAGCTTCCAAAGAAAAATTCAACAGGATTGGTTTAGGGCGTGAGCCCAAAGGACTTGCGTTCATTCCCTGTCCCACCATGGCCTTCGTGGGTGATCTTGCACAAAACGTTTTGCCTTGCTGTGCTTCATTTCCTTGTCTTTCCAATAGGGATAACAGCACTTCCTTCCCTCTGAGGCCACATGGGCTAAGTGTATTAAAGATCACACCTATTAGACTGATGAGAGATATCTACATCATATTATACTTAGATAATACCTATGATAAAATCTAGATAAAAATCTCACCATCAAGAACAGAGAAGTAGGTATGATTTAGCAATTATTACTACTATTTCCCTCTCCTTTTACCGCACGTGCTAAGAATCAGAACCAACAAAGTAGCTGCAAACAAAGCAAGCAGCTTGTACTCTGGCATACTTCCTCACATAGGGAATTGGAAACAGTGCAGCAAGAACTATTCATTCTTGGATGAAAAGTACATAAATATAACAGATGAACCCTTTTAGTAACTCACTGACAGCAACTGCTTACCGACTGGACTAGTTTGCAATATTCAAACTGGATGCGGGAGAAATAAAGGGCCCTCAGACTCTGGGAATGCATGCAAACATCTGGAGCACATACAACTTATACCGGTAAACTTAACCAAACAAATTGGCTTGCTCTGCTCCTTATTTAAAACACTTTCCTTTTATAATGCATGGGAAAACTACAGCAATATCTGTTATACCATTTACGATTAAGAAAATCAGGAGGTAGACAGCTTAGATCTATAAAAGTGATTTGATATATTTGGCAATCCAACTTGGCCTGCCTGCAATGAGCTGTTAAATGAAACTTTGCACAGCCATACCATCAGGCTTTATTCACTTGCCACATTTTGTTCTGAAGGGTAAAACTGATGGCCAGGACTGTTCACCTCAATTATTGCCAGAATTGTGTCAGATCTGGGGACTAGATCAATCCCACCTTGGGCCAGGGGAGGGAAGATTCAGAAATCTGCAGCCAAGGAGAACAAAGATGTGGCCTAAAAACACAAGCAGCTTGCCATTTCTTCGTTATCCATCAGGGATGTCAACAGGCATCTCGGACATCTATCAAGGTTTCACAGATAATGGACAAAACCTAACAGCTCCCCCACTGCTTATGGGTAAAGTATATATTGGAATAATATTAGTGAGCCTTTTCTGATGCAGTTATACATTCTTATGCTACATAAAACTGTCTGAACTGACTGTAGCAGTAGGATTCTTCGGTAGCTTACGTATGACAACTGCACAAAATAAAAGAACAAAGCTACAATAAAACAGGAATTATTTGTTATTAAAAAGGGAACAAGGAAAGACTTTTCCTATTCTAAATGCTGTAAGGTTTTCCTTTGACAGAAGGCAGAAATGACACAACGTGCCCTATCTAAACTCCCGACAGTGTTTAAACAATTTATTTCATTATTCCTCATAGCTAGCACTTCGCTGCATTTCTATTTACATACCCTGCAGAGGCCATCACCTGCGGGAAGCAAGCTGAGAAGCTCGTCAGGTTGGAGTACCTGTAAGACTCATTGAGTCTTTACTGATTTTCAAGGAGAGTCTTACTGGGAAAGCAACGCACGAAGTCGATACAGAGCTCAGGTACGACGTTCTTGCAGTAAAATTCAAATTACTAAAATCAACTTCTAGGTGTCTGGCAAAGAATTGAAAAATACGACATTTATATATAACATATCAACTGACACCAGATGCAGCACATATGAACAAGGCTGGGCTTGTGAAAGGGGCTGCACAAATTGATAGAGGCTTGAAGCATGTGGTATGTGGATGGTTCTCGTTTCATGAACATATTTTCTTTTCCCCACTTGCTGTTTTAACAACAATAATATACCAGACTCAGGCATGAAATAAGAAATATTGTCCTGTTTGGGAAATAGTTTTTCACTGCACTAATAACTATAAACACAGTAAGTTTTTGTTTTCAGTTTTTAAAACAAACTTAAAGATAACAAGAAGTTAATCAAACCCCACATTTACGTACAAGATATCTAGACCAATTCTAAGTTGCCTTTCCATGCATGTTGCATATGGATATTTATACTCCAGAAAAAAACTTCCGATTTAAAATTGATTACTTAAATTTTTGATAAGCTGACCTACATAAGACAAAATAAGGGGCACATGAATGAGTTTTAATATGACTGCATTGGTTATAATGCAATTAATTGCTTTTGCTTTAAGTTTTAAGTAGGATGACCCAAATCTTGGGAAAAATGAATCAAAAAGGAAGAAAAAAAAAAACCAAACCAAAACACACACACCCACACACACACACACACACACACCAAAAGAGGAGAAAAAAAAGCAAAACGAAACCACATTTAGTTGTATAGTCATGATTTCTATTACAGGGGTATTTTCAGACAGAATAATCTATCTGCCAATGGGCACCACTAAAAGAAATTGGCACCAGCAAAGGAAAGGGGAAAACAAACAAACAAACAAAGGTAAATGTCTAGAACGTAAAATTTTTCAGACGAGCACAGCTGCGTTGCACAGTCAAGTAACAGAGTCTGGATGTTCAATCAGGGCTTCCTCGCTGTTGTTCAGGTAAGCGATCTCTCAAGTGCATCCGTTTTACAGGGCCCACAAAGCATTTCCAGAGGAGCAGGCGGTGCTTTGCCGCACGTTCTCATCCATTTGCAATTTCACTGGACTCTATCTGCACATGAAGTTTCCCTTCATTTTGTTCCTCCTCCTTTGGCAGGCAAACCCCAATTCAATTTCTTCTGCACCATATAGCTGGCAGAAGATCCTTCCCCCATAAAGCAAGATCATTTTGCCTCCTTCAGTGATTTCATTTCTTCTCCATAGGTACAAGTATAGTTTTTCTTTTTTCCCTTCTGCTCCTTCATGACAGAGCCTAGATCCTATTCATATATTGCATACTATTCATTTCCCAGCACTACCTTTTTATTTTGTCACAGTAAAGTTCAATGATGCTTGTCAAGCCAACAGTGTAGACTATTTCTATGAAGTCTGCAACAAAAATGCAAGGGTCTCAAGCAGTGTTCAGTGCCAGGAAGACAAAAAATGGAAAGCAGGGCAATTAAAAGTGGATGCTGTTGCAGGGAGAGAACATAATACTGAAGGTCTGGAACAAAAGAATCTCTCTGCCCTATTGCATTGTTTTTCTGAAATTACTCTCATTTCTGCAAAGCTAGACTTATTCTAGTAGCAAACAATATTTAGGGCTGGTGATAACTCTTCATTATGGCAGCACAGGCAAAAGTCACAATATTAACCGGCCCTTCTATCCCTGTTCTCCACAAACCTGCAAACAAGCTCTAGAAAATGTATAAATTTTCTCAGAATGTCTAGATGATCCAACCATGATTTGGCAGCCACAATTTGTGTAACCAAATACAACTCAGAAGAATTGCAAGTAGCAGATGATTTGAGCAATATAATCAAGAGTATTCATAATCAGCAACCAAGAATTCAAAGAGTCTCAAACAATCTGGTGAAAACATCAACAGTTCAGTCTGGTTTAAGTTTTTGGGTTTTTTCCCTAGTATAGGCATGGTGCTGGCTAGGGATCTATGTACAGATTTAAACGCTAAGATCACAAAAAAAAGGCAAATTTTAGTGTTCTGATTAATAAAGACAGAAACAAACAGAAAATAGTCATGTCTCAGTTTCCCTAAGCAAAATAATGAGATAAATAAGTACATATAAAGAAATATAAACATACTTTTATATTTAGCACATGGTGCTATCTACTGGCACACCAACACTTATAGAGTACCCCTAACTCTACCTTTGTAATGAGTCACAATTAAAATCATTCATTCCTTTTCATTTATTATAAAACAGAGACTAGTTCTTTTCTAGTCCCCTTTTCAAAAATTTACACTGAAATGCGACAGATTAATCCTACCTAACTGCCAGAATAGGAGGGTTAGTGTTTTCTTTTCTCCGATTTTTAGTTATCTTCTTTCACCTAGTGAATCTCTTTCAAACCCCAGGTTCTTAAATTCATCCCACACCATTTTGTACCATTCCTTTTATGTCTCACACCTCTCTTGGGCTGCCTTTGTTTTTCTATCTTTCTTACTACTTAACCCCAGCTCACCCCACCAGGCTAACAGACATTAAAATGTAACCAGGGCTTTTCTTTCATAGAGCAGAAAGGAAAACATGTGACATTCATGTGGCATTCAGAGCGCAGCGCTGTTTATTTTGTTTGTCTCTTGCTATTGATTCCTTTATCCTTGGTCTGATTTGGCTAATTTATTTAAGCCAATTGCTAGCAGAGAGACACCCACCTCCTTCCTACCTTGGCCCTGCACAGAATAACAACTAGTGCATCCTTCGGGGAACAGAGAGTGAATGTAGCTTTGGCTGCATTTTACCTTTGAATAGAAATGAAGAAAACATATTTGGGGTTGCTTATTCATAGCCATCATACTTGGGTTAATTTGGGGGTGAAGTACTGATTTGTCGAATCACGAGGTCTCTGCAAACTGACTTAAAGCAGTTAAAGCAAATACAGTCAGTGTATCTGCTTGCCAGCAGCAGACCTCTGCCTTGCCAACCACATCACTTTGGTATTTTGTGCTCAAAGTCACTTGGTGAATTATACAGGAAGAATAAGCTAAATGTATTTTAGCTCAAGTGCTAAAGACAAAAATCTCTAAACATTTGGGACTATACTGAGCTCTATTTCTAAACAAAGCAGTGGCTAGTTCAGATTACCAGACTTTAAACACAGTTTAGTTTGGACACTTTGCCTTTTTATTTGTAGATTGGACTAAATATGTGCCATCACAGGTTCAACTATTTATTGAACAACAAAGGAGAGAGCAGAGGAAAAAAAAAAAAAAAAAAGAGGAAAAAATATTTCTTTACCCTTGAAAATAAAAGCTAATCAACTGGAGCCATGAAGGCACCGTGCAATAGGCCATGCTAAAAATCAAGTGCAGAAGCTGCCATCCTGGATTAGCACCCTGCTGTAATCTAACCCTCTAAAGAAAATGCAATGCCACGTGTTGCTCAGAAGATTAAGCTATAGCGGTCCAGGGCAACCTGACTTCTCCGTGAGAGCATCCACAAAGCAGTGCAAAGATTTTCCGCTTTCAGGGTCATTACCTTCACCCCTTCAGTGGGCCAACTCGAGGATTACCAAAACAAAGAAAATAAAAGTACTGCATGTGAATAATGCCCAGTGGTGGGCAAGTGCAGTAGCTTGCAGATGGGAACCGCTACCACGGTACTGGGTTTATTAGTTCAGTGTTGAAATGTCTCAGAGATGAGAAATGAAATTGTGCATCAAGGTTTATGGGGTGGCTGCCACACTGCACAAAAGACTGAAGATTCCGTTCTAGATTGAAAGGAAGAAGAACAACTTAAACTAAAAAGCTCAAAACCTCCCAAATTATAGGTCAGCAATTCTGTGTGACACCAGTGGCTGCATTTCCACCACAGGTTGGGCCAGGCACAAACGAGACATCTAGCACCCATACGGGGAGCCCCATGGTCAGTTCATGCAAACGGATGCAATTTCTCTCCTGCACTTTTAAACCTTCTTTGCAGTTAAATCCATAGTTCATTAGAAGTCTTCATCCTTATTCCTACGGAAGACCTATCATATTTATAAGGTCATAATTTAAACAGTTTCCCCTCTCAAAGAAGTTTTATGTCCAACATTAATTCAATGAATCTATTTCACTACGAAAATGAGTGATACAGCTGCCAACTTCCATCAGCAAAGAAATAATTTTTTTTCATTCCCTTTCTTTAATATAATTTGTGGTAGTCAGTTATGGAATTATGGGTCCTCAAATATTTCTTAAAGTATTTTCAGCAGATATCTTTAGGATATTTTTCATTGCATTTTTTTACATGGGTTATTCATAAGACATGAAATCACTTCCCTGAAACCAAGACACCCGCAATCACAACAACCTATGCTTTTTATCAGCCTACTTAATAAGGAGAGATATAGAACAAATTCCTTTAATGAGAAACATATTACAATGGGAATTGTACAATTGGAATTGTACAATGGGAAAGGGAATTTTCAAAAATCACAAACGATCTCTGGATGCAGATATATGGAATTTAAATACTATGAATCTGTGTTGACCTTCAGTCTCACCTAGAAAGACCTTGCTTAGCCAACTTCATGCTAGTGTCAAGAAATGATCTGGCTTCTACAGGATTTTTCAGAGGTGAGAAAATAAACACAGCAGTATGAGTTGTAAGAAAAGTACTACATCAGTCTACATACTCTGCAGGTCTTCATTACAAACAAACGAGTAGCCAGTGGATGAAAAAACACTAACTCATGTTATGCAGGATTTGATATATTTCAGTTACATATTTTCCATGTTCTGCAGGGGTTTTTTTAAAGGAGATTTTTTCATATACATTTTCATATGTAAGAATGCTATTTTATTTTTCATTTTATATGAATTATTCCTTGTAAGTAAAGCAGCATAATCTGTTGCATTTAACTCTTATTTGAAAAGAATTTGAAGTGATGGTCTTATTTTAATATCTTCTCATTCTTTAGAAAACATAAAAAACTATTATTTTAGCAGAAATACATGAGAGCTGTTTTATATATGCATCTTTCTTAGACAATAATATTCCATTTTCTTATTTAACTGGTACCCACTGTTGCAGCCTTATTATGAAAGGGATATAAGCACACATTTACAAATGAAATTTTTTTTTAAACATAATGCCACATGTAGAAAGTTACCAGAATATGCTAATCTACTTTCACAAGTGATTTCACCTTGTCATAATGAAATAATAAAAGCTACATACGGTACAAAGAATAATAAAATTGATCTATGTATCACCAAAAAAATATTTAAGTCAGAGATGTTCAATTTGGCAGCAGTTTCTAAGCTGATTTGCTGGATTCGTTTGCCTTGTAAGCAACACATGCAGTGATTTTTCAGCTGCACTGAACCAGCTCTGCTCCTGAAGTCGCCCCTTTCACTCCACAACAGGCAATTCCTTTCACCTACTAGAGCTACTTTCACTCTCCCATTAGCTTTCAAGTAATTTTTTTTTTTTTAGCACCAGTTCAGACATGAAGCAATCATATAGCGTGTCCATTATTTGGATGAATATTCCTTTGTGTCTACATCACACCTTCCTTAGAAAAATCATTCTGGTAAAACCATCAATATAGTAATTTTTTTTTTCTTTCATATTTTGGCAAGAATGTTACCTTCTCATTTAGGCAAACTGAAACCCTTGTCAGTCACTCAAAATCAGCATTCCTACCCCACATAGTTCTGTGGTGTCAGCTTGCTAGGATAGGAACCACAAGGTAAGCCACAGTAATTTTGATTTCTGAAGATCTGAATTATTTATATAGTTGGCATTTTAATGAGAAATATCTTCATACACTCATTAGGCACTGATAATGTGTGCCTAATAAATCAAATGAATGACAAGTTGAAACATATAGCCATGCACATGTTATTCGGCAAAGAAATTAGAGTGTATCATTTGATTTCGGTATTCAGAAAACTTAACTCCTCTGGTGCACTGCAGTTCAACTCAGAGAACCAAGAACTGGTCTTTTGTTAAGAATAGTGGGGAGCAAAAAGGGGCTAGGAAACTTAATAGCAAAAAAATCTGTCACCTTTGAGAGTACTTTGCCCAAGAGAGTTATTTCCAAGGGTAAAAATCAAGCCCTCCTCCTTCTCTCTCTGCACCCTTCAGTCCCTTGTGAAGTTAGCACCTCAGAGCTAACACATGATTAATGAATTTCTGGGGCTATATAGCAAATCCAGAGAAAAAATCTTGGTCCCAGTGAAAACAAATCAGGCTCTACCAGGGGAAGTGTATGTAAGTCTTGCAATAGTTTCCTGAAATACTTGCTAAGGACTGTACTTGAAATGTAGACACAGCCACCAGCAGCCCTAATAATTACATGTAGGTTACACTGTAAGTACTACAGTTGTAACCCACAACCTCCCCAAAACACTGGCCATATTCCTGAAAGCTTTTGTACATGCAGGTAACGAGACAATAATTTAAACTTCACACTGCACAAGTAAAACAACCACAGCAAAAGCTTTGGGCAAGTTTCTGCAGTGGAAGGACACAGAGCAGGAGGACTTCTCAGACCCCTCGGTATCAATAAGCTGCCCTGTCTCAGCAGCCACCGACAGCACATCTGGATCTCCACCAGCCTCGGCCATATCAGATTCCGCTCCTTTTTCCCTGGAACTCAGCTGTGATCAGTGCAATGGGGACATGCAAAACTATGCAGCAGACCTGGTCAAGAACGACAGTGAAAAGTTGTGAAGATTTTACTGTCACTGCTCTCCCCTCCTTCCAGTTCACCACATTACTACTGAGATATCACCCCAAAGCATCATCATCATCATCATCATCATAATCACATCCAAATCACCATTTTCAATACTGAAGTATAGCTTTCTAGAGCAGGTAACATCTATTAATTCTTTACCAGAGCCCTTACATTTTACTCCAGTTCTGTAACTATCCATTAGATTAAAAGTAAATTTCTTCAAACACCTCCTGGAGTCTCTTTGCATTGCCAGAAGGATAAGAGCAGTCAGACAGATGACAGCAGCAAATACTTCAGCATATCTTGAAAAGTGGTTGAGTCTCAGCTGAGGCAGCCCAACTGCGCCAGCTCCTTCCTAGTGCAGCGCAAACCCAGCTGCAACTCAACCACTTGCGCTTCTCTGACCACGCACAGTTGACCAGAGTCAAAGCTCTCATGCTCCCTTGACATTACACTAAAGTGTCTTTTGCAAAGCCGATTTATAATTAGATAAAAATTAAAATCATTTGTTGAAATTAGATTCAGAAAAAAAAATATTCACAAAGGCAACCATAAAGTCTGTGTGCATGTGGAAAATGCCTGCTCCATAGCATCTTTCAGAGATGTTTGCATTAGAAAGGAGAAAAAAAAAAAAAAAAAAAAATCAAGAAAAGGCTACTTTTTGTACTAAAAATATTTGTACTACTTCTTTATGCCACAAATAAATTTGCACCTAATGTGTTTTCACTATTCTTTCCAATTATCCTCACTAAATATTTCCATAGTTTCACTAAACTCTCAAAAACAAGTACGTTTTGTTTATTTTACTATTTATAGTTACCAGCTGTTACAAGAGGCTTCTTTCATAGAAGGAAAGTCTCAGCATGTTCACCTACATTCACAATTTCATCATGTCCTTAATGCAAAAACTCTCAGAAAGCATACATGGAAATCTGAAAGTGCTAATTTGTTAGTCTAATCATGTGACTGCATATTACACATGTACATTTTCAGCAACCACTGTATGTCCATTACCACTGGAAAAACTTCATTCCTTATTTCTAAACTTTTTATAAAAACTTCCATATACCCAGGGATATGAAGCCTACAGATCTTCCTTGATGTAAAGCTGCAGATTTGGGAGGGTGGGAAATTGTGTTCTCCTTAGGACTTGGTTATTAGACACTTGCATGACTCAATTTTGTGCCGCATAAAAGCTATCTAGAAGAATTTTAGCAATTACCTGTTTTACTGCTTGTTTCTCACTTGTTTTTCGTGTGCATTCAAAACATACACAGCCTTCTTTAAGCACACAAATCAGTATATTAAGATGATGACTTTTCATGAATATTACTCACTAAATTAACTTTCTATGGGATATTCCAATTCCAACTTTGAAATACACTTCTCACAAATGCTCTCCAATGAGAATTCAGAATTTGCTGTGTTAGTGACAACTCCTGCCAGCAAAATTCTGCAGCTAAATATTCAAAGAAAGTAAACATCGAACAATAGATCTATGCAAATGAAATCAGTTATTTAAATTAACATCACGAGAAATTTTTATAGTCCTCCTCTTAGAGGAAGAAATTAAAAGGCTATGAGGGCATGCCATTCCTTAGATAACTATGAATAAATTAATAAATTAGATTAGAACACACTGTTTTGAAGGCACAGATTTTGAGGGATGGAAAAAGTCAGTGAAGGACGTGGGGAGAGAAAGTGCAGCTCCCAACCTCGATCTCAGCTTTTTGAGATGAACAGCTTCCCGTGGAAGTCCAGAGCAGCTGGAGGTGAGCCCAGGAGGATGGCTGGGAATGGTAGGGCTAGAATGGCATCAGGGCTTAATAAAAAATAACTTAGAATTTATGGAGTTAGTAATCTAAAAAATTACAATAATCTACATACCCTTATTTGGCATCTATCTCTTTATAGTGACTATAAGTGGCGGGGCAAAACTTTAAGGACAAAATCGTGCCATTCTGAACTATTTATAAATTTTATACTCTAACAGCCACATATAAGCTCACCAGGAACTTTTGGGAGGGAAAGTGGAGAAGTAATGAGTCTATAAGGCAATACATAGAACTAAATACTAAATATTCCCAGCAAAGGATCCATTCCGCTTTGGTGTTCGTTGAAAAAAAAGCTTGCTCTACATTGCATAAACAGAATAAGATTAATTCTGGTCTCTGACCTCTTATTTCAGGGATTGCATGAAGGATACACACAGAATAAATAGTTACATTCATTGAGAAACTGTCCCACCTTTGGAATACCCCAAATTAACAAAGCAGAAGTTCAGCATTTCGAACCCGATCACCTATCACAGCATATTAAAGTGCATCTCTCTGCAATTTGTAGCTTTGATATGAAGGACTGACTAATAGGATTTCCATTTTAATAAGGTCATGCTGTACTTGTTAACACAACTGAAGAAAGAATCACTCTAAGCAGAGACACAAAGCGAATTAATTTTATATTATAGTGATTAACCTGGAACAAATACTACAAGAATAAAATTTCCATATATAACCTGCACATCTATTAACATATTCGTAATATTCTCTTTTATGTTTTATTTAGCCAAGAAAGCTGACATCCAAACAATATATTTCTATGATGCGTGCAGATTTTGAAGTACATCATACCCTAAGCTGCTTTCAGACTTTGGAGAGTTAATTAGATTATAAATAGAAAGATAATATAAATATGTCTCATGAACATTTGCAAACTAGCGAACAAGCTGAGGCACAAAATACAACAATTCTGTTACATTTGCTCATCTGCCTTTGCACATGGAGGATACAGACAAATCTGCTTCTGCAGAGCAGCCTAGGACACTGCAGGCAAACAAGATTCTGTAATAGACCATATGAGCTTGCTTCCAGAGAACACATCAAGTCCCCTCTAGCAAGGGAAACAGGATTTATCATTTCTGGTTACCCAAATAACCTTCTAAAGTCATATTCACTTGAATATTCATTTTCATTGCATATGCCACTCTGACTTCCCAGATAAAGCCAGTTTAAGCTAATGACACCGATTAGGCAGAGAGAGACCTGAAAAGCTCCTGCAGGAGCTGAAAAATGCTTCCTGTGGGACAGCTACAGCAGTAACTGTTTAGACAGGCACACATACACTAAAAGTGTCATTCAAAAAGACACCCAATGCCGTAGTGCTTTGCAAGTGCAAGCTTCCCTTTGTCTGTCACAAATTTCTGAGAAGTTACTTCTAAGGCTGCATTCAGTATTTTGGATTAAAGTTATTCAAGTGTTTTATTCACATTTGATAGTATGTGTGTGATTCTGCAAGTCACAAGTTATTGCTCTCCTCCCTGACTGAATGACAGGCACTCAAGGGGCAAGGACAACAGGATACAGCCCTGGAAGTCACACTCCTGGGCCCATTTCTGATTTGAAAAAGAATATTGGGCAGCCACCTATATCTTCACAAATAGTGAAGAGCACAGGCTTCGGGAACAGTAGCAAACCCAAATTCAAATTGTTTATGAACACTTATTTCTTTGCTATCCTATGGACTTGATTCAGTCAGAAGCCTCACAATATTAAAGAGGAAGAGGAATATATATAACATTGCACCAATGAGGCTTTTGCTACGCAATTACTCCAATTGAAACTAAGGTCTAATGGTTTCATTATTCTGTTCTAACAACAGAGTACAACTTTTCATTTTAGGATGCATATGTGAAGTTTAATACATAAATATTAATTCATATATACTATGGTTCCAAAAATAGAAGTTACTATAGAAACCTGATTCACTTTTGTGATAGCAATTTAGCTCTGTACATATTGGGCTTAACTAAGTAGAAGTACAAGAAAAGAGGAACAAGACCTTGCTCATATTGGAGAACATCTAAGGAACACACTTTAGGATTGATTCAGAGAAAAATCCTTTGATCAGGTACTTCATCATATCTGTGTGTTTTAAATTCTTAGCTCATGTCCCCTGCATGCTGTGCAAGGCATTGGCACTAGGAGCACTGCTGATCAGCAACATTAGGCAACACACATAAGAGTTAAAAAGAACATTATTGGTGAAATACCAAGGCTTCACATCAGATTAATACAATAATCCAATATTACAGTGGGATTTTTCTCAGATTGGAGAGCAAGACAGGGGTCTGTGCTTCTGGCAAACTCCAGAAGCAGGATCTGCAAATGGATGGGTACAGCACTTGAAGCTGAAAAATCTAATAAACCTCACAAGTGTATGAAAAGTACCTTCAATGCCGGCTCAGCAGGATCCCACGGAAATCCCATGAACCTTTCTACAGAATTTTAGGGTTTTTTTGTTTTTTTTTTTTTTAGCACAGGTAACTGCAAAAAACCACACTTTCCAAATAAGTGTAGAACAAAAAAATAATTCAATGATTTCATTTCAAACGATTTGAAATTATTTCATTTGAAGTGATTTAACTTCAAAAGATCTTTCAGCATGTTTGTTGCCTTCCAAGCTTTGCCTGAAACAGTTCGAAGTCTTCTATCCACAAGACAGAACAATTTTCAACTGACCATTACTATACGCCTATAGATAAATGGCAACCGGCTTGCAAACTTTGAAAGTTTTGTCATCCAGAGCAAAAGTTTCAAGCAAACACATCCGAGTAATAGTTCTAATGCAAATATTATCCAGCCCTCTCCTGCTGAAGTGCCTATTGGCAATTCTGTGAGTATTTCACCACAATCTTTTTATACACAGCCTAAGGACTCCGACAAACCCTCTCTCCCTTCAAAGGCTTGTTAAGTATGTGATGAATAAATCTGTCACTTCCAATTCTAAACTTACTTTCTGTTTTGATTGCTGCAGGATCTCGTATCCATGGCAACTTTTCACCACTCAGAATCGATTAAAGAAGTGATCAGTTTATCTAAGCAGCAGCGCTGATGGAGGAGACCATGTTTCCAAAAGAGCAATTGTGACAGGGACTGTACGTTTCCCTGATGGGTTCATTTTCTAGCACGGCCAGTAATGAGTTCTCACTGAGCACGCTGCGGTCAGATGAACGCACAGTTCATTTCTCCTCTCCAAAAACAGGCTCTAATTAAATATCCCTGCAAATCAGCATCTACATTCCCGATAACTCTGGTCTGCCCTCATTTAAGCAGATTGCCACAGACCTTTCAGAAGGTCTGAGCTGCACTTGTCTCCAACTAGAGATATATTTTTATTTTGTGGGGTGGGAGAGTGTGAGGGAAAAGAGTACAAAAGATGTATTTAGTCATTAGAGAAAAACCACCAAAGTTTTCAGTTAGACTTAGCAAATGTTCAAATTAACTACCCAGTTTGGAAGTGTGATGCCTGAGAAGGACATCACTTTAAAGGGACCCTGCAGGTGGCAGGGCCTAAGGGAGAAGAACCCTAACAAACTGTTTCAGGTTCCTCAAACCAGCTCTGCTCCAGGCATTTAAGAGCTACATGAGTTCTTAACTCACATATATGGGAAGGCTCTTAGGACCAAACATTAAAAATCTTAAGCATATGCTGGAATTTATAGTGATTAATGCAAGCATTTTGTAAAGTCCACAAAGGCACATGCTCGAAACCCAAGGAAGTGCTTTGGGGGACAGAATCAGGCCTTAACACTTAAGCGTAACGAAAGGGCACAAATCCACTTAGAGCGGCTTAAGTGACAAGTTACTGGATGTGAAAAAAGCACCTCAAAACACTGCAGCTTCAGAAGTAAATTCTGTAATGTTAGAGCTCAGCAGAGGACTTCAACCCCAATTAAAACTATCTTGTTAAGGCAGCAGCTCCAGGTGCAAACAGCATTCATTACATCAGCACCCGAGATGCAGCCCATTGTAGCAGCTGGGAGGAAAGGACCTTGTGCAGATTTCCGAGGTGTAAAGCTCCCACCCCAGGTGCAAGTCCTTGCAGGCTGCTGCAGGCCCGGCCGGCTGCACCTGGGCAGCCAAGGAGACAAGCACAACATCATCACCACCACGAGCAGCTGCCTGACACCAGGTCAGCTCCCGTCAGGTGACAGGACAGCCAAACCAAAGGCTAGAAACCCCCTCTGATCAATCCTGGGTTCCCAAGCTGAGTGGTAATATGTATATAAATGTATATAAAAATCAATGCTGGGATCGCTCAGGTTAGTTCAGCAGCCAAGTGAAACCCTGCTCCCTCCATGCGGGCTAGAGAAATCTTTCCTTCCACTTCCCCCAGAGAGAGAATTGTTGGGTGATGCCCAAGCACAGCAGCAAGGCTGTGGGGGTGCCAGCACCAAGCTCCAAGATAACACTGACAAGATGCCAAAAATGGGAACTCTGTAACAGCAGGAACCCCAGTGTGAAGGGTTAGACCCCTCTCCAGAAGTTCAGGAAGACAGAAAATGAGGTGGGGAACAAAAAAATTAAACAGAAGGAGAGAGTGCCACAAGGAAAACAAGTGCAGCACTGGTCCTAGCTCAGCTTGCTGCTCCAAGGCTCCCTCAGGACAGCAGGACAGCTGAGAAGAATCCTATTCTTTGCTTTCACATTGGTTGGTCTGAGGCTAGAGTTTTGCTGGTTACCCAAAATGACGAACAGGAACAGAGCAGCCTCCAGTGACTGACACCACGGTGCCAGTTCTGGCACAGCCACCCCTGCCTGATGGATAAGCTGGAGGACTGAAGGGGAGCAGTGCAACTGTGGTGTTGACAAGCAAGCACCAGAGGTCCGAGATGCCTCTTGTTTGACTTCAGACCTCTGGATCTGAGCCAGTTACCCGAGAACCACAGGGGAAATCGATGGGAAGAAACAGCAGGACTGATCTGATTTATTAAAAACAAAAAGCAAAGCACCACATGCATGTATCTGCTGAGAAGAATCATGCACATTTCTCCCTGTGGACTGTGAACCAGCCTAGGCCCCAATCCATCAGGGTCATTTTGTAAGGCACATTAAAGGTAGGTGAATGTTGGGTCATTGGTTAAAATTGGGTCTTGGGTTAAAATCCTAAAATCACTAGGATTTAAACAGCAGCTCGGGCTCTGCCTTTGGATGGAGCTGGCTCTCCCCTTGGCTGGGAGCAGTGCAGCCGGATGCTGCAACCATCACAGCAGGCCTAGGCCCTCACTGTCCAAATACAGAAGCAAGAAACAGAGCATCAAGGCTGCTTGGGTGTCACTTGTACCCTGGGCTGCCAGTGTTCATCAACGCTCCAGGCACTCTCACCTAGTGAGACCAGCACTTCAATGGTCTACCCCAAATTCAAGGTTTCCAGGACTTTCAGCAGAGAAACACCATCAAAACAAGGAATAAAACCAAAAAACACACTACACCTTTGTTAATTTGAAGCTTCGGTTGGATTACCTTTAAAGTCAGTACCTACTAAGAGTTTCAGCATGTCTGAAACTCTGCATAAAAGCCCAGTTGCGTATCACATTCATACTGCACAGCTATGCTTTTCTAACTTAATGCATATCCTAAGAAAAAGGCTCAAAGGAGTTCTGAATAATCTATTTTTCTACACACATCTCTTCAACTGTATGAGGTATCATCATCATGTCAGCTGGCATAAGGGCAGGACAATTGCAGTGTTTCAGCAGTCAGGAAATGTTATTTCAGCAGGTGGAATGTTATCATATTTTAAGAATCAAGACACTATAAAGTGAAGAAAAATATATCAATAGTAAGATACTAAGCATATCAGCACTGAATTAGTCCTTAGGAAAGCTAAAAAGATTGATATCTATTAATGTCTCTTATGATGTTTGCTGTTTTATTTTTATTGTGATAATTATAGGAAGTATTTGCACTGGTATCGCTAAGTATTTTCATATCCTGCCACTCCCAAGCCTATTTTACACTGAATTTTTCTAGAACAGCCAAAGCAAACATGAAGCCATTTCCATACAGTACTGGCAAAATAACCTTATTTTCTGCCAAGTACAGGTTAGACAGTATGGATGCTCCTTTCGTATCAATCCCTCCACATCTAGGGCTATGCACAGAAAAACTGGACCCACTGAACTGACACTGGAGTTTTGGCACTGGAGCTGCCCTGGACTCCCTCTACAGTTAACCAAGAGGGAGGCACTCCTGAGGCTGACAAGCCTTGGGAAAGTGCACGGCCTTGACTGAACTCTTTAGGCTTAGCAATTTAATTACAGGGTGAGCTGGGATGGAGCTGAATTCTTGCAGAACACGCTTATCCTTTCATCACCCCACCTGCAGCAAGCATGCAGGATCCCCAATGATTTGCTCTCCTTTATAATGGGGAGACTGGAAATTCCGTTTCCAGCTTCTCCCAAACTTTACCTGGAAAAAAGGTAAAAACCAAAACGGTTGGCCCAGCACCCCATAAAAGCTTGAACACAGACTAGCTTCATTTAAGTTTATAACAAAGGAGTTCCACTAGCCCTTATGAAACTTCTCACACATTTGCTTTGATCCACCAACATTAATATTGTTAAAGTTTTAGATGAGAGGACTCCAGGTGGGACTACAAAAGAAAAGAGCTAGTTTAATTTTATTTCCTTCACAATTATTTTTAGTTTATCCCCATGATCTTATTCTTGCATGCTGCAATGTTCATTTTCTATAAGCTGTATGCCAAGCAGCCACACACAATCACTGGAGAGGTGCAAGACGACCATGCCTCTTGGGCAGGACCGGGCACAGGGTGAGGCAGAGGACACACTAAGGTTACACCCATGCTTCAAAAAGTCACTTAATTCCATTGAGAGGAGCTTCTTCCCCTGTCATATGCAAATTGTGCAAGAGTATTGCATTATTACAAAATAAGAGCTGCAGTGTTATGTATAGCAAGAAAGAGATTAAAGTCATAATTGATAGATGCAGGCTCGGGTACACTTGAAAGCTGAGGTTGTCAGAGCTTCAGATCTCCCCCTGATTCCACAGCTGAGATTCCACCACTGTAAATGCCTGTACAGACTCAGGCATTAAAAGTTTCCCCCTGTAGATGTGAACATGCTCCAGTAAACTTTTTCCACCAAGATTAAGGACAGGATAGCAGAGATAACGAGATGTCTTTTGCCCAATTTTCCTCTTCAGACACCACTTGGGACAGAGTTCAAAGGAAGAATCTTGAGTAGGTTTCTATCATCCATCAATACAGTGGTCAATCCAGACAAGCCTGTGTCTTTGTTGAAGTTAGACTCAATAAATTCAGATGACCCATACATGTCTGTAGCCTCTCAGAAAAATAAGGGGGAAGGGCAGAAATTCTCTCTCTTTGGAACAGGCAAGTCACAACCTGATCCAATGTGATTTGAGTGGCAAAAGAGAAATCAGGTTCTAAGACTGAAGACATAACTTTACAAAGACAAGATTTCATGTTTGAAAACATGCTTGAACACTGATTAAGGAAATCCCAAAGCTCTCCATGTTAGGAGGACATGGAAGAGGAAGAAAAGAGGAAGAAAAAGAACTAATAAAGGAACAAGAGGAAAATATGAGCAATAAAAATCATTCATCTTTATGAGGCAATGGAATCTATTGCTTGAAAGGTTATGTGGGTTAGCTTATACTAGACCAAATTTAAGTCCTTTTAATACCAAGTACAGACTTCACACCAAAATGGCCTTCATCGGTTTAATAGCCAAAGTGCCAGCTATTAATGAGAAAGAACAAAGGCATTTGGGTGAGTAGGCTTTCCCCCACCTCGCCCCATTGCCATTATTTGTTAATGAAACAATGCCTCCACCTGGCAAACGCACACAATAGCAAACTCCAAACGCCCTGAAAACAATCAGCACATCTAACATACCACAACAGTTTGGCACATACGCTGGTGGCTTTAATAAATAAAAGATTAAGACTTTACACATGGAACTTGTTGCAAAGTCACATAAACATTGTACCTACTTGATGAATTAAGATGAAATGGAGCTCTGAGTCTGGGGTGCTGCAACTGTTTTAGTACTTAGAAAAATTACATATATATCTCCACTCACCGCCTGGTTTTTTGAGCTAGAGTTTAAAAGTCAAGAGCAATGCTATTGGGGGAGGTGGGGCGGGTGGGAAATAATATTATAAGAAGTTTGTTGACCTAAGAGAAGGCACAGACCATTTTATGGGCTATTCAGAAACAAAAACGGGCCCAGCAGGTTGGAACTATGTTGGCATAACACAAGCTGCAAATATTCAGTTTTATTGAAAGTAATTGAAAGAGACAGCCCGCACAATTATCTTGAATAGATTTTTGTGTTGTTGTTCTGAGCTGAAAACCATGTTTTATGGAAGGCTTCATATTCATAATTCCATTCTCAGACAGAACAGAGCCAATTTATATAAAACACTTTGTGGCAAACAAACAATAACGTCCTAGGTGACCTTTTGAGAGAAAAGGCTCCTTCCTGATCCTTGCCATTCTGCCTAACAAAAGCCTTAGAGATAGACTTAGGAATGAGAAGCTTTCCTCCCCATGCTTAGCATTTACAGATGACTTTTTGTGACTCCATCTTAAAGGTCTTTACTAGGAATAAGAAACTACTACTACTAGTACTACAGACATAGGACTACCAAAGCTCTTCCAGCTCCTGTAAGGCAACAGATTGACCAGGAATTGAGCTCACCAAATTTTATCTTGCAAGTTGTTGGGCCAGTGGGTCTAATCCAGCAAGATATATGAGACTATGTCTAACTACTTATAAGAGTAGCCCTAATGACTGTAACTGGCATTATTAGTGGCTAGAGCCATTGCTTCAGCAGAAGTCTTTTCCTGCTTATGCTGCTCCAGCCCTGTGACCACAATGGCGTCAAAAATTTACACCAATTTAGTGGTAAACTGAACACAGAAATTACAGCTAAGACTGGAGGAAGTTACGCCCTCAGCACTCACACCTTTGCTCGCAATCACACTAGATTTAACAGAGGTCTCTAAAATGTATTTACTCCCATGTGAGCACGGGGCTATTATTAGCTTATTTGGAAAATTCTAAACTCCAAACAACTGGAAGAACCTCACACAGGCTTTTTAAACACACAATAGATTTTTCTTCACTCTCTTATTTGAAGAGAGCGCCTTCCACAGCATCCCTTTTATCACGGTTCTGTGACTACTGCCATTGACACAACATGGTATTTTCCGTTCATTTGTTATTATGGCACTAATTCATTTGCTTCTGAAACACGACTTCACGAGTTTTTAGTTACTGATGATCTGGCTTGTTTCAGTTTCTGAAACAAAAATAGTTTGTTGCTTTCATTTAACAGATTTTTTTAAAAAAGCAATAGTCAAAATATAACATAGAAAAATCTGTCTTCCTTAAAATGCTTCACCAGTTAGTTATGAAACTTCAAAAGAAGTGCCTAAGCTATAATACCAATAGAACAGTGATCAGTAAATTCTCTGTAGTTTTATTGGGAAGTTAAAGACGTACTCAAGTTAAAGCCCACTAAAGATTACAAGTCATAAATAGTTTAAAATTACTTGCTATATTTAGTCATTCTCCATTACTAATTTATCTGATTATCTAAATATTTTCATAACTATCTGGTCAAAAATAGGATGTTTGCTGTAAATGCTTAACTCTTAAAAAAAAGAAAAACTAAACAGCTACACACCAAAGTAACTGGATATCCTTCTTTCAATTTGCCATCCTAGAAGTTTTAAACAAGAAAGGCCACCTCAAAATGTTTTATTCATGTTCTCTGGATCCAAAGCTCTTCTATTCTGCCTTCCCCACCCTAAACAGGATAAGTTAGAGAGCTGCAGTTTGTGCCTTGAAGAATAGCAGGTGTGGACATGGTAGAGGGTAGTATTAGCTTAATTGAAAAAGTTAATACTTAAGAACATTTGACAGAGGAAACACCTGTGTTCAGATTCCTCACAAAAGATAGGTAAATTAATCCCACTATTCAGAATACGCAGCAGATTAGATATTTAAATGATTCACCAGCACAAAGTCTATAACAACCCTATGTATATGGTTAGAGTGAAATACATACTCATCTACTTTAAAAATCTACAATTTTAAATATAAAAAATTCTTTATGTTGAATTTTCCTTGACCTGTACCTGCTATAGTTTTCTAAGCCATCCCTGTTTCCAGGGGTTCCAGGGGGGTATGGTAACTCCTTAATTCTGAGAGAGGAGTGAACAAGTTTCCAAAAACTCCTGGGATTAGCTCTCTCTTTGACTGAACAAACAAAAAATGATCAAACTTTCAAGTGGTACAAATAGACAGTGGGTCTGTACAAATCACACTGATGGAGCATGCATCCTAGAACAGGATTAGCTTTTCTTTAATTGTTATTTCCAACAGGCAAGGTATTTACATAGCATCTCTGAATTGCAGAGGTTTGTTAAAAAATGAAAACCCCAATTGTTTGCAAAACCATGCTTATTTTACTTGCCCAGGTAAACCTATTGTTTTATGCATAGTTATTGGTGTCATTCCATTTACTTTTTTTTTTTTTGGTAAGCCATCTTATTGCTGGTAAAGATTTCCTCAGGTCTCTTAACCTTGATATTTCTCATTTATGACTTTTTTTCTGAGGAGGAGAAAAAAGTAATCAAGCTAATTTCTAAAACCAAATACGCTAAGTTTTAAACAGATGAGACAAACATGACAAAAAAACTTCACAAAGTCTACCTGCATTTATATATACAAAAACCATAATTTGCTATATAATCCAGCTACTGGTAAACAAGAAAGGTAAAAAGATAACTCTGGAAATACGATACAACGCAGTAAAAGTCTCCAATCAAATTAAAAAGTAAGGAGCAACGGTCAAACAGAAGAAACAAGGATATGAGCAGATGTTTTAAATCACTGGGCTTAATTACATGAAAGACTCCACATTCCACATCAGCTGGCACAGAATCACTCGCTGGGCGGCAGCCCATGTTCTGCTTTCCCTTAAAGGTGAGCAACAAAGCTCAAACGAAAATCAAGCTCATTTTAGATGTGTGAGCAGAATTCCCTCCTCCCCCATAAACAGACAAATGCTTTTCAGGCAGCCTCACACAGATACCGCCCTACACCTACCTGGCAGCCTCTCCTCCAATGCAGTGAATATATTTCTCAATGTAATATCAAAAGTAGCCTTTTTCCTTCTTACTACTACAAGAATTGCAGCTATTAACTAAGCCACGTGCGTTGTCCACATGGAGCTTCAGGACCTTTCTAGTCCTTGCTTCTTACCATTACTGAGGCCTCAAAATTCCAGACTGCTTCTTAAATGGACTTGGATAATAACACAAAACTTCACGGGCTATAGTCTCATCACACTGAAATAGCTGCTATTGCATTATCACATTCCACACCATTTTCATCAAGTCATGGATGACTAGATTTTTTTGAAACATCTCTGATATTGCAATACACACACATACATGAAATGTTCATTAAAAATGCATTTGTGAACATTTCCTTCAACCCAATTAATAATGTATCTTGGCAGAGAAAAATTAGTTTTGCAATTAACATTAAAAACAAAAGGGAAACAAAAACTCCATTTCCTTCAACAATCTAATTACCAAGCTGTGCCGAAAGACACTTTGAATGCATCTATTGCTGATATCCATAAACAGGTATCACATGACTGATTAGGACATAAAGCTATCTATAATATATACACATTATATTTAATCGCTTTCTTCAGTGCAATTCCACACATGTAGAGTAACCAACTTAATCCATATTGGAACCAGACTCTCAACTCCTCCAAAGAGCCACTTGTGTTTTCCGTATTTACTTCCAAGTGCAAAGTATAATGAGTTCCTCATGGGAAGCTCGGCAGACTTGTAATATCTAAAAATAAAGGCTTCGTAATTCATCAGTAAGCTGTTATGAATTTTGCCCAAGATTAACTCACACTCAGATTCTTCCATTAGATCTACATGCCTGATCACAGTTCAGATATTTGATTCTTCATTTCTAAATGGACCTCTCCAAGAGATTCAAGTACATGCAGAAGATAGTCATTCAGATCCCAAATTTAGTACATGTTCCCCAACAGGAAGGGGCTCGTTCTCAGGGTTACAGCAAAGTAGAACTGCTTCATACAATTCATTCACATTTTCCATATGATCCACATTCTACATGAGAATGAAATCAAGACCTCTGCGGGGGATTTCCCTCAAAATATGCAACTCATCCCACAAAAGTCATTATCCTAAACTTAGGTAACTCACTTGCAAAGCAAGACTTTCAAACTCCAGAGGGGTAACTTTGAACCTGACCCACACTTCACAGCCATTGGCCCAAACGATGACTAACCTTCTCAGCTATTTTAGAACATGTCTTTCCCCTTTATTTATTTTGATCCCTTTTCCATAGGAAGCACCTGTCTTGACAAAAGTCTCAGCAGAACTGCTGGATCACAGGCACACAGCTTCGCTTTCAGGCCCTTCCTCAGTTCAGGTTGCTGTTGTAGCATGGAGGTAATCACATCACCATCCTCGCTTTGCTAAACAGAAATTGTTAAACACAGTATTGTTTGATTTAAAATTTTAATTCCTCCTCAAGAAAAAAAAAATCAAATAGTTCCAAGTTCTTTAGAGTCATTTCCAGAATATCTTACTACATTTTAAACAGAACATCTGTCCTCCACAGTGCTTTCATGACAAAACAGTTACTGGCTCCTAGTCCTATGGCAACATCATAAGATTATGCATCCATCATCTTTCCATTCTACATTACTGATGGCAAAAGCAGGTGAAAGAACTCTGTTGTATGTCTAATAAAAATGAGGTTTCTAGACACATGGCTGCTTTTGTTGATAAGTTTTGCCTTGATGCTGAAAATAATGAAATATGGGAAAGCTGCATTTGAAATAGTGCACTGACACTGGAAGAGGTGTGCATACATCTTGACCCGAGACCTTCCCCAGTGCGATCATGTTTAATTAATGATTCTGCAAGGCTCGTTCTTCCCGAGATAACTCTATTAAAGCAAATAGATGCATCTTGCCTTGTATGCTATAACCTCTTGAGAGAATGCTGCCACCGAGGCTAAACAGATAAGCAGATCAGTGTATCACACTTTAAAAAGATGAATGAAACACTTAAGTTTTAGCAAGGTATTTATCAGATGACTTCCACTAAGAATATAGGTTTCAGGTTGCTTTTATGGTCCATTTTACTAATAGTATTTGGCAAACTCCCCAGGTATGGCAGTGCTCATCAGGGAATGGTCTCACAAGCTACTATTTTAATGGCCTTCTGTAAACAATCTAGTGCATATAAATGCCATTCCACATAGCATTTGGTGGCTAAGCGTGATGGAGTCTCAAATGTTATTTTTCTCACTAAAAGACAATAGTTGATTTTTCATTTCTTCCTTTTGCTTCAAAGCTTTGAATAAAAGTTGTTGCGAGCCTGTCAAAGCACTTCACACTTGACATCTGAATGTAATTATACCATTCAAAGAAAAGTCATGCAACACTGATTACACTTGGGTTTACAACTCTAAACTGCTTTACGAAAGCAAAGCAAGCAGACACAAACAAATCTCAAATGTCTTAATGCCTCCACAAGCAAAATCTACTGGGACAGAAGGGATATGGTGGGGTTTTTTTTAGTAACAGGAAGTTCAAGTCAAAGAGGTCTCATCACCAGAGTGAGCATTTGCCTTTGGCAACAGAAGCACTTTTTGTAAGGTTTTACGGAACAGCAAGGATGATGAATGGTAGCCAGGCCATATGGAGACAGGTACAGCTAGCAACTCTGCTAAAACACTTATGATTATTCTCTCTGATCTCTGTGCTTTTGGTTCACACTAAACAATCACTTAATCTAGAGGATTCACAAGTCTCCTCAGAATTATAACTCCTCTAGCAACAAATCTTCTTGTGCCCCCAGTCCTATAGTTTATGCTGATCCACTGGATGCTGGCGGGGTCCCTTTGCAAACCTATTAGGGTAGCAACTTTTTCACAGGAAATGGAGAAAGACAATCAGTCACACAGTCACTAGACAAAGAATACCACCAAAAACAGAGGCTGCATTTTAAGAAATAAATCATATCATTCTTTCATACTTGGCAAGATGAAGTCACAACTGCTGTTCAATCAAGTCACCCACAATAGAAATCCTCCCAGTATAGTCACAGTGGGCAAGTCAGTGTTACTTCAGAGACTTCAGTTCAAGCACTGAAGCAGAGACAGGTATGTTCTAACTGAAAATAATTCTATAATTCAGAAAGAGATAAAGTCATTCTAAAGTCTTAGGCCATTAAAGACTACTCAAAATAAAAGTCAGACTGAAAACATGACGCCATAGGCAAAACTGACCAAACTTCACACTAAGAAAACTGAAAAAGTTAACAAATGCACAGAGAAAACTATCACCTACAAAGCTAACAATTAGATGCAAAATCAACGCCAAATGATCTTCACTTACTGCTGTCTTCCCTCTTCAGTGCAAGGAGATGGTGAAACCAGGGAGAAGTTTTTGACAAGACAGCGGAAAACCACCCATATTCTAGCTATAGAATTAAAACCATGAACGCAACATTCTTTTTAACCTCTTAATTCAGCTTTTAAATGGTCCTCCCTACATGTTTTACTTAAAAACAAACAAAACCACCTTCACTTTTAGTCCAAGATGCAGGTGCAAAGTCTTAAGTTTTCCCAATAAGGAATTGGAAAGAAATCAGGTGTGGCCAAACTAATGTAGGTCTATACTTTCAAGACATATCCCATAGTCTATTAAAGATTCCTGTTAATATGTTTTGTATTAGGCCACTGGAACTTCTTCAAATTGTTGGATAATTATACCTACATTATAAGTACATTTAATTTTAGCTGCTTTATATATCTAGCTTTTCCCTCTGTTATTAGAGGAGTCCATTAGGTAATTAAATAAGATAGGAGGTCCAAAGAGCTTCCCTTTACAAAAAGCTTCTGCAGATTTCTTTTGCTGCAGACACTGGAGAACCTGGAAAGCATATGCTTCAGAAGAAGCCCAGATGTTGCTGCTTCTGTTTGATAGCTCTCCATCTCTCCTGTCATCTGCTAAGAATTTTTTCAGTGCATTTCAAAAGATGCATTTTGCAAATCCAGGGCCCTCCATGGCTTTTGAGGGTATTTTTTTAAAAAAAACCTCCATTGTCATTAGAATTTCTTAAGACTATTCAGTTTTCCCATCAGCTCCAAAAGTGGTACCCTTCACAGAAAGGGGAGAAACATAAAGGCTTTGAGGAGGAGACAGAAGAAAAAAAACCAAAAGAAAAATAGACACCATAGTCATCACCCCACCCCAAAAAAAAACGGGAACACCCAGGCTCTGCACTTCATCCCAAATTTGCAATAAGCTTTGTATAGGCAGAATTTTGCTCTCAAAAACAAACTTTCCTGATATGACAAGAGATGATATCACCTATAAAGATATGGCAAAAAAGTTTTTCCTCAGTGACATCCATGCCTTTCTCTCATGGAGCCCTATCCATTTCCCAAAGACAGGATCACACCTCTATTCCTAGAGAGGTTTCTACACTCCCATAAATTTACTGACGGTTTAAGACAAGGTAATTGTGCTTAAAGTAGTACTGTGATCACATTACTAATCTACTTCAAGTTTCCCTCTATGAGGGAGGATACAACTTTATCTACAAATAGAACTAAATCTGTATTATTAATGTAGGGAAGCATGCAAAATTTATGAAGAAATATTCTATCTTACAGTGCGAAGACTGACATAGGACTAATATCATGAGAATTAAAGAACAGTATCAAAGCAATTGATGAGAATGACACTAGAAGTAACGGGGAAAAAAGTAATTATTTTCCTCATAGACTGAAATATTAGGCAGCACATTTAGTCAAATTTTATTTTGAAAAATGAAATCTAGAATTCTAGTTTTCAGTCATTTAAAGATATCTCTATGGCATAGGTCATTATGAAAATAATTCAATTTTAAAAGGAAATTTCATTTTTAAATTAACCAAAAGCTGCTCTGATTGTAATCTGTAACAATACAAAATAGAATGTTTGAATAAATGGACCTGTATAGCTCATTAAGAGATTCAAGCATTTTGGGAAAGATTCAACAACATAAAAAAAACCAAAAAAATAGAAACCCCATAAGAGCACTTTGGAAGAAAAAAAGAAATTAAAGGAGTCTGAAAACTAGTTTTGCATTTTCTCTGAATTCACAGGTTTTGGACTTACTATAAATTTATATTGTGAACTGCATAAATATTTATACATATATGCAATATATATATAAAATTGATGATATTGTAAACTTGGAATTCAAGCTTTTGGACACTGTAGTGCTTGAGAATTGTTTTTCTTACAAGCATCCTAGACTGGGGTACCAGCACCTCTATGCACCCAGCAACTGATGAGCCAAATATCGCTCTCCCTCTCCCAAAATGGGGAGAAACAGACAGAAAGGGAGAGACAGATATCCTTAACATACACTGTAAGACTAAATATTGTTAGACTGGAAGAAAAAGAGGAATGTACCATTTCTTTAACAATTTTAAGCAAAAATAATTCACAGGAACATACATTCAGCATGACGGATGGATTTCTAGATTCTCTTAAAATCTTGCTGCACAGCAGTTTATTTCATTTTGTGTAAGTATAGGTATGAAGAAGTCATCAGAAGAGTCAAGAACGGACACAGAGATCATACCTGACATCTTCCCAAGGTTCTGACATGTTAATTCCCTTCCTCACAAAGGACCTAGTGCCCAGAAAAGCAGTGCAGGTTTTCTGGGACACACTCTCATTTTACAAGGATTTAAAACAGTGTTCTAAGATGTTCCCTGGGGAAGAAGACAGCAATGCAAAAGCACAAATTGGAACTGAAAGCTTCATTCTGAGGTGATCCCGTTGTACTGTCAATGCCTCACTGCTTAGAAAGGCAACTCTATTGTAAGCTAAAACGTGATGAAGCTATAAAAAGGCTGCATTTCCAAAAAAGCAGTGCTGCTCCCATGCTTTGGCAAAGAGGCAGATGGCACCTATGTTTTCAAAGGCAGCAGATTGTGCTGCATAAATAAAGATGGTTTAATTAGTTTTGATGGCCTAAGTTTAAAGCAGTTTTAAAGAGAATTGCAATTGGTAACAGGAATAGAAAATAAAAAACATTTATCTAATACAGAAAAGAGTCAATAAATTATGACAACTTCTTAACATCACTTTTCTTCCAGAGAAGTGAAATAAGTGTGCAACATACCACAGTAAACTGCTAGCATGAGGGAAGCCTTCTCTCCTGGTAGCTCCACGCCACCTGCAAAGCCATGCTGCATACAGCCCCCCTCTCCCTGAGCTTCTACTTTTATTTCAAGATTGAAAAAAATGGGTTTCCTATTAGATCTACAAAACATATCCCAGAGGGACACAATTTCAATAAAGCCCTGAAGATGGAAAGCACAAAGTCATGGCTACACATCCATAGTGAAAATAGCACTGAGGATGCAGGGAGCCATCCCAAAGGCTCTGAAGTCACCCTCTGCTCACACCTGCATTGCCGGCTGAGGATACACTCAGCACCTGCACATCCCTCTCCTGTTCTTTGAGGCAAAAATGCCTTTAGCAGCTGCATCTTGATGCTCTGATCACAGTGCTTGGAGGGCATGTCATTCCCAAGTTGTGCAGGTCTGTGCTACAGCAGATACAAAGAACAAGCAGGGTGCCAAAGTCCACCAGCAGCAATCCCGCTGCTCCCAGCGCTCCCAGGAAGCTCCTCTGCTCCACAATTCACACTAGCTGCTGCACAGGATAATCACGTCTCCAGACAGCACAGCAGCACGTTACTTGTCTGTGATCCCACCAGCCACACAGGTACCTTATCCATGAGGACATTTCCTCACACAAGGGACACTCATGTCTGTGTTACACCTCATTTTGAGGCACCTGCAGCCAGCTCATCCGAGGGCAAGATGGAAGCCCCTTGCATTTCTCCATACAACCTCTAAGAGCTGTGTTTTAATCATTCAGCAGTCAAACAATGAATAGCCTACCAATGAATTTACTTTAGTACTATAACATTAAAGTACATTTTAGCAAATAAGAATTAAAGCATTTACGTTTCTCCAAGCGCTTGGACTGGCAACAGAGGGAACAGCCCTGCTAGATTATGAAGTAACCTTACTTACCATCTCTGTAAGTACACAAGTCATCAACATTTGTTATAAGACTCGAAATACACACTAGAAATATTTACAGATGCATGTGGTGTATTGTATTGGTCCTCTCCCTTGCAAACACATTCATTTGAAACCCCTAAGCATGTACAGCTTGTTTTGCTTCTTGCTACTGTAGAGGCCATACATTTTCATCCTGCTGCTGCTATGCTAGGCGTGCCTACTCTTGGTAGCATTTATGTTGTTAATAAAGAATAAAAGGAAATGTGCCCAGCAGTGACAGCAAAGACCAACCAATATTAAACCTCAGCTGATGGCTGAGGCTTTAAACATGTGAACATTAACTACTTATCAAATATATAAAGAGATATATAACTTCACCACTGTATAATACTGAAAGCTAGCATCCATGTTCACACTTTACTTGACAAAAGAATAGAAAGATCAATCTAATATTAACAGGCTCTTGCTGTGAAATATATACCTACTTGGATGTGTTTCAGCAGGTCACATTGCCCCTATCTGATGAGGAGGAAGCAGAACAAGCGCATATGCCCTTAAAGACTTTCTGTAGTTCTTTTTATATCCGCAGCACGTTTCCAATCACTAACTAATTAATTGCAAATCACTGAGGTAGGCAATCACTCGAGCACACAAACCAAGAGAGGGCTGGAATCAGGCTCTGGCTCTTCAGAGCAGCCAGTTCCCCATCACAGGCCACTCTGCTGCAGCTCAGCACTCCACGGCCTCCTGCACACACAGCAGCACCCTCTTATTTATAGTTGCTTCTCAGGAAGCTGTAGTTTGTATTAGAACACATAAAGACCGAATTACTCTTCAGCATCTACATTTCAGAATAACAGAGTGTCCACACCTAGCTCTAAGTTGTTTCAAGCTGCAGCTAATAGGAAGGATTTGCACAGAAGAGAGTCTGAAATGGAGAGAATCCAACCTTTAGACAGTAGAAGAAAACTCACATGCTTCTTCCAGGGTATTTCACCAGTACCAGGAAGCACAATTCTTGGTTGTTCACACTAATACATGGGCACTTGCTCAGTATTAACAGAGCACACCACAGTAGACAATGTGCAAAAGTAACAAGACCTTTAAGTTACACTTGAATAATCTGTAAAAACACAACTACCATATTTCACTACTAGCTTGTCCTTCGCTATTGCAAAAAAACCTTTTCTCTTGAACAAAGGACTAACAAGACCTACCCATACCAACACTTTGAACTGCTCACAGGGGCTCTCTTTTTTTCTTCTCTCATTCCCCCATTACCTTTTTGGTCCAGCCCTTTGTACCTCTTGAACAGCTGGAAGTTAACTGGTCGTTTGACACAATGCATCTGTAATCACCAGCAATTACGTTAACATTTGGGCTGCCCACAAACCCAGTGCTCTTCCACCGTCTCCTATTAGGAAGTTTTTACTTACCCATGTCTAGGATGCAGTTGGGAAGCAGTGCTTCCCCTAAAAGAAGCCCCACTCTCCCAAACACTCTTCAGTTTATCACATCTGTGTTACGCTTTCCAAATAAAAGGAAAAACTAATAGCAAGTCCTCACAACGTGTGGTCAAAGGTTGCTCTGTACCTCTTGGCCAACCTATTCCACACATACATTGCACTTTCTAAGGTTTAATAACCAAATTTTAAAAGGAGTTTATCTAGGTGTAAATTACTATTAGATCATGAGACGTGCTTATTAACTCATTTGTAATAGATCTGTGCTATACTGCAATTTAAGGATGATCAGATTACTCCAGTAAAATGCCTAAGTGGTGGAAGGGCTATCTCTGTCCATTAAAGTCCTGAGTTTTGCAAGGGTTGTTTTTTTTTTTTTTCCCACCTACCTACCTCCCAAGAGAGGGCACGTGATTTACGTACAAGCTCAGTCAACACATAACAGAAATGCAAAATATCCAAGTGCGAAATGAGCAGACAGTCTTGTTTTGCTTAAAAAGAATTACAGGGAATATAAGGCATCAAATACATAGGAGCCTGGTGGAAGAGATATAAACAACCTGTCTTTGTAGTGAAGTACACACAGCAAAGGACTTAAGATACCCCAAAAAAAAAAAAATTGAACTTTTGGGAAAAGAAAAGCAAGAAACAACTTTCTGATAGCAAGCATAAGACACAAGCAGGGAATCCAGTGAGTTTGTCATAAGCGGTTTCAGAGAAAGACTGGAGAATAGTCAGTCATCAAGTCCTGTAAACCTTGCTTACAGGAATTTTAATGCAATGTTTCTATAGTGCAAATGGAGATGAATTGGAATAAGCAGTAACTTGACTTATGCCAGCAGAATTGTCTACAGCTGCAAGTCTAAAACTGCATTTCTTGCTCAGGCACCCATAGCCAGAGAGTAAGGAACCTCCAGAGAAACACAACACAAATTTGCAATCAATTAATTTCCTTCTCAGTTAATGGCAAGGTGTGAAGGATGCAAGGCTTCAAGACCTTGCATATTGTGCTACCACTACAGGTTTGGGGGGGGAAGGTTAGCCTTTCACTAAGGCCTCTACTCAAGTTAAAGTAGATTTTTCTATACAAGTGATTAGGTGTCTTCCTGGTCTGAACAAATTACTGAACAAATTGTGGAGTTCATACAAAATATACATCAAGCTTCCTAAACCTTTTACTGGGGAGGTGGGGGAAGTGAGAGGGGAAAAGAGTTTGTCGCGTTATTCTCTTGATTTTGTGCTGCTGTACGTTTCAGAATCACTACAATTTTATGAGATTCAGGTTCTACATAATAAAACACTTTGCCCATTTCTGCAAATAATTCCTAATCTTGTAAATTCAGGTTACTTGTGTAATTAAAGTATAACATGAATATAATTACAACAAAATGTGACTAGAAAACAGTAAGTCTTACTGACTGTATCTCTGCCCACTTTCAGTTTTTTGCTTGTCTGTCTTGGTTATCTTTTACATTTAGGTAACTCCAGAAATTTGCTATGAACACCTTAAGGCCAGAAAGAAATGTTTCATGTTTAAATTAAAAATAAAGTTTTCCACATTTTAGTATAAAAAGATACACAATTATGAGGCTTTACAGGTGTGCATATCCACTTCTTACTGAAATCATGCAGGGTCTATGTCCTGCACATAAAAGCCTAAGACTGAAAGCTATCATCTAGGTCACCCAGCCCATCTTCTTGTTTTTACTGGATTGTTTCCTACAGTGTAATATCATGTATCACTCTTTGAATATCTTTATAGGTAGTTTCCATATCTTCCTAAAATTCTTAATTAAATTCTTAATAAAAAAAAAAAAGTAATGTTTGCTTTCCTGGTTAAGTCTATCAGCTCTTGAGAAAATATAGGAGAACCTGATTTGAAATCCTGGATGGGAAATTCCCGAAACGTTTTCCATCAATGCTTGCGAAGCGTTGATCCTGACCTGGAGGCCAGCTCTGAAATCTAGTAGCACTTGTCCAAACAAACAGCGCACGCTCGCTAGAGCTCTTGTGCCAACAAACTATAAATATCACACCGGTGCTGCAGATTTCTCATTTGTTCATCTACTTAAACAAACAAGCTTAAGATGCATATTTGAACTGAATTAGCTTTCGGCCATTTTGCAGGGAGACTTCCATCACGATTTGTAGGCTTACAGGATAAAATATCAACATTAGTTATTCGATCAATAATATTAACACAGGATAGAATTTTCTTCTTCAGGAAGAGGAACAAAGCAGTCTGGATCTCTAAAAAAATAAAATCATTTTACAAGACTACTTAATTTTTGCAACATACCCTCGCAGTGTCATCAATTTTTTGTTTTGCATATCTGTTTTTCTTTATTGCCCGAAAAAAAGAAAGGAATGCACACCCTACCTTTTTGTTTTTCTATCTTAAAGCTTCCTAGACACTGGAGATGGAGCTGAACAAATGCCAGAGAAACAAGCTCTCCTCTTCAGCATTTACTACTCTTCAGATCCTAGCTGAGTCCATTAAAGTCTCAGGCACTAGTCTAGCAATACAGAGTTAAGTCACCCCAGAGGTAATGGATCAGGCTTTTTGATTTAGGTAGATGGGAATCCACTGAATCTAGAAATGCATTTTCACAGCACACTGAAAAAAGAAATTTTGTTTTAGCCCCATGCAATAATTTGCACCCAAGATATTGTTAAAAATAGACAATTCCTCTATTAGGTAGAAAGTTTCCTAAGCATGTACAACAAATGTAACAGTAATATCTTTTCTTCTCTTTACCTACAAGTTGGAGAAGTCTTTAACAGGTACATAATTCTCTACTAGATTCTATAGAATAGTTCACAAAAATCTATATATTAGATTTAAATAAATCATGATGATAAAAGTTACAAGTACATTTCCCCACATGGATAAATTGAAATATATGAAAAATTACTTTTCTACTCTACTTTACAAAAAAAAAAAAAAAATAGAATTCTTTGCCTGCAAAAAGACCTGAAGAACTAAGCTGGCCAGATACTGACTAATAAAGAGCAATAACAGGTACTTCAGTTTGGAGGATATAACACCCACCTGATCTGAAGCATGAAGAAGGACCTAGAAGGAGAGCGAGTTGTTCTCTCTGATTAATCTATGCAGATAAATAACATGTTTCCTCCCTATGCAAATTAACTTCACTTCAGTGGCTTCAAATATTCCTACTTCTTCCAGTCACATTTATTAGTGTTTATATTTAATCTAAGTCAAACTAGGCAGTTCTTTAATAATGCAAAACTAAACTGCCATTTCAGCATGCTTCTGGAAGATGCTACAAATCAGGTTTTTGGAGGGGTTGGAAGGAGGATTGAATATGACCTTAGCAAAAATAAATAAGTTTTTCTGCTACTTTAGGAAAAGATGCCTCTGTTTTCTTAGGGTAGAAGTCTGTTAGTTTAACACTATGTCAGTCAAACTCTACAGGCTAAAGGTCATAATTTATCTTCAGTTACGATATTAACCAGTAAAGAGATTGAGGACCAGCTATCTCAGTTTCAGGACTGGTTTTTGAAATATAACAAATGCAGTATTTGGAAGACATGCCTTACAGTTATTTATCATTTGCCATTTTATCAGTGTTTGTAAAATGTGAATGGATTAAAGGTATATTAAAGGCATCTATAAACCATCCTAACATGTGAAGATTAAGAAACCCATGCCTTAAAGCGGGGGGGGGGNGAATCTTTTAGCCCCAATCCTTTGCCCTTTCCTAATTTAAGAATTCATTGGAACTAGCATTTCTAACCACGAAATACAGTAGGAAAATGGTAGACGATGCAAGAAGAACATGAATCTGATCTGCAAGAATCACTATTTTGATGCCTGTTTTTTATACTACCTAAACAAATAGCACATTCATAAATTACTAGTTTTTTAAAATACTAGGGCTAACTTTCATCCTCTCTCCATAAAGTTATGAGTTTGTCATCTCTTCTAAATATTACTCAAGAGCTACACAAGTTATTCCCCCCCAACTTTTATGAAATTAAATAGGATTTATGAACTCCTTTTCCAGAGTTCTACATGAAACCTCATCTTGGTTTTAGTCAGGATTATACTGCCAAACTGACTGGCTACAGCTTACTAGCTCCACAGCCATGTCAATCAACTTCAAAGGATGCAAAGATGGGTTACAGATGAAGTTATACCAGACTATGTGGTGCACAATTACTATCTTTGATTACATACCTAGAGTCAAATCCACCAAGGAGGTAAACAAGTAGGACTCCATAGAAGTGACCCACATTTTCTAGTCAAATTAACATTGAGAGATGCCTTCTTGACAGTGAAAAAGCATGGCACCTATAGGTCATGTTTTCATAGTCTCTTTCATTTCCAAGATTGGAAGAAAACATTATTATTTATAAACCACAGTTCTAAAATGGGCTCTTACCTTGCTAAGAAACCGCAGTAATTGGAGAATTAAGTGAAGATCACTGAAGATAATTATTACATTATGTAAGGACCTACTTGTGGAATTGCAGGCAGAGTTACAGACTTTTAAAGGACATCAAAGTCTGATGTCAGTTTAGACTTTTGACTGATTAACACAGAGCATACTTGAGAATATCTGCTGGATTTTTGAAAAATGTCCCATTTGACAAACATAGCTGATTATTGTTAAGCAAAGCTATATGGTCTTCATCAAGTTATAATCAGCAGTTGGTGCAGCGATTCATAGCCAGCTTTAAGATATCCATCCTAATCTTCAAAGTCTCCCGCATGATTTCAGCACTGATCTGCTGATACTTCTCAGAAGGAACTAGGGGTTATTGTCCTGTTGGCAAGTTGGTAGGTAAGATGGCTTCTTTCTAGGTGAAAATGTGCCCTTTTTCATCATTTTTCCCAATGGTCTCCTTGTCAAGAGGAAGCCTTTTAATGTATTTATACAGTTATATAATTCTATATTCATAAAACACAACAGCCATGGCAATGCTGACATTAGCCACTGGTTACGCTCCAGCCATCAAGGGTTGTAGTGATGAGCGCTGAATGCAGAACTGATCCAATTACTGTCTCACCAAGGACCATCTCTGTAGTGACCGTGATCATCCTTTTCAAAGCACAAACACACTTAAAAGTTGGCTAGATGTTGTATTCAGTGTCTGACCAAGGTTCACCCACTGCTTCTGCAGATTAGGATATAAAGTTCAGATTAAGGTGCTATGTAGCTGTAAAAACAGCAAAATTTGCTCTTCGGTCATGGCTTTGCCAAGTGAATAGCCCTACAGAGGCTTTGATCAAGCCTGATCTGTTTGAAACCCTGTCAAAGCCTGAACTTTTCATTCTTAATCTGTTTTAAAAAATCTGAATACCTTTGAAGGAAAGCCCCCAAGATTCTCACAACTTCAGTTTGGATCAAAAACCACCATTTAATTAGTGAGAGGAGGGGAGAAAAAATTATTTTTTTTTCCCCCTCTTCCTCCTTCTGGAAGGAGAGCCACTTACTAAATAGGAATTAGCTAGTAAATGGATATGACTCTTGATTTTGCTATACAGGTGTTCCATCATATTTAGAGTGTGTTATAAAGAAAAATAACAACTCCTCTCCAAGCAAATAGAGTACGTACAGATTCTAAAATTAAAATCAGTCTTCTTCAGATAAATGTCATATATAGCGTAGTTTAGAAAGTTCTGCGTGTCAAAACTAGATTACATAACAGAGTAGGAGGCCTGGTGTCAAACCTAAGAAGCCTGTCTTCACAATGGAGATGTTTGGCTTCAAATGTCAACAGCTCACAAAAAAATAAAGCAAAAACATGTGTGGAAGGGGAAAGACAAGAGAAAAACAAGTAAAGCCAGAAAAAAGAAAACTTGCTTTTTTCCCCCTTCTCTTATTAAGAAGGAATTTAAGGATCCTGCTTTGATAAGAACGCATGCTCACCCATGAGTTAGCATTTACCTCTCTTTTAAGAAGTCCAGCTTCTCACAGCTGCCCACTATCACCACAGTGGCTTGCAATCTTGTATTTGAATATGCCTCAAAACCATGGAATAATCCAGTGCATTCCACCATGTGGATAACAAGCTTGTTGCTTCCTTTATAACCTCAGCTCCTGAGCTGAGGCAGCCCAGAAGGTTACTGTGGTTCATCAGCTGTTCCACGTGCACCTCGTTCTCCAAACGATTCTGAAGGAGGCCTCACAGCCCCTTCAACACACACAACCTCACTCACCCTGGCTAAGAAAACACATTTATCAAATCAGCTGCCATGCAGAAGCTGCTTCATGACTCCTCAGCTACTCGGATTATCAGTACTCTGGAATGAAAATGCTACATTCATTGTACTGAGAAGATCTATGTTCCATAACAAGAAAACCTTTTCATCACTGATATTACTTCATTAACTAAACTGAATAATGGGTCTACAATAACCACAACAATTTGAAAATTGGGGGGCCAGGCACATTTGGAGGAAAATGAGTTCACTGACCTGGCTAGTTCATTGAAGCTTTTTCCCTTTCATGATGAGCATTAGTTTATTGGTCCCTGAGCTCAGTTGAAACCAGATGTTTCTGATTTTTTGAAGACAGCCTTATTGCTATGGCTTTGGTAGACCTAATTGTACATGGAGATTGGAAGCCAATCAATCTACAGAAAACTAGAAAGTTATTCTTTCATAAACTAAGATTGCACCACTTACTTAAGATATGAGAAGTTAAAACATCTTTGTATCTTAATAGTAGCCCCTCTATAAGGGAGGCTCACAGCTTGCCTACAAAAGAAATCAACTATTACCTTGTAGGGGAAACATCTTCAAGAGAAATTACAATTTACCATAATTCATTTATAGTAATAGAACCTTTAAAAAAATCAGACACCTTTAAAACAAGCAAATCAAAACCTTGTTCTCATTCCCAAATCCTAAATTGCATCATACCATAGGAGACTCTTCTAACATAGCTACATGTTACTGGACCTTTTGAGAAGGCAGGACAAGACAGGATATAAAGAAAACTTACAATTCTTTCCCTCTTTGCTGTGCAACTCCTGCCTCACGCTGTTGTGGAAGGAAATCACAACCAGATGCCCCGATGACCCACTGCTCCCCTGAGGTGACCAATCCCAAGGTAACATGTGGTCACCTCATTTGGGAAGGAGCCAAAGCCTGTTCTCTTTAATTGGCCGAGCGGTCCCCTACAGCTGCAACAGATTAGGGACAAATTCTCCTCAAATAAAGCTGCACTTTTTTTTTTTTTTTTTTTTCCCCCCTCTCTCCTGAGGGGGGAGGGTGGAAATCAGGCCTCACAAAACATATGCACACACGCACACAAAAGTGAAGTTAATAAAAGTGTCAGGCAGGCAAACAAAATACCATTTATTATTAAACAGCAATAAAAGACTGCATTGATGGGTATGGGGAATCAGGCAACCAGGGAGCTCAAGAGAGAGGGTCGCTAGTAGAATATCAGGAATTGTTACAAAAGTTTCTTCTCCTCTTGAATGGCAGATCCGGTGACTTTTAGGAACACAGGGACAAAAGCATTGGAAATTTCAAGTTGTAGGCCCTCTCCTTCCAATTCTGCAGCTATTCACAGCTCAGCAAGGCTACAGCTGAAACGTGCTGCAAAAAGAAGCGAAGGTCTGCGAGCCATCTCAGCGGGAGGTTTCATTCAGCCTGGCATGGTCTGACGTGCCCTGATGGGGCAAGGAGCTCAACAGCAGATAGGAATTTTAAAGGTAAAGTCATCTCCAGGGCAGAAGCGGGTTGTTCATTTATCCAGAGAGCTGCTATCTGAACAACTCCTCAAGGAAAGGCTATATATATATTTAATAAACATCCAGCTGGTTTAATAAGTGCTCCACTATTCATCACGATCCAAACTTTTCATGAAATAAAGCCTGGTCTCCTACACATGGCAGATAATGAGTTTAAATGTAGTCCCTTTCCTCCTCTCAAACACTTCTTATGGTATTTTTCTTTGATTTCATCATCTCAATCTTGGGTACTTTTGAGAACCCCACAGGACATAGGCAGTCCATACTAAAGACATATTTGGGGGGTGGAACTGCTGTAAGCTGCAGCACCAGCACAACCAGCACCAGTGGTTCTGGAGCACCCCAAAAGATGCCAAACTATTCATGTTCCTAAATTCCTGCCTTCAGAGCTTCCCAAAGAGCTTCTAAATTTTCAGAGAACTATCCATAAAGTCTCATGTAATCCAAAGACTATTGTTTCTACTTAAGGTGCCACGAAATGTCATCTTCCTTGCAGCCTTCTTTACACAGGTGAGTGTAACACCACCTCAGCGTGTGAGAATAACCACAGAAAACTAACATTCTTTTTAATCACCTCAGAAAAAGGCAGTCAAGTATGTTACCCTTTTACTGCTACACCTCGAATAATCAAATACTAAAAAAAAGTATTTTACTGAGCAGAGGAATCTCAGTCAAAAGCTGAAAACTCCATAATACAGAACAAGTATCTGTATATAGGTCAGCAGAACGAATCTTTAGAGCCCACAGGAAGATTTCAAAGTGTAGATCTTCTCTATCCTTAAAACTTTAGAAAGAAAAAGAAAGCTCCTCTTGCTTTGGGTTACTGGAATGTTTAATCATCCAAACTTCTATTAATTATCTGATTTGTTCATTTCCCCCAATATTTCTTCTTGGGAGGGAGAGAATTAAAAAACAATGAAGGATAAAATAAGTCTTTGTGGAGATAAAATCTTTTAGATTTGCAGTATTTCCAAGAGACCTCTCTAGTTCTCTCTGTCCACACATGGAGGTATTTTATTTTCCCCTCACTATATACATTAGAATTAATTGGTTTTGAATGTACACTTATATGTATGTGTGTACACACACTGATAAACATTTTGAATTATTTCCTCCATTTATTTTAAAACAATGCACAGAGTTTCTTCAGCCTCAAAGCTGATAGACATTTGCTGTGTATTTCATCACACGAAACCCAAAGGTCTTGTATCACTAAATATAGCCTTATTCCTTGGGCAGTGAAAATGGCTTTACATCACTTTTTTAAGTGGGTGCAAAAGGGGCAGGAATGGGATGAGCCCGGCACAAGCTCTTGCCATTTTCAGATTGTTACCGTTCCCTAAGCAGACAGAGGAACAAAAAGGGCTCTCTGTGCCAGCAACATCTGTCCCGGTGATTTAAACATGATGAGATGAGATGCTCTGGATGAAAACCTAGCCTTCCTGTGTGCTAAGATTTTCTTCTCAGCATTTTCTTCTCTTCTTCTCTTCCTAAAGTTGAAGAAAATGACACTGAGAAAATCTTTTAGGGTCACCCTTCCTATATTTATCAAATATAGTACTGTACAGTCCAGAGGCACATCATTAGAGACAAATGCAAAGTTAACAAACACAGACAAGGTAAAAATATTTCAGGACTTTTCCCTTCCTATTCTTGATTTATCTAATGCACTGAACCATTTCAAACTCCAATTTGATGCCTGTGCAATTAAACATTTGCATGTGAAAGTGCTGTGACAAATCTATTTCATAGGAGTGTATAATTACACTTCTCACAAAAGATCACATGATAACATAGTGTTGGGTTATCTTCTCATCACATATCAGACATATATGATCTCAAGGCTCCCCCATGTAGATATCCAGGTTAAATAAGTTTTTAAAATGTGCAGCTTTATACTACCCCTTGCCTGTCCTTCAGCCATGGCCAAGAAATTCACACCTAGATATGGGATATTGTTTTCACCAGTTTGGTCAAACTGCAGGACTACAGAATTGCACACCCCATCCCTGTTATGTGCCCGGGAGACACCCATAACAAGAAGGCCTGGTGTCCCACCTGCAGCACCGAGGCTGAGGAGGTCTCCTCCACTGCCGACTCACAGAAGCAAGACGCCCTCAAACTTGCTCTGCATTTGCTATTTCATACTTCGTTCTTCTTCCTTATCTCTTCTGGAACTTCTCCTGCACTGTTGGGTCACAGTACCAGAGATGATGACTACTTTTCATTATTGTTGTTGTTTTGTTGTTGTTGTTTGTTTGTTTGTTTTGGTTCAGAACAACAGGATTTCTCTACAAATGGTTATCCTGCATACAGTTGATTTTTGACCCATTTTCTAGAGCAAATAAAACCAAATGTATGCAAACACAACCTCACATTGAAAACACACTGCATTTATCTTTTCAGATTCTTTGTATATAAGAATAGCCACCCTTTTGGCTGACATTATTGCATAAAATACAATTTTGGAAGCAATTCATTTTGACTAACTCTCAGTACGTGAAGGTCGGTGTGGATTAGACTCTAGTTCTAACTATTGTTTTCCCTATTTTTTTCAGTTGTTGTGCTTTTTTTTTTTTTAAATACTGGGTACTAGTAAGATGCACGAGTGATTTTGTAATGCTTTGGGGCTGGTAAAACCTGATCGCTTAGGATCATTAAAAATTTGTCCCTGCAGAAATGCATGTTAAGGTGCCTGTCTCAGTAAACAGATAAACATGTTACCACAGTAATCCATATGAGCCTTATGTCACTATCAGCAGTATCCAATCTGCGAAATTCCTGAGGCTTTTTTCAGTCTCCCTCTTCCACAGGCACTATGAATAATAATTCTACTGCGAGAGGATTTAGATCCTGCCACTAGGATGGCAAAATTCCTGTGCAAAATGTAGAGTCGCTTTGAGAAGTCACGTGCAATGCTACCCATACAGTCAGAGCGAGCTGCACGTTTCACTTTGTATTGGCAGGGCTGGCTGTTATTCTGCTCTGAGTAGGTGCAACCATACAGAGAGGTAATTCAGGAGACCGGGGGATGTCAGGGAGGGCAGCAATGCGGGACCGATTACCCGCTGGTCCTCCCCAGAAGGAGGGTTAAGCCAGTGACCGCTTGTTAAAGCACAGGTAACAATTCTCAAAGAAAGAGATGCTCACTGCAATTGCAATCCTTCTTACAAAAGAATCACAAAGAAAAACAGCAGGTAATTCAAGGTAACTAATGTTTCATAAAAAAAAAAAAAAGGTATATTGGGAAAAAGTGAGCAAATGCAATGGGACAAAGAACTAGTACAATTATTCCATCTCAGATCCTTCTCTCAAACTTGAAGAATTCTATCCAGTTCTGCTAACTCTTACTGCTGTCATATGCTATAATGCAGGTTAGGGTAAAAATGTGTATAAATGACCGAACTCTCTCTATATAATGTCATTGCTTCTGGCATAATTCATCAGTCTATAATATTATACGGTCATTAAATTTTATAGTGAATTTTATAGTGATTCCAGATCAATTGCAGCTCCTGACATTTATCTAACTTGAATGTTACAGAATGTACTTTTTTGTTTGATTCGTATCTGTTACCAACTAAGCAGATGAATACAGCTTTTTTTCTCTTTTGGTGACAGAGGGTCTGTACTTGACATCTTCTTTTAAAGTTGAGCAGACAGTTTCATTCAAGCTGCAATGCTCAGCAACCTCTGGTATTCTAGCAGTATCCAGCTGATCCCCTTTTGTTAAGGGACAGTTCAAATCTCTATTATAAGCCTTTCTTTTAAAAAACAAAAAAAAAGGGCAATTTTAGAATTCAGCCATGAAAAATGCTTTGGGATAAACCTTTGCAAGCTGAGTCCCAGCCTCCATTTTTCTACCTCCCTCCCCACTCCCGACCTCTTTGAAAATTTGCATTTAGATTTTTCCTGCCTAGAGACAGAGGAAGAGAAGGGAATAATAAAAATACCTCATTCTAAAACCAATAGGCATACACCAAGCCATCAGATATCAGGTATTTTGTTTCCCTATAAAAAATAACATATCAGATCATTTATATTTGTAACTGCTGTCAGCCTCCCAAACCTTCACAACATTAAAAGAAAAAAAATAATAGCTAAACTGATGTTCAAGGTCATACATCACAAAGAGATTTGCCAGTTCCTCTCAGGAACAGCCTGTCTTTATAGCAGCCAGTGGGACAACTCTGGGTACTGAGGGCTATAGGAGATATTCAGGACTGAAAATATTGTAGCACCATATTTTAATATACTGCTTTTATCAGTAGCAGATCAATTCAATTACATATACAGCATATATTATCTTTCAATAGATCAGAACAAACCATTATAAACTGTGTTACAGTGTCCCTGCTCGTTCAGCAGTGAGCCCGTTCACCACAGATCCAAAATGGAGCTGTAAGGAGATAGACAGTCAATTATTACAGATATATCGTTTTTTAAAAAAAGAATAATACGTGCTGTCTATGTGATGTATTCCCAGTGACTAAGTGCTGATACAATCAGCAAACTATGTAAGTTTTAGAGTTAGCCTTCACTTGTGCTAGCAGTGATTGGTTACCAAATGCAGCCTCCAAACACTTGAGCCTATGGGTGGGAGTATAAAGCTGGCTACTCCAAAAACCGCTCTTACTGCTCGAATCATTAGAGTGTGCTGGAGAGGGTCCTCAGCTTTAATATAGAATTTCCATTCTTTTGTACATTTAATTAAGATTGTATTTTGTCTTAAGACAAATGCAAATTTTGTACTTGCTATTTCACACTCACTTTTACTAGCACCTAAGAGAGGCTAAATGGTGAAATTGCAAGAGTTAAAACATTCTACGGAGAAGAACATCTCCCTGGGCTTCAGAAAGAAAATTCTAAATTCTAAAATCCCTATTTGCCAATTTTAGAGACCTCCCAAGATGTTCTAAGTTGTCAGCATGTGAGCAGCTCTTTTTACCTGACACACACACTACGTTCCTAAAGAAAAGAAGTTATTTTTGAAAATTCCTTTGAGGCAGGAGGCATGGTATTCCCTCTGATAGCCGCAGCATGGCTTATAGCAGCGGTATACACATAACATACAAGGTGGAATTATGGAAGAGTCTTTCCAAAACCAAACCCGGATCATAATCCATACATGCTTTGTCACAGGCAGATCTCAAGCCCTTTTTCTCATCAGTCTTATCACTGTTGACAAACATGATTCAGCCTTTTATAAGCTAAGTTCTGCCTTTAACAATATCTTGCAGTGAGTTCCATGAGTTATTTAAGAACACAAACTTCCTGTTTTACATTTATACATCATTATTTTGATAATATGAAATAAAAACAGAAGCATTCTCAGCAGGATTCACCTCACGTTACTTCTGTAGTAGACAGCTAGATATAAAATCCTATTTGTATCTTTACTACCACTCCCATTTAGCAGATTTAATCATTATATTCCTTCCACAAATGTAATAGTCCTCATAACTCTTCACATCTCTATCATTTTTTTACTCCTAAACTTCAAAGTCATATTTTCAAAACATACTTTCTTCCCTAGGGATTTTTACTGGAACTTGTTCACATGTGATGAAAATATTAACATTTTTTTAATAGAAGTTAAGTGCTAAAGTATTAAATGTAATCAAAAGGCAGTTTCATTGTGGAATCCTTGTGGAATCCTTGTGGAAGTCCTTAATTTTTTAATTGTTCCAGTGCTCTTCCTCAAGTTGTTCTAAGTTTTGCACCTGGAATAATACCTGACAGAATGAGACCATAGTTAAGGTTCAAGTCAGTACAGTGGAACCATAGAGTTTTTTCTGCAAAATTCTCATTGCAGAATATTTATGGCTTTAGGAGGTGGAAGCTTATTCCCAGCCCTTTTCATCTTCAGGAGCTAATATGGGACAAATTCTAGCGGCTTTCAGCTTCAACGTAAAACACACAAACACCAAAGCTCATAAAATAGTAACTGTTATGTTCTATGCATGAGGAAGAAGACTACAGTGCTACAGCATGTTAGCTGCATGCATGGCACACCAAAGATAAGAGCAGCTCTGCTTTTGTTTTGCACTAGAATATAGGAGAAGTGCACTCTTTTGCTAGGCTTAAAGAGGAAAGTTACCAATTAAAATAGGTGAAATAATTACTTCTAATCGGGGGGAAATATATAAGAGCATGCATATGTATATAAATACACACTATATTCTTTTTACATATAGCATATATTTTTAATATTTTTGGTAAAAATAATAATTTGAAAATTTGTAAGTAAGTACACTTGATTTCTTTAAATTTCAGCAGCCTTCGAGCCAAAGGTTTGCAGAACAGGTATTCCTCACATCAGTAATATAGCAGGACATGAAACACAAGCTGAGGCTGACAATTAAGATCACATTAACTTTCCACCAGAAAGCCTGGGTCAGATTCTCACAGTCCAAGACTGGCCACTTATTTGGACTAAATGAAGTGTTCCTAACAGCTCTAATCATGATGTACAACACAGTTTTGGCCATGGCTATTTCCTCTCTGTCAGACATCCATCCATAGCTGCAGTTGGAGCCCATGTGCATGAGGAGATTGATTTCTTGACATTTTGTCAGTGCCACTTCTCCCTGCATGACTGCTGATCTGATTAGAAAGAGAAATTTGCCTTGGTGAAAGGCATGTGTTCCATTTCCTGCCCTTGGCAGCAAGTTGCTCGGCAGGGTTCCTCCAGCAACCCGCCTGCAGCAAGTCTCCTCCCTCACCCAGAGCCCGGGAGGAGGAAGAAAAAGTTGTTAAAAAAAGAAGAAAAAGAGAGAGAAAGAGAGGAAAAGTCAAGTAAACAGCTTGGGAAATTAATAGAGGCTGGGAATAAATCTCCATCCTAATCTCTTTTTTTCCTTTTTTAGTGCACATCAGATTATACTAGCCTGATTTTGATATTTTCAGCACAGGATGGCACATAAATAACAAAATTTAAATGGAAGGGGAGAAAAGAGGCAAGGGAGACAATGAACCCCCATGCTGGGATTTTAGCAACAGCGTGAAGCGAAAGCAATGTTTTCTGAGTCTGTTATTGAGCAATATCAGTGATATCATCCCAATTTCTCTTGCTGAGTAGCTGTATAACAGCCTGCAGAAAATGGGAACAAGACTCCAAGCAAGTGCCCCGATGACGGTGATCATGAAGCCAGGAGAGATAGGCCACTTCCAAGATAACCCTCATTAATTGTTACCAAACCATCTTTGGGGTTTAACACAAGCTGTTGCAGCCAGCAGCTTATTCCATTATGTTCTAAAAGTAAAAATTATCTGAAAAAGAAACTGAGAAGAGCGAACTGTGGAAGAGAAGGAGTGCAAGGTAGAAGGGAAACAGACTAAAGAGAAAGAGGCCCTTGAATGAACTGGATTTAAAATTCAATTTTATATTCTTTAAAATAAGTACCACAGTCATTGCCATCAAGAAAGAGAAAATTAAAGAGATGGCATAAAGCATCACATAACTTATGTGTGTGCATCAGAGACAAATAATACAATTCTGATGCACAAATAAAAAGCAGGAATTTTGCCACAATCATATATTCACATATCTAAATTCTGCTTTGAATTAGTCTGCAATATCTTATCAGACAAAGCTAAGTTTTGTGCCTACATTATACTTTTGTTTACTCACAGAATCAGCAAGAACTATCACTGCCAACAAAAGGAATTAAATCATATGATCTCCTTAAAACCAGTGAATATTTTCATAGAAGTAACTGTGGAAGTTTGCAGTGTCATCACAAAGTAAATTGCAAACTTCTGAAGGAAACCTGTACCAGCACAGAAAGGAGAAGAGTGGCTGCTTTGAATTGATCCTCAAAAGCCAATTCCATCATTAGTCCACATCTCCCATCACAATTCACCTTAGGTGTTTGCAAAACTGAATGGGGTCCAAAAAAGCTAGAAGCAAGACTGAAAATACCAGCTCTTCTCATGCAAAATGAAAATATTTTCTCTTATAGTCAAGTCTGGACTGTTCGCAAAAGGTGGAAGTTTTCACACCTCATTGCCATGCAGCGAGCCTTGTAAATTCATCTTTAGCATGGCAGAGAAAGAAAGAAAACAAGGGGGAAAAAATACTGTTCATCAAGCTAAGGTCAGAACATCACCGTGTTAAGCAAGAACAGCAAAAGCATTTGTCTAAGGCATGCTCTAAAGCAAAGGAGGTGACCAGGCTGTTCTTTACTATTGCCACTCAGTGCCTTGTGTGACACGAGCCGTTGGTTCCACTCCAGGTCCTACAGGACGGTCACTTTCTTTAGTGGACACAAGCTGCAAACAGCAGCATCGGCAGGTTTAAGAGGATGGAAAAAAATATTCTGCCTCCATCTCAGAGATATCTGAAGGACGTGGATGAAGGAACTTAAGGAAACTTGGCATTTCTTTATTTAATCTATAATGAAATGATTGCAGCCTCTAATATTTTTCACAAATGTTAAATCACCTTGGGAAGAATAATAGTTATTTAGAATTATATGTGAAAATTAAAAGAGAGCAATTGATGAGTTACTGAAACAAGATTTCAAATCCATACTTTGGCAGCAATTACTGTAAAATAATCCTAACTGGTTTAAAGACTTCCAGAACGAATGGCAAATTGATAATAAGCGATTTCATGCTGATAGCATTACAGTGCCAGAGATTCTTCCAAATCAATTCCTATTTCCTCTGCAACACAAGTCTGCAATTGGATCTGAATTTGGACCAGCTCACCTTCTTCAAATGCTCTTTTCCATTGAACAATACAAGTGTTACAAAGCTGCCTCGTGGAACTGGAGTGGAAACTCTGTGAAGAAACAGTGGGACTGCTCTGCACTACCAAACACTTGCCCTGGAGCCCCTCTATTTCTAAGAAAAATGCTGACCAAACCGAGGATTTTAGACTGGCCTGGAAAACAAGACAGAAGTAAATCAACTTTATTCTACTGTGGACAAATGCGGAAGAAACAGTCTTGCCTTTAGCAACAGTAATTGCTTCTTTTTGAAGAAGCAAGACCATATTATGTGAGTGTTGGTCAGGCATTTTATTCCTTTCATTTGTGTATTTGTTAAGGGCTGAAGTTTTCCAGGCCTGAATACTTTAAATGTTCTGATATAGCCCTTTGTCTCCTAACACACACCAGCAGATCTCCCCTGCAATGTCTTCTGTGTGGTGTTACCCATGTTGGTGACTTATGAAGCTGATGCATGGCAAAGAGGTTGCAACACAACTAAATTATGCCATGTAAGAAAGCAACATTAACAGCTAAAAATCAGAAAAAGCCAAAAGCTGCAAGAGGAATAAGCAGTACTAAGCACCATTACAGAGGAAAAAAGCACAGCCCAATATATTTATGGCAATTATATGGGCACACGAATATTTCTGGGATTGCGTCAGATGCAATACTACATTTACCCAAAATCAACCACAGATCATCTTCCCCCTCCCTCTTCTTGGGCTTTCAAGAAATCAAAATGTTTAAAATTACATACTTCTTCACAATCTCACAAATCTGTGGAGGGACTCCAGGACTCCAAACCAAGGCAAATACAGAGCTCAGGGTTCAGGATAGAAAATCAAGAATTGTCATTATTTCACTGTCTGTTAAAGAGGCGATTCTGTCAACTTCTTCCCAGCACTCCAGGTGACTGCACCAGCTGTTAGCTTGAAAGAGTGCTCTCCCCAAGAAGCAAACCCTGACTGCTTATAGTGTGCTAGGATTTTGCTGGAAAGACAGGATGCCAGAGAAGTTTTAGGGATGTTCTTTGACATGGCTGCCAGTGTGAACCTCTGATGTTCAACCTTGGCACTGAGTGTGCTCTGCTCAGTGGCATCTTCTCACTTCCAGCTACTCACACAGATTGATCATGTTTGAATCTCTCTCCAGATATTCCTTATACACAGATCTCTGTTTACAGCATTTGCAAAAATAATCTACCCATGCCTCTCAATTGCCAGTGAATGAGTTACAGTATAAACCACTCATTACCAGTGGCCACTCTTCAGGAAAGTCAAGGGAGTTGCTTGGAACATAACAAAAAATTGGCGGGACATCACATCCTATAAGAACTTCCTGAATTCTACATAGAGCCAGCAGTCTGAGTTCCTGTGCTCTGGCGAGTGAAACCACTGATCAGAGGTTGTTAAATCATCAGCCAACATAAGCTGTCAATATTTACTTGGAATGATCAGTGATTGAGGATGCAAGCCAGCTGCACAGCCAACTGCGTCAGCACTCTGCTGTCAGCTTCTTTTTCCGCAGATTTGTGGGATGTCCACCAAAAACACTGCTGATGCTTTGGTCTTCTCACTACAAGTTGAATAGGGAATATCACCTACAAAAATAACATCATTAAATCACTTTTTACTCCTTTCAACTGGAAGGTAGCTTGTCAAAGGCAGTGCAGTGGGTACGTAGTAGTGGAAGCTGAACGCTCCCACCTGAAGGCAATGCGAGTTTCTGGTTTAAGGGGATAAAAAGAAGTTTCTTCTAAGTTCAACTCTGCTTTACAAGAAACAAAGTAAAACCTCATGCACTGTAGAATCTTAGCATGACTTAAATGATAGTATGAAATAAGGCAAGATATTACAGAAGGTTCTGGTTTTGTAGGATAAATATTTTTCTGGCTGTAAAAAGCCCTGGAAGTTTGTGGCCATCTCTATTTGTGACTTTCATTCCTTCCAGATAAAGTTGAGGCTAAGCAAGACATTGGAGGAGTTGTGTTTCATTGCCAAAGTGAACAACCCTCATGAACCACACCTCACCATGCTTTACCACCCCAGGAAAGCACAGTTCGGCAGTAGCAAAAAGGCATCAAGTTCCCTGCAGTACTTACGCAGGCCCTGAAGATTTTGTGAGCTGAGAGGTTTCCAAGGTTTTGCAGGTGACAGGCAGTGAGTTTCCGTTTCCATTCATCTTTCCTTTATGCCACACACCTACTGTGTGCCTCCGAGCTGGTTAACTGTTCACTTTCCCTCTCCTTTGTTTAAATATATTATCATGGCTTGGACCACCAATTCTTGCATTCAGTGATGGTAAAACTGTAGGCAAAATCAGTCAGGGCCCATGGGTGCTACTGCAATAGAAGTATTTCTTCATAATTCTTTGCAGGATAGAGGCAAGCGTAGATGGTACAGGTAAAAGAAGACAAATGCTGCACAAATATAAATTCTCTCTAGCAGATGTCATTCTGACCAGGATAACTGAAAATAAACCAGCAAATTTGAAAAATTCAAATGCCTTCACTGGTCCTTTAGATTGGAAATCTAAAAGGAGCGTTACTGTAATGTCATGCCATCACTAATACAAAGTAACCCTGCTGAAGTAAACGATCTTTCAGTAGGCCAAAATTACAATCCTACCTAGCTACCACTGAAGGAAGGCTTTATTGTTATCAGTGTATAATCTCATCTCCACACGGTGCTCATGTATGATGGTAACAGGAGTCTTGAAAATGTAGCTTTGATGAACAAAATGCATATGTTGTTGAGGCAGAAATACAACCGGTCATTATTTCCCCACCCAGAAAGCAGCTGAGTGCCCCCTCTCACTAGATACCTTGCAGGGTATCCTCCCGTAAGGCCAGCAGTGCCATGGTTTTAACTCACCCTCTTTTTGATCCCTGAAATCATTTCCTCCATTTTCCATGCCCAAACTTTTCACCAAAACCGGTCTTGACTCATGATCTGGGAACAGCTGCTCCCACAATATGGGTCTGCCACAACACTAGGAGTGCTAAATGACAACTAAAGAAAGAAAAAGAAATTCCTAGGATGAAATAAAATGAAGGAGAAGAGCTGGGATCTTATACTGAAATGTCTGGAGAAGAGTGTTTGGGGAGAGGGGAAAAAAAAAGTGTTATGCAACAAGCTTAAAAAGCAAAAAAAAAAGGGAAAGGTCTGTGAGACTTACAGTGAAGAAATTAAAGTGCAGTTTTCTTACTAGAGCTAATAAAATTACAGATGAACACAGAAAATAGCAGGCTACACAGTGCTTACCAATTACTGGTATGTAAACTAGCTGTGCTTAGAAAGTTAATGATACTGATTCATGTATATTACTGATAGTACCTTCATTGGCAGCTAGATTTAACCTAAAATTCTACTGCACCTAAATTATTTTGTCATACTAGCTGCTCCTGTAGTAATACCGATTTGTTTGCTAAAAGCAAGATGTATGATGTCACATATCTCTCAGCATTTATAACCAAAAATATTTTATTAAAAATACCCAGATATTTTCAAATTATATTCTCATTAACAGTCAAAAAAATCATAATTCAAGAGCTATAAGGTAAGGAGTGTAGTGGCTATGAACAGTTGTAACCCACCAGCAGCTGTGAACACATCATTCAAAAATAATACAACCCTTTCCAGTAGCCTGTTTTCTGTGATTGAAATGTGAAAAATGTGATATTTAAACAAAGAAGCAGTGCCTGTGCTTGGGAAGGGGGAGGAATTTCCCTGAGCAGTTATTTCAGTTATCCATCTGTTTAATCACAGGACTGTCACTCCCTTCAAACAGCAACACATGCACAAAGTAAGGACCCTTCCCCTTCCAATTGTGTAAATGCAGAGCTCCACTGTGTACCTGCCAAATTCAGAGCAGAATCTCATTAGAAGGGTCAAATGAAGCCTCTGTTGAAGTCTATGGGAGCTTTAGCACAGGATGGGGCTGCAATTGCGATAACAGTTTAAGAGGATTCAACATTATGTTTGAATTGACAATAACAGAGTGCAGATGGAAAAGTAATTCTTCCACGAGCTGCATGTGGCTAAGACAAAGAGCTGATACATCAAGACGATGGGGGATAAGCAGTGACTAACTACCATACTTATCTTAATTCAGCAAGCCTCCCTGCTTAGAGGTTTGGGTTCTTTTAATCAGAGTGTTCATTGCGGTTTAGTCAGTTTACAATTTATACCATCTTTGCGGCTTTCAACAGTGCAAGGCAGGCATTTTGGAAGCATATCCTGACCAGCGAGAATTGATAGAGCTGAGCAGAGCCCATCCACCCTGCTTCCACCTTGGGCACTCAAACCTCCTGCTTTCCGCAGTCCTGGATGCAGCGGAGCAGCAGCCACCAGCCCGAGTGCAGCTCTTGACCAAAACCAAATGCTTTGGGAGCAACCAGGCTTATATCTACACCAGGGTGGGAGCAGTTATCTGGTCTGCAGTACGAAGAGGGGCGGAGAAGAGCATTAAACAAGTTGAAGACTGCAAATATTACAGAGAAAGATGCACAGAGAGTAAAACATTATCATGTGCTACCTCTGAGGAAAATCATGTACATAGTTTTCAAAATTCTTTTTAGACGTATTGTTAAGGCACAAAACTTAATATCAAGACCAGAGCCTCAATTACATTACTGGATCAACAGCTTTTTTGTGGCAGATCTTTCAAAGCTAGTTTTACTTGTCTCCAAAGGATCCTTCAAAGGACTTTTTGCATTAGCCCTGATAGCTCTGGCTAACTATACAAAGAATTGATTTCATTCCTGTAGAAATGCCCCTAATAACTCTTTAGAATGAGCTGTGGCATTTTTCCACTAATTGTAGAAATAACTAATGGGCACCTTGAGCATGTATTATTTATCTGCACGCCAATTTTAAGGGATTTCAGTTTCAAAAAACTAGAAGGTGTATTTATTCTACAGCACATACTCTATGCCAGTAAAAATAAAGTGCCCATTGTGAAATGGAAAAATAAAAAGGAATTTTCATCACAGGATTGTAGTGTCATTAAAGATACAAGATCCTGTACTGGCTACCCGAAGAACAGGGGATCAACCAGAGTTCAGTTTTCCTCCCACAGTTCTCAGAAGGGTGGTAGGAACAGTAAGAAATTGAGTGCCAAGCACCATGGGAGAGAAATTAACCTAAGCAGAGAGTTCTATTAGATTCCGATTATAGTAACATATATTATCCATTTTAAAGACTGGGAAAGGAGAAATAACCACAATTACACTTTTCTGCTGAGGCATTCCATTCTAACTCTGTTCTATTCCACCTCATATCAATCTTCTCCTAAAGACACAAGAGCCAGAATATAAAACAAAATAAAGCACAAAATCTGAAACAAAACCTAAAACTCCAGATGCAGACCTACCTCTCCTGTAACTAAGGTCTCCTGGAAAACACTGCTATGATCTCTCATCTTTATTCTTCATTTTACCTAAGGGTTTTACCCAGTTGTTGGCTCCATTTATTCTCCTTGTGAAGAGTTTTCTTACCATGTTTCCCATTTCAAAAATGTTCCCACTCACCTGGAGCGACACCAAGCCCTTCCCAGCTTTTCTTAGACACCAGAAAGTGCCTTTCCTCACACAGTAGATGGCTGGGACATCAGTAAGGGTGTGACACCACCTTCAGGTGCCTGTGCCACTTTCCCACATGCCAGAGCAGAGTCCCTTCCTTCACTACCAGGGTGACTGAGGTCATCAACTTCCAAAATTTTCTCTCATTCTTTTTTCTATGACAAATAAATAAATGTGGAGAAGCCACAGCTAGACATGGCTAGCTGTAGAAGCCTTCATAACTGCCTTAATAACTAATTACAGAGTGGGGAGAATTTTATCTAAACCTAAAATTTTATTAAAATCTAAAATTTTATAGATCTAAATCTAAAATTTTATCTACATTTCCTCTACAAATTCCAAATCTGCTAAATCAACGTTTTCCAATTTAAAAAAATACATTACTGGCAAATTCATATCCAAATTTGTATCCAGATTTCTTAACCTCTAAGCTCTCTGTAATTCTCCCTAACCTCTAAATTCTGCTAGAGCTAAATCAGTGCCAGAATCAGCATAAGTGCAGCAGAGATTGGCACGAAGAGTGTGATTAAGAAGGAGTGGGGAGAAGTTTATTGCTGTCTTTGTGCCCCCTCCACAGACTGCACACCAGCAGCACTACAGCTGGACAGCCCACGTCACCCCTGGAAACCCAGTTATTCCTGTTTGGGAAATGCCTTCTTTAGCCAAAAAGAGCCCGATTAAAAAAAAAAAACAAAAAAAAACAACAAAATAAAACAAACAATCTGCAAGAAGGACTTCAAGGAGATTGCACTGCCATTTGATAGATGTTTGGGTCCCATATTTCTTCATATGCCTTCCTGAGTGCAGTTTCGTAATGAGTGTTAACAGGCCAGCTTTAAACACTAAGGAGTACATTTGCGGTGTAATGTGTGGAGATTTGGCTGGACAATTTCCCATTAACACTAATGTGCACTGCATGGTTAAATCCCTAAACACCACACTGAAAATTTAGTTTCAAAAGTGCCCATTATGTTTGGGTGTTGGATTTTTTTAGAACAGTTGTTAGTCTATTAAACATTCATTGCTCAAGACAGAAGAATTTTCTCCTTTAATTTCAGTTTAGACAGTTAAGAGCAAGATACATTTTTGAACAACTTCACATGCTAAATGACATTTTTAAAATCAAGCTTTAGAGCTGACACTGATTAAAGTCCTTATAACTCCTCAGCTAAAAATCTACTCATAGATGCTAAAAGCTCTAGATAAATCTGTGGCATCTAAATTAGCATTTTTGCACTATATGATCTAACTGCAAGTTTCCTGTTCACAAAGGGCAAGATTTACACTCAGAGAACACTAAATGCTTTTTAAACGACAGTAGGTATTATTTCTTGATATGATCTTATCACACTTTCTGTCATTAAAGAACAAAAAGGGAGCATACACGTTTGTTTTCTTTTCCCTAACTAGGCATTTAAAGCATTAACAAGAAAAACCTCAAGGGCTTTCACATTTGAGATGTGAATGCACATGAAAAATGGATAGATTAAATAGTAAAAACCAAAGCATCAGGCAAAATCTTGAACATAAGCAAGTTCCTAGTGACAAGCAACACAGCACTCAAAAATATCATATAATCACAAGTTGGTCCCCACTTTTACTATTACACAATCTAAGCATGTGTCTGGTTGGTAAATCATGGGATCTTATATGAAATGTAGTATAATTTGGTCATCAACCAAATAATTACTTTTACTGGAAAAAGGCACATATTTTTGGACCTGTCTTTCTGCTACTGGAGTTTGTTAACAGAAACAGAGTTAGCTGGAGGTGTGTTTGGGCAGGAGAGATGAGGCACAGAAATTCCTGAATGTATTTCATGGAGCAAACTGAGTTGAAATGCCCTCAACAGACAAGGGATGACTTAAAATCCATACGGCGAGGCTGCGATTCATGGCTGGACACAAACAGATGGAGCCCACTACTTTTACAACAGCTTGCCAGTTCTTTTTAGTGACTGTGAAATGGGTTTTTGCCATTACAGGCAGGCATTTAATTCTTCAAAAAGCCCAATTTCTTCTTACAGAACAATAAAGTACTTCCTTTTGCAACAGCAGGTAAGCACTGAAGGCATCCTTAAAAATCTAACCCCAATGTGCTAAAGAGAGCTAATAATCTTTAAACTACATACAATACCGCTTCCTCCCTGGTACCAGGATGTTGTAAAATGTCTAATTAGAGCTTATAATAGTACTGACACCTCCACAGCACATAAAAGAGGACTTTTAATTTACGAAAGACAACTCTGGTTTTCTTGATTTTTACTTTTAATTAGATTGCAAGAGCTAGCTCCATGGACTGCAAATTAATATTCCATTAATTTGCCTGTTAGCCACATAAGAGGTATTGGTTTAGGGTGCAAACAGATTTGTGAGGCACTTGTAAAAGCAATATTCTAATATTTTGAATGGATTTTTAATACACAGAGTTTCATGGATTATTTAATTCTCTAATGAGGGAGAAAGAAATATTAAAGACAATATTTTCAATGTCAGATAAATGACCCAGTTTAACGTAAAAAGAGGACTTTTCTGTTGATTCTCCTTCTGAGGGTACCTTTAACTGCCTGGATTTTGGAAGTGACTTTGTGATGTTTAGGTTTTATATTGGTGCAATAATTGTGCGCAGTAGGGTACTGTACCTAGCTATGAAAATCATTTAAAAATGAAATAAGAGGCATGATGAAAAATACAGAAAAGTCAGATGTCCCAAAGGAAATAAAAATAATTTCGAAAGCAAAAGTGTTTCTGTGGCAACATGAAGTTTAATAAGTCAAAATTTGCAATACCAGTAAGCCATAGCCTAATGACAAGTAAATGCATGAGTTTGAGTAAGAGGACTGGTGGAAATTACAGTCATAGAGCTGTCTCATGAAATCAGAGGAAGTGAGCAATACATGTCTGAGCACTTAATAAAAATCACCATCCAGCTCACAATGTGTAACACAAGCCCTAAAATACTGGGAAACCTCCACTGTGATATGTGAGGGACTTACTGTGTCATTCAGCATTAGCACTTGCCTCAACTGTCGTCTGCTTCAAATAGTTCAGAGAAGGGGGCAGCTCCGGAAACAGGTCCTTCTTTCTTTGGTCCAGCACATCTGGATGGGGCAAGGAGTCAACTTACGCCCCCTTCTAGCCCTCCTGCCAACCAGGCTTGTCAAGAAAGCTCCTTATCCACCCCACTGCAATGAAGATGCACGAGACGGTGAAGCTCCACACCGCAGGAGAAATGCCAGGAATGTGCAGGGCCTGTCAAAGGCTACCTGGAGACACAAGTGCAGATACAGAAGCAAAACCCTTTGCAAAAGGTGGAGATGTTGAGGAACAGAATGTCTGCCCAAGATATGGGATAGAATTTAAAAAATGTGGATGGATAATAAAAAAGCAAACCTTTCATGAACCCTTTTCATTCAGAAACTTGATTGAATATAGTGAGTACCTCTAAGCTAAAATACTGAGCTATTCTCCTGGGAAAAAAAAATAACAAAACCACCACAACAACAAAACAGCATACTTCATCAGAATTGTTTTTCTCTGCTTTTTGGAAATGCCAACTCAAAATCTAAAACAAACAAACAAACAAGTCCTGCTTCAGTCTTTGTACTCAGCGTATTGCATCCCTACAGATTCAAGGGTTCTGTGCAGCTCTTTTCTCCCTATTCTCTCCTGTCCTTTCTCTAAAGTGAATCCTGTCAAGTGTGGGAGAAACCACAGTACCATATTAACAGATAGAACAAACCACAGGATGCTGCATAGCAGGGAATCATGGCCATCCCTACCGCAATCACAGCCAGCTCCCTTTATTTCTCTGCATTCCTGTCCAGACCTACAGACTCTTCTATGTATGACTTAGGGTCACAGAGGAAACTGTCTCCTTTGCCATATATACAGGCAGATCCATTCAACAGGCGTTCTCTTCAACGGATGACTCTATATGGCCCAGTCCATATCAGGGGGACTAGCCTTACATTTAGGTGTATTTATTATTGTCCAGGTAAACATTTCTCATAATTGTTATTCCATAAGTCAAGAAAAAGGTTTGGGTTTGGGTTTTTAATAATTTAAGAACACACTTACCTAGTCAATAAGACCTAATTAAAAATTTAGAATGCTCATAGTGGTCACCCATTCACTTCAATGGGGAACACCAGAAAAGAGACAGGAGACAATTAAATATAAATAAATTAAAATTACTAAAATATTCAAATCGTGATGGCTGTGTTTGTGGCTAACACCAATATTTGGACATGCATCAGATTATACAAGGATGGAATAAAAACTTATCCCTCACATATTATCAGAAAAGTGATTTTTAACAGTAATCTAGCCTTTAGCTTCATCTAGAGATACTTCTGTAGTGTCGGTCATCCTAGTTTTAAAGGACATTGTCAAATTACTGGGCTCAAAGAATAATAATTGAAATATTCAAAGAGGAAGTTTCAAATATAAAAGACTGAGTAGGAAAACCTAAAAGTAGCATGGAAAAGTAACAAATGGTATAGAGAAGGTCTATGGACAATATCTGTATAAAATAGTATTTGATGATAATAGAAACAGTGGAAAATGTTCAAAACACAAGTCTTTTTTCATTACATATCATGTTACAGAAGCCGTCAGTACCAAAGCACAAAGATTAAAAGTATATATCTTAAAATATCAACATGGGTATCACCAATGTGTGGAGCAATAGTTCATGACCGCTCACATTTTAGAAGTTAGCATATATTTGGTTCTTGAAGACCAGACTGAGAAGCAGGCCGTTCTGTTAGTAACGGAGCAACTTTCGCAGTTATATTGAGATATACAATTGGACATTTGTACTTAAGACATATGAAGCAACCTTAAAGTGGGACATTAAGAGATTAAATAGATCTCAGGACAATCTCTCAAAGCTTTTCATGCTTTCCCTGATTTATATATGCTAAATACAACTAATAAAGATAGTGCTTTGTTTTAGAAATGTCAGCCTTCTAACCCTCACAGCAAATCCATGCTCAGGCTATTAACCCATGCCTTTTAACATCAAAGGTGAACAAGTGGTACTTTCTCTGTTTCTGGTTCTTCAGTTTACAGTGTTGATTATAGAAATGTTTATTCCAAAGTTTTCAGGGTGGACAGATTCTTATTTTTGCAGAAACAGAAGAAAGGATGAATTTTTCTTCCCTGAAGGTTCCAATTCCATAGACATATGGTTTTAAACTGGCCAGTACTACCTCACTGTTACTTCTAATTGAAGATAGATTGTTAAAAAAAGATTCATAAAAATATCTTACAAAAGGTAACTCTCATTCTGCCTGGCTGTCACCTCCAGCAAAGCCAGGAATGGTAAGAACAGAAACCAGGGATCAGCCTAAGAGGTCCACCCACATCAGGGAAGGTGCCTGTGGGGCTATGGGATATTCCAGCCCTGACCCAACTCTAACCTGGACGAAACGGCTGCCAATCTACTTACAAACTGAGTTCTGGGAAAGCGTCATTCAAACTCCCCTGGAACTGAGTGGTGGCAAAGAGGCAATTTAAATTGAGGCTCACACTTCATCTTCCTCACCGCAATATAATCCTGCAGGAGCCACAGACTGCATCGCCTTCATGCTCCTCTTCCTTCTCCCCTACCCAAAGGCACAGCTTCAACCACAGCCCCAGACAATCCCAAACCATAACCATTTGGTTCACCAAAAGCAGTGAGTAAAGTGAATTCCATGAGGCCTCCATAGTTACAGATATACAAGCTGAAAGTTCTGTTTTTCTCTCTCATGTCCTTTTAGCCAGTTTGTGTTATCAGTCAAGGCATACAGGCACTGTTTACTCTAATTCCTTGACAATATTCCCTGCAAGATTGGCCTTTTTTACTCTTTTCTTCTTCATCAGAAACTGAAGTTTGATTTCACATAGGAGAGATCAAGAGGGCAGAAAGGCTCAGCTCCCAGGTGCCACAGCTCAGCATACAATCTCTGAAGAGATTTCAAATTAGTCATCGTATCCAAAAAGAAACGAGACATTTCTTTCAGATCCACATGACAACCGCAGACAAAGGAGTTTCTGCTCATCTTGAGTCTCCATGTGCCCTCACATCTCATTCAGCTTGCTCTTCAGGGCACAATGCTTTTTAGCAGTTGAATTAAAGGTCCTGGCAGTACATTCATGAAACGCACAGATACGTTTGCACTTGGTGCTAGGTATACTTCTGTTTTTCTTTTGGTGCTGGTGATGTTTTTGTTTTGCTAACATCATGGACTCTGAAGCTGGGATAAGTACTCAACTCTCTATGTCCTTCTACAAAAAATGACTCATGTTCTCATCCACAGCAGCCACATTTATTTTTTCTGAGATAGTCTATGTCTGTCTCAACTCATATGTTAGCCCTGGTATGAGCTGTTTACATTTGGATGCTTTTGAAATGCCAAAAAAAAAAAAAAAAAAAAAAAGAAAAAAGAAAGAACTGGAGGCTGGAGGCAATAGAAGAATTGAAGAATTTTAAGGACCAAAAGTGGACTTGAGAATAAGTATAAGGCCTTCCAAGAGTTCTCTCAATACAGGTTTGACTTTGAGAAGCAAATTCTCTATCTCCTTTTTTTTTTTTTTTTAAATTCAGACTCAACTAACTGCTTCTGTTGGGAACCCATGTCCTAACTTTTGAAGGAGTCCTCTAAGATCTTTGGAAAGCCCTAGCTTGGTGATTCACTCAGTCATTACAGAAAGATGGTTTCATTATCCTTATGTTTTACCCTTATGTTTCTCATTACGTTGCATGTGGCTCTCCATTAGAGCTGAAGAAATTACCAAACTCCTGGAGGATTTTATCAGTTTCATCTCTAGTCAGCTTGACTGAATTTTCTCTAAGCAGGACGCATCCAAAGATGCATGCAGGATTACAGGAAAACAAGAGAAAGCAGAAACAGAGGAGGACAAAGAGAACGGTGAGGATATTTCATATGCTGATACAAAAATGACAGAAGGGTTGCCTTTGCTTAAGGAGGTTGCAACTCCCCTCATTAATGATTCACTCATTAATGACTCACTGCACATCTTGGGACGAACACCATAGAGCAGGTACAGCAGCAAGCCTCTGCAGTGCCCGGCTCTCCAATTCGACCAGCAAAAGCCTCCACTCTTTGAAAACCTCCTATACATTTCGCAGAGGGAAATTCATGACTGTTTTCCTCCCCCGTATGGCCTCCCAGCTGTAAACAGCAAGGCTCACAGAGCCCTCACCCAAAACCACAGATTCAGGCCGGCAGCCTTGACTGCAGCAAGCCCGTACGTTGCAGAGCCAAGGCAAAGCCGTTAAAGACTGGCCCTAATTACCATTCCCCCAGCAGACCTGATGACTGTAAGGGCAGAAACGGAAATGAGTATTTATTGTTGAAAGTTCTTTACATTCAAGAATATTCAGACAGGCCGTTCTTCATAATTCCAATGTCCCAGATTAGAGGTATACACTAATACTAGCATCAAAAGGGTATTTGTCAAAGGCAGCAATGGGAACTGAAATTAGTCCTTTATGATTTTGCCATTACAAGACTTCTCTATTTTGCTATTGCAAATCATAACCCATAGTCAAATCAGCAAAGCAAGGGGCAGGAGCTCAGGAAGCCCTGGAATGTCCCTGCTTTTGTCTGCCGGAAATGAAATGCCCTTCTCTAGTTTCAGCTTCTGCTGTGGAGAGTCAGACTGTATTTCAGCACATTCTGTTAAATCAATCACACTGTAAAATGCATTAACACTACACACCCCCAAAATGTTGTTTTTCATGTAATATTAGGGTTATGATGACACAAAGCAAGGCCATTGACATACAGAGCTAATACTCTCATCTCACTGTTTTCAGAGTTATAGCCCATATGGTACTTAGACACTGCATTATATATTGCTGTCTTTACCAAACCATGCTGTCTTTACCATAACACCAGGCACCTTTCTGTGAAATACTGAGCATGTGACTAGGAGCTGTCACATGCAGCTCACACCATCTCAAAGGGAAAGGCCTGAAGGTGAATGTTTTATATTTACTTTATGATTTCTGCCTTAATTTTGGACTCTGCTGTTATATGGGCTTTTATGACTATTGCAAAAATCAAGGAAAATAAGTTCTATTGTTCCAGTATAAATGGTGAGGCAAGGTTCAATAGATTTCTGCAGAAAGAGAACACATCTCTCCGAAAAGCTTTCAGTGCAGTTCAGAACAAGAGGTAGATGTTTTGAAATCAAGATTTCAGCTGTGCAGTCTTTGGATAAAGTGTCTCTTGCATTCTGGAAGAGGGATGTGATTAGATGGAATTTGGGTGTGTCTTATACACTGCTGCCATCCCACTGACAAACAAGATAGAGAGATGTACTCCAAAGCTATGCCTTGATTGCTGAAAGCTCTGTAAAACTTGTACAAATTAAAAATAAATAAATAAATAAAAAACTTACTTGAACAAATGGGGAATTTAATTGAAGCCAGAGCCTGAGAGTAGATTCTGAGCATTTTTTAGGATCAAGTGACCTGGAAAAAGAGCAAGAAACCCTTGAGTGGATAAAAGTGTTTAAAGTACAAATGAGAGAAAATAAAGTTCAAGTAACAAACTTAAGTAATTAAAATTAGAAAGGAAACTTCAAAAAATATTTTAAAAGAGAAACTCTGGAAATTATATACCTAGTGATATGTGACACTTTATTTACACAAAGACACATAATTTTTCCCTCATTTGTGCATATTTCTTCCCCTTCCACAGTCCTGTAGCTGCTACAGTAACTTGGACATGATTAGCATTTTCTTCCACTTTTGATCATTACCATTTCCATGGCAGAGACTCCAAATACCTACAGGATGTCCACATTTGGGATGAAAAACCTGCAGAAAACAAGGGAGAGTCCTGCTTCAGAGAAGCTTTAGACAGGGTGATGGCACTCACACCCTGTCTAAAAAGTTACCCTTCAAGAGCCAAGAGAGCTGCTTCACTGAGAATGGTTCTTGACATGACACGCAGCAGACAAACCTCTGTGTAGTCACTCCATGGGAATCAGAAAGCGTGAGCTTATTCCAAGACCTGTCAGTTCTGCTTCTGAGAGAGACAAGTACATTGCTGACATTTGGGTCCTGCTTCTCCCGCTGAAGTCAAAGGCAAAACCCCCACAGCTTCAGCAGGTCCAGGTCCACAATTACATTAGAGCGGAGCTGCTGTAGCAGCTCCTTTACACTGGGATCTTCCTCTGGAGGATGGATGTGCACAGTGGAATTGCTGCCCTTCTTCAGTTATTCTAGAAGGTAAGTTGTGAAAATCAAGAGAGACAAGCAGCAACAGCATCAAGAGCTACTCTTCCGAGAGGGATCAAATTAAATTTTCCTGAGATTAATTTTCCTTCTTTATTTCCCCCCAAATAAATAAATAAATAACACAACAGCAGAACAACACAGCTTATTCTAGTGCTTAACTAATTAACAGTACTAATTAGAGTTTAATGATAATGATAATTATAATCATATCCCCATGAGTCTACAGAGGCTGACACAGCAGATGGATTGTTCCCCCTCCATCCTTTACAAACTTAATATCATTTCAAACCTGACAGGGTCATTTCATGAAAAGTGATCAGAGAGTAGAGTCACCTTCAATTTCTGTACTAAACTGAGAAATGCAAAAGTCTTTTGAACGATGGGAGGAGAAAGGAGAATGCACCGCTTTGAGTAATGAAACCACTAAAGCTATTTGCTGTCCCATGTAGGCATCCCTCTTGTCATGTGAGGTAGTCGCATATAAACAGCAGCATATAAAAAACTGATATCACTAGCTCTGTGAAAATACCACATTTCTATTAATGCATATTATCAGAGAATAATTTAGGTCAGAAAGGACCTTTGTAATACAGGGCTCCTTTCAAAGTAGGATTACCTCAATAGTTTGCTCAGAGACTTGTTTAGTCGAATATCTCTAAAGATGGAGATTCCACACTGCAGGTCCCTGTCCCAGTGTGCAGTCACCCTCGTGGTGAAACATCTTCTTCCTTATATCTAACAGGATCTTTTCTGTGTGTCACTCCATGCAGGAGAAGCAGCAGTCACCTTCTGCAACAGGATCTGGTGATGACACCATGCCATGGGAATCCTGTCTGGGATGAGGCCTCTGAAGTATTAAGGACAGTCACTCTAGCTGAAGCTAAACCCTGCACAGACTCAGGCAGTCCCCTCGCTCTCAGCCACTCTGTCCTCTGCTCTTGGCTGCTACGATGGCAACATTCAGCCTAGAAGCCCAGCACTTACATGGCCAGCTGAAGAGGTGCTTGAAACTCCCCGAGCAGTACTCCGTGAGCACAGCAGCCGGAGGCACATCCTAATGAAGAAGCAGCCAACAGAAGCTCTGTTAGAGGCAACAGAAGCAAAAGCCTCTGGAAGGTGATCCTGAGCAGCAGGAGGGCAGAAGTTCCCAGTTGAAGTAACCTTCAGATGATGCTCCCTGAAGCTCTTCCAGGAAGCCTGGGAAGTGCTGCCTCTGTGCTGGTCACCTCTGCTTGGTGAAGCCTCCCAAGGCCTCATGGACAAATGACTACCCCTGCTTTACATGGCCACACTTGACCACTTCATGAAAACACAAACGAGCGGCTAATAGTTAATGTAAGCTTGGCACAGCACTAAAATACATATTCAGATAGAAGTCTGTGCTTCATGCAGATAATAAACATATACAACAGGAATACTCTGGAGGCTCACGATAAGAATGAGAACAACTTGTATGAACATAAAATTCCAAGAAAGCAAAATTTTGAGCATCCAGAGGTCAGTTTGGAGAGAATAATTTTAATGTCAAAAGCAGAAGCACAGTAGAGCTGAGGCTCATAGCAGCTTTTGTTATTATTAGCCCTGAAAAATGGCAGAAGGAACCGCACAAAGAGAGACAGCTCCTATGGAACACAAGCTTTGGATGCATCTTAGCCAACTATCCTACCTTACTGTGATACTCTTTTTCCAGTCATCGTAGATGCTCAAAAGAATCAAATCTTAAGTTCAAGTTTCTCGTTTTTCCAGAAAAATTGTAAATTTGAACAAACACTTGAGAGGTGGCGACTTGTCCCTGTTTCCTGACCATCATTCTCTCCCCGTTTCCTCATTAGGAATATATCTTTCCCCATCTGTTATGTTAATTCCAGGAGGAAATCAAATGTACATTTCCACTAGTGACTAAAGCTCTGATCCTACAATTAGTTACACACATGCTTAATTTTATGCATGTGAGTCATCCCATCTACATTCCCATATGCCAGAGTCTTTGTGGGACCGGTGCCTAAAGTGAAACCATCATGAATAAACTTTATTTCAAAGCTGCAGAACTGGGGTTGGAAAGTACATGGGGAACTGAGATACTAGAACATGAATCCACAGTATAACCTAGGCCAAGCACCAAAAAAAAAAAAAAAAAAAAAAAAAAAAAAAAAAGACAACATTAGTGAATTCCTTATCCTGAAAAAAAATCTGGCGAGTTGATGTTATTAATTAAAAAGTTTCAGTCTTGTTGCCCAACAGTTAATACTTTTCCAACAAAAACATGGCAAAATGCCTCATTTTAAACTGCCAGATTTTTGGATTCAGCCATGCCTGCTTTTGGCCACATAAATCTGGAACTTCTTTCATTCCAACCTAATATGTAAAAGTGCTAAACCTGGTATTATTTTATATACACAAAATAAAAAAAAAACTTTAGGGATCCATAGCCTTAATGAAAATCCCTAACACGTACTTAGCATTTTACATTTGGAAAACACTTTGCAAACATTAACAAATTAATTAGAACTAAATATAACTAATTAATACACTAATTAATTAATCAGATGATGCTGTTTAATCATACTGTGCGCATGCTGCTTAAAATGGCTGCCACAGCTAAGTAATGAAATGGTTTGTTACCACAGTGGTAACTACTAGTCCTAGAGCAGAAACACATGCCAGAATCAGACTTGTAGTTTCTAAGAAAGGAGTAAGACAAAATTTAATAGCTCAAAATTAAATCTCTATACTCGCATTGCTGGACATATCTATAAGGACATGTCTATAAGGCCGAGAACCTCACTGCACTAACACTTGTTTCACCTATTAAAAGTGTATTGCACAACTGTTTTACAAAAGTAAATGCGACTTATTCCTTCAAAGTTCATTGGAATCTCACACTCTAGCCTTCTCAAAAAATATTTTATAGAATGATGCTTCTTTGTGTACTAAAAGCAATTGTTTTTCTATATATTTAAAGTATCTCCTGTAAACCCAGTGCATACTCACCATATACACTGTCACTATACACTATACACAGGGTCACTGTCAGTAGAAATCAGACTGCTGGCAAGTTATTTACAGATATTGCCACTTTCTAATTCTAAACCATCCAAGAGTGGTTTACTACTTTAAAGCTTGTAAATACACTGTTCTCAGAGCATGACAACTGGGCCATGAGCTGCTGTAGCAAATGTTCGTCTGTTTCTCATATTAAGCACTTGAAATGTGTGTGTGTATATATATATATATGTATATATATACACATACACACACACACACAGCTTGATTATATAGAGGAAACTTTGCACATCAAAATATGAATTAAAAATTTTCACTGTAGGATTATTTATGTGCCTTCTTTCCTGATAGCAAACTTATCTCCGAGGAAATTCACCTCCTGTAAATACTGGCCAAGCAACTTCAGAATTGTTATTCCAGTGCATATTCAGGAGCTGATGCTGGAGGTATTCTGTTCAGCTCTAATTAGCACAGTTAATAAGATCAATATTTTCAATACTGAATATTGCAATAAGGTAAAACATGTGTAAATGTCTACACTTTACAATCCCAGAAAATACTTTTCTTGGAAAATTCTAGCCTTTAATTGAAAAAAAAAAAAAAAAAGAAAAAAAACCTTCACAAGTTGGAAGACAGAAACATTTTGTGTTTGTCTTTCTAATGAGAGGGAAAAAAATAGAACCAACACATTAACTACTTTTTTTTTTTTTAGAGAAAAGTCATCTCATTTTTCTAATAGCTTTTCTGAGTACTATTTACAGACATCCAATGGCCTTTTCAGGCACTGAATTTTGAATCACTGTCACTGCCCTGATTGTTGATTATATCTACTTCCCTTTACCTCCTTTAAAAAAAGGAGAAACGAAAGGGGAGGAACTACAATCTCGTGCAAATGTTAAAAACTGTGGCCTAAAACATCCACAAACAGGCACCAAAGAAAATGCAAACACTGCACCACAAGCAGTCCCAGGAGTGCAGGAGGGGATACGGCCTCTCTGACCTGCAAACAGAACCACCCATCTTGGGGCTTGCGGCAGCCTCCTCCAACCAGACAGTAACAGCACCTGCTGCTGCCAGAGGAGATGGCAGTGGCAAACACCTTCTTGGGAGCCTGTGACAACTGGAGCAGCTCCAAGGGAAGGGGAGCAACATACACACTGCCAACCTCCCGGTTCTCACATTCCTGGCCTCCATCTAATAGTACAAGGCTCAAGCAACACCCTGAGCCTAAAACATTTCTTCTTTCCTGGTACTTTTCTCTTCTTTTTAAAGAGGGAGGCTCAAATTTACACTTGGAAAGTGCTCGTCTATCCATCCACCCCACCTCTTCGAAGACAGCTTCGTTAATGAACTGATAATTCACTGTGCCTCTCCCTCTACAGAAATGTCAGTCAGGAAATTGTCCCTGTAAACCACCCTAAAATAATCCCCTGCTCATGTTGAGTAATTATTTTTCAAACTGTTCCTGCAGAAAAATATGATCAAATATCAAACAGATACCACATAATTAAGCAGCAAGACACAACAGGGAGTAGAATATAGGTCTAGGTGCTTTATTAAGCTTGAGGCTGAAGGCACAGGTTGTCGAAGCAGAAAGAAGAGCATTATATTGCACAGCCAGTAACATAAAGCTGTTTCCTAGGGTAACACATCCTGCACCTGTTGAGGTTTTGCCACCCACTGTGTCCATTTGAATTGGTTTTCTTCATTTCCATGACCTTCTTTTCTACTCTACAAGCTCAACTTCCTCTCCACCTAACATGTTAAACTAACCTATTTTCCGCACCAGAGCTGACAAGATATTTAGAAGCCAAAACCACAAAAGAGAAGACAAATTTGGAATAACAGTTCAGGGAATGGCAAGGGGAAATGATGATGGAACACGTGGGGCGGCTCCCCAGGCAGACTGAGCGTGCAGTCATCTACCTGAGCTCTCAGAAAAACCTCCTTTGAGATGTCAATTGTAGCAGCATGGTCAGGTTTGACCATGGTCAACTTTTATATCCAAATATCAAATACTATATTGAAGAGATATAGAATGGACTTTTAATAAGAGGAGCACAAAGAGAGCCATTTGCGGATTTATCTGATCAGTGAACTTCACATGTTTTCCAGCAGACAGACTTAGAAATACAGAAGCCAATATATGTGTGGCTAACTCTCAGACAATATGTGAATATAATTGTTTCTCTACCAGAAAAGAGCTGGCAAAAATTCCAGAACAGAGGATGAGGGCAGATGGTCACTCAGAAAAACAGAAACCAAACATGCAAATCAAGATTGTCCAATGGACCAAGATGGACTAAGTCAATACAACACGGACATTTTCTTAATTATCTGCTTCCAGTTCTCATTTGAAAAATGAGTTGAATTCTAGTCTGCAAGAGGAATAAAATAAAGAGGAGTGGTTTGATTCCTTGTCTGGACATATAATTCCGGCAAGATGAATTCTTTCTAAATGTGAAGCAGCTACTAACCATTGCGAGGAAAGACCTTTTTTCTTCCTTTTTCCATGAAACAGAGCTATGTGATGGAAAATAGTAAAGGCATTCTTCATTAAATACTATCACTCCACAACATGTTCCAGGAGCCCTGGGAATTCATGAGTCATGAGTGTGTTCAGGCAGCTCTTGTAAACTAGAAGTCTCTGAACTATGACAGCAGAACATAGGATGATCATATGAAAAATCACGATCCAAGGATTGTACTGAGAATAAGTTAGATTTATATTGTATCACTTCCCATTTCTATTATGTCACACGATGGATTTACAGGCTCTTTTGCTCAATTGGCTATATTTTTTTCAGTCTGTCACTGGAATGAGACATCAAAAATGTAATGCCAAGTGTAGTCTGTGAAAGACAGCAATACACTGAGCTCCTTCACATTTCATAAGTCTATTTTCCAGACACTCCAGTATGTTCTCACAGGCTGCTGAAATTGTAAAAGAGGAGAAGCAATGGGCCAGTCTTATCACAGGGCAAACCGTTGCTTGATAGACATCTGCCCCAGAATAAACATCCTTACTAGGCATAACTTTGTGACAAAAACTGCAAAACCAGATAGAAAGAAATGATACAAAAATAATACATTTCCATTATAACACGATATTTGCGAGACATTTTAAAAATATTATATATTTATAATACTACTATATGTGTTCATGTCCATATACAAATATCATATTATTATAATAGATACCAGATATATGTGTGTGCTTATATGCACACTTCTTTCCATACTAGGAAAGCCAGAATTTCTTGCTGTCTTAGCTGAGGAGAGACTACATGCAGTGGCAGTAGAGTTTCCTACCAATGGACTAAGATAAAGTGAGGGCAAAATAAGACTTATATGCTTATGTCTAAGGTATATAAACATTCCTGTGGACAGTGTCTAGTATGGAGACACTGCAGTTGCGGTTGAAGGGGGAATAGCAGTTTGCTATAAAGGGTCTCACTCACCATGCTTTGTAAAGGAAGGATGGAATTAATCCTATATAGAAAAAAACTGATGCAACTCTATCCCAAACTTCTAGCTGCAGAAACTGAAACCAGAATTATATGCTTACATTTGCAAAGACATTAAAAAAGAAAAGTCCAGAAACCAACTGCCAGGAGTTTTGTGTGTGTTTGTTTGTTTGATGGTGGTCTGTGCCTAATAAACAGCATATCCTCCTCCTAAGCGATCCAATTAAACTGAAACAAAGAACCCAAATCCATCCACCTCCCTTCCCACCCCGCCATCCACAAGAGAACTTTGATCTGTCACACTGGCAGTAAAATCAGCGAAACACCCGACCAAAAACATTCCTGTCACTCCACTACGCTACTTTAGACCAGCTAGTTAAACTCCACTCAAGTAATCAGTTAACATTTATTGGTCTATTTATTTCCTAGCCTCTACAGTACAGGATCTCTACAATCAAATACAAAAATGAAAGCCTGTAACTCGGTAAGACCAATGCAAACACTGCTAGGAAGGAACTGTGCTACAGGAAGGTCAAGCAGAACAGTATTTGGAGCCCAGTGGCAGCCGAAAACTTGCCATATTGTGCTGCCATCACAAGGGTTTATGTTCTCCATTACACTGAATTATAACTAGAGCTGCTCTGGAATTTCTCCTCATTTAAACTAGAGTAAATTAGGCCAGGTTTTGGATCACAGGAATTAAGTTCATTGATGACTGAGCTTAGTCACTTCGCAGAGGGATGCTGGCATAGTCTTTAATCAGAGAGAGCTCAGTTCTTTCTTTATACATAAACTCCAGATCTTAGAGGATAGAATTTTCTGTTTTGTCAGTGATTCACAGCTTGAAGTTTGCTTAATTTTACCACAGCATGCAACTCATGTAATGGTCTCCCCTGCAGGCAAAACTTCTACCAAAAGTACTAAACTATTTCAGAAAGAAACCACTCTTATTTGCTTGAATTAGTTGGTATGGCACTTAAATAGCAACGCTCACCTAGTGAGTTCTTTAAATGCTTGTTTTCAAATGCTTTAAATCATTTTTGGTTTTGTTAATGTTAGAAAAAGGTTAAGTGAACAAGGAATATATAAGTTTTAGAATAGACTCACATCAATCAGGTATTTAAACTAGGAGCATGTTAACCAACACACACATGAGGCACATTAAGAAACAGACCACCAACGGATACTTCTTGGACTACCATTTTAGACAGGTACAGAGGCATCCAAGTGAGGGGAAAAATCAAAAATAACTCAACGAACACAGAGATTGTGTAAATCCTCAGATGGCTTTGACATTTAAGTGTATTAGTTTTCAGATAAGCCATGGACTTTGGACATGACATCTGATAGGAGAAGGAACAGAACTCAACAGTGGAAGAGAAGAATTAGTAGTGCATTAAGCAGCTCTATTCCAGTTGATGCAATCATGCAATTTTACTGGCCACCTGGCATCAGGTTAATATGAGAGGGCATCAAACAAGCAAATTGAAAAGCTCACATCTATGAATGTGCATGGCCTTAATAAAAAAGTATAGCAAAAAACAATATCCCACTTCAATGTTCAAAAGTTACTAGAAATTCATTACTTTGAAACTTAGTTTCATAGGGCTTATATATCACAACTCTTCACAAATCTGTTTCCACTACCAGAGGGATTTCACTCAGAGGTCATCCATCTTTGCCTTTGTCATCCCCTTCCCTGGTGCTGCACTTTGTCTTACAGCTACGCCAAACACTTCAAAATCCTGAAGCCAACCAGAACCTAGAAATATTTGATCTTCTGCATTCTCTGAGCATGTCAAACTCTCAAGTATTTTTAGTGCTAGAGTAGCCAAAGCTTATATAGCAGATAGTCTAGATTTTATACAGAAACTGAGTAGGTAACAGCCCTGGTAGAGCTCTGGAACTGCCTCCCAACTCTCCCCGGACTTCAGAGGGCTCTAGTGACCAAAGTATGTCTTTGAAGAAAGGATGATCTAAGCTGCTACACAATGCTGCAGTTCTCACACAGATCCCTTCCATGTTTAGCCACGTTTTGGAAACAGAGATTTAAGCCTTTGCAATCTGTCTCTCCCCCATCCCTACATGCAGCATTCTAGCTGAAGATTTGGTATTCAGTCAGGGTGGTTATCCCTTATGTGGCAAAGCCCTTTATTTGGTCCCAAATGGCGTTCAAAACTTTAAGTTATTCTGAGAATTTTTAGGCTGTAAGTGCATGTTCAAAGACAGAGGCCTGTGAATGCAGTTCCAGCATGATTTCCATCTGGATGACATGGCACATGGACAAGAGAGATGCCCCAAATCCCCCAGCCGTGAGGAGATCAAGACAGTTCAGGCCTGGCCGATAGCAAGGACCCATGACGTGACCATGTTGTCCTCTGCCTGTGAGGCTGTCCTTGTCCCCTTCTCTCCCTGGCACTCAGAAGCACATGGGGTGTGTCTGGGGATTTGCACCCTTAGCCTGTTGAGCAGCACAGCTTTTTGGTTAGAAAGACTGACTACCTCCACTTCCAATGAAGCTGGTTTAGCAGATCCGTTCCAGTATTTCTAGTCCTGTGGTCAACACAAACTCAACTGGTGTAAGCACCTATTTCATAGGTCCACTTGTCCTCCTTGTCCGCTGGCTCTGTGAAGGCAGGAGCCAGGGCTATTATTTTCAAAACAAGGTTCCTACCACCTTTATTCTTCCACACATGGAAATTGAGTTGATTGTTATGTGGGAAAAGACAGCTTTTACCTACCTTTATTCTCTGTTTCCAGTCTTCAAGTCAGCTACATAAAACCAAACATGAAAGAACATCAAATTTGCTAATCAGCACTGACCTGTTTTTCTCTCTGACCCTTTCTTTATTTTCCAGGGACAGAGTCCTTGGTAGCTCTAATGACATTTAGAGCCAGATTTTTAATTAAGGTATCTAATTAGCAGATAGGCAATTAAGATTTTCACAATTACCTCATAGGTGAAGTGTATGAGCTCTAGCTATGAGTAGGCATATGACTGCTTTTGAAAATCCATCAAGCATATATCTGCAGCTTTTTAAGCATCCAATGCCCACAAAACTAAACTGACCATCAGACTCTAAATAATCTACAAAAACTTTTCTTTCATAAATATATACATATATGGTGGGAATGTTGTGTAGCCTTTTTCAAAAAAGAACCACAAACACTGAAAAAGAAAAAAGAAAAGCAATCCTTTAAACCTCATAAAATTCCTAAGGAAATTAACTGTCCTGTAATCCTGCTGGTAGAAAAACGAGTGCCAGTTGCAAACAGTATTCCAAAGCACAGTAGCAAGAGTAATTGGCCTCTCCATCCATCCCAAGTTCTTGACCTTTTGTTCCTCATTAGGGACATAAAACATTGGGAAAACAGTTACGTTTGTCATATTTCTTGTAAAATTATACAAGTAGAAACTGAAATGGCTTGAAGTCAGTAAAGTGAATTGGAAAGGCTCCCTGTAGGGAAATGGCTAGGAGAAGAATTCTTGAAATCCCCTTTTATTCTAGCAATAGTTACGGCACATGCACTTGTGCAATGTACTTCAAAGTATTAAAATTTTAACAAAGTGAAATAATAAACAAAGCCATAAACTTTAAAGATGGTAACACATGTGTTAGTATTCTGGTATTTAAACCACAGATCCCAGTGAAAACAACAGTAGTTACACAAATACCTGATTACAGAGACTTTCAGATTCTACTTTTCTCTTGAAAGCTCGTGAGAGTGCAAATGAGCAAAACTGGCTACAGAGCTCGCATTAACAGGTGGGACTGTGCAATGGGAGCATTTCCTCCCCGTACGTTGTTATCCAGGGGCCTGTTCCTTCTGATGACAGTGATATTGTTCATTCAAACTCAGGATCACAGGAAGGAGAATATCATTCCAGGAAAGTCCTACTTCTATTTGCAAAACTCTGTAACCTTCTCATAACAGATGTCACTTCTATTAATTTAAAGATGTTAGATTTAAGAGTCAAATAACTCTAGGCAACATCTGACAGCATATTCCAGGCATATGCAGTCATATATATATACATTAATATGTCTATTAATGCTGCCTTAGATTAAAGGGTAAGAAAATAATATTGATCATAATAATTTAATTCAACATTTAACATGAAAATAACTGATGTGTCAACAGAGAAACACTGCATTACTTAGAAAACTTACAGAAAGGCATAAGGTAAAGATCTGACCTATATGATAGGTCATAGACCAGATGCGGATTAGCAGATTTTGCACCCTTCCTTTTTAATTTCATAGCACTTCCTTATTTTCTTATTTTCCTACCCTCTTATTTTGGTGTAGAAAATGCCTGATGCCTTCTCTTACAAAAGAATTTACATTTTAAGAAATGGAAAAAGCAGGCCAAACTAAAAAAAGTAATCACTTTTTTAGCAGATTTATTTTTATCCATCACGTTTCCTCCTAAAAATGTCCAATTCCTGTCTCCTGCCCACTGCCATGCATTAAATGACTCATGCTATGAATCCACAGCACAAATTTTGTACTTTACAATCCTGGCACATTTGAAATTTCACAAGGAAATTACGCTGCAGACACATTTGTTAATTATGATTTAGGAACGGAATGAGAGAGAGAACAGAAATTATCTAATTCATTGCAACCTGTTCTCTCATTCGTTTATGTATTTATGGAGAAAAAAGGAGGTTGAATATTCAGAGTCAACATTTGCCTGTGGAAACTTACCTCCATTTCTTTGAGAAGCCAAACGATTGCAAATGTTAATCAAACAAATACAGTATGACTGAAGGATCTTTTACACTTCTTTCCAAAAATGATTTTTAGAAAAAACTTTGCAGAGTCTTAAATAGTTTTGATAAATCTATCAATTTATAGGTGGACAAATCTTTTGAGAACAAATCATTTGACATTTCAGCATGTATTTAGTTATTATTTAGGTAACAGTTTCTTTACTTTCTGATTATGAAATTCCACCTTTGCACATCAAGAGGTTTCGGAAATAACCACTCATTTAAAATATGTTTTAAAGCTGTTGTGTACAGACATTTTCAAATACACATAACACTATAAGCACATAACACTGTGTAGGTAACACAATCCACATTCTTAAGGAAGTCTTTTTACTAGAAGTAAAAACTGCCCCTTCTAACTGCTCTCATGCAGGAAGGACTCATGGCCCTGGAAATTGTGCCCACAGACCTCCCATGTAGCAAGAACCTCTCGCCTAGCCTTGTAATTTTTTTCCAGGTACTCTCTACGTTAAGTTTCATTTCAATTGCCCTCGGGACGTCTTGCTTACTAACTAATAGGAAGCTTGATGCATCATTACTTTAACATGGCGCTGTGTAATAAAGCTGTACGATTCTCCAGTAAAGATATTACTGATGCTGGTCTTAATAGACTAATTCTTATAGTATTTAGCCACCCTTTGGCATAGCTTTTATGCCTTAATTTTTCTTTAGAATAAGTATTTTACTGGATTTCATTCGTCTTTATAAAACAAAGAGTAGCTTCAAATACAGTTTATCTATCTGCACAAAAAAAACCCCCCAAAACACAGAGACAAGAAGAAGTTGTGAATTTGGCTCATAACAAACAGAATAACTACCTATATGTTCAAAAAAGCCAAAAACAGGTCAGAGGTCTTCAATAGCATAATTAAATAGAAGAAGCACACTAGACCTTCAGTGGTTACAAATGCTAAGTTTATTAAATTTAAATTTAATTAATTATTTAAATTTAAATTATTCAATAGGTTTATTAAATCTTACGTTTATTAAGCCCAGGGTCATTCCAAGATCCAGGGTTATGCCTTGTTTTCCTGCTGCAGAGCCCTGATCAGAATCGATACCATGGCAGGAGATCCATTTTGCAGTCATTTCCACAGAGTGGAGACAGGTCAGATAAAAGCCTGTGGACTGTATACAAATCTCACTCCATATCCATTCGCGTTAGCTTTAAATCCCAGACAATGTGGTTTCTCTTTATTCTCTGTATTCTTTGTTTAAGTCTTTAATTGACACATCCAGGGAGAGGTTGATAGCTTCGACTGTGTATGTTGAGTGAACGGTTTAGGACCTCCCTTAGAAAGCAATTATTTCAGCTATCCACCATGCACTTTGATCTATTTGAATTTTACCTAACATTCACTAGCAATTTTATGATTGACTCTTGTGTATTTCTATGTAAGATACTCTGTCTAAATTTTAATGATTTTAAGCTCCTGAATTGTTTGTACAACTGTAAACGGTTTGATAGAGCTAACTGTAGCGGGTAGAACATTTCTATGCTGCCAAATCTTATAACCAACCTAGATTTGGAATACATGAATGACATAGCATTAATACCACAAACAAAGTCTCAGTTTCAGTACCTCTTTTCTTTATAATTCTTACACCAACATGAAAATGGATGTACAGCAGATTCAGTAGTGGAGTCTATGAAATATTTCCTTCTTGGCAAAAAGGTGGAACATTGTCATCATTAGAATAGATTTCTTCCCCACGATAATTTTTTACAATGTAATTGCTTTCTTCTGAAAACTTCAGCTATTATCTGTCCCTGGGAAGGAAAAAAAAATAGTCATTTTAGTAGTTGAAAGTACTAGTTACCAAGTACATTAATAATGCATTTGATAGTCTGATGCCATATACAACATGCTCAAACTGGAGCCCTCCTATGTGGCGTGGTTCAGAGGACTAGAAATCCAGGCTGTGTGCTGGACTGGTAGCAGCTCTTCAGATAAAGCAGCTTCCCTCTCAGCTTCCTTTTACAGACCCTGTAAGAACTGCAGTGGGCAAAAGCACTTGTTTAAGTAATTGCATGAAAAAATATGACAGTATAAGGTAGGCCCACGTGAAAGGGTCTTACCTTGAGCCCATGAAATCAATAAAGTTTTTTTACTGTGTTTCCATGGGGGTAGGATTGATCTGTAAATGCAACAAATGCATTGAATTAGATTAGTAAATTACTGTTCCCACGACTGAGCTAAAAGACAAATGAGAAGTTAAGTGAGAGCCTGGTAACAATATCACATCACAGGGCTTCCTGGTTATTTTCTTGTGGAATTCACACAGTGGAATTTCAAAGAAAAAAAACCTCCCCTCAGTACACACGGAAGTTTCATATAAAGTACATAAATCCTTCACAAATATAAAGACTGTAAATCTGTCTCATACCAAGGAACATAAAATGCGAAACTAAAGACACCCTGTTTTGAAGGCTGTGTTAAGATGAACTCATCTCTTCTTGACTGAGAGTTTCACACAGTTCTAGCTCTCTGCATTAGCACATTTAACTATGCAACAATTTACTTTAAATATGCCTGTAAAAATTCAGTCTATCCCTTGATTAATACAGCTTCTCTTGATTAACGGAGCATTGCAGCAGGTCTCTGTGGGAGCACACCGTGTTGATATGAAGAAGCTTTTAATACAGACCTTAGAGCTTTTTCACAATAGATGCTCATATATGTCTGAAGTCCTGTGTGATCCATTTATATGCACAGATTAGAAATAACTGTATATCCTTTTTGTAGAGCTGTCTCATGTGTCTGTCCCCAGTGACCTCATGGAACAGTCAAGTAGTTCTCAAAATGAAACACTCCACAGACAAGATGACCTATAATGTAGTAGGTTATGTGCTAAAGAAGACAGTATATAAATATTTTATAATGCAGAATACATGAACATGTTTTGGTTTTTTTATTTGCTATCTCATATCATGGACAGAGGCATCTTCCTTGGTAAGGATAATGATTTCGCATTGCTTATATATACACACAGAGATATAGATAATATACGTGTTAAGGGAATGCCATGATTCCTATGTTTATAAAATTTGTCTTACGGTGAACTCATGGGCAAGAAAGCATTTGGCCAATAAGAGCTCTGCAGTGGATAAATTGTTAATGATGGAAAGTAGGCTAACACTCTGAAATCCTGTTTACATATGACCTTATTTTTTCTCCCCTTTCCTTAAACCGCTATATTACCACTTTTCTCCAAAATGCCTACATAAACGTCGTCCCACAGAGAAGAGAAGCCAGTGCAAAGCACTTAAATTCCTAAACAAACAGCTTGGATTCAACATAAAAATGACCTTCCTGATTCAAGAACTTCTTTGAAAATTCAACATGACACATATAAAATCTTTATTGTCAGCAGCCGAGCAGTTCAGAGCTAGCTCTGTAATCCCAGTGTGGGACCTAAAGTGCACACAGGAAGCTGGATTCAATTTTTCACTTAATTCCAGAAGTTATCCATTATCCTTCTTTACTGAGTAAAAAGGGTTACTTTTCCTTGGCAAGCTTCTTGGTATGCAGAGCTAAAATTGGGTCTCAGTCACAAAAGAGCTGTCAGTAGACATTAAATTATCTGATTACAACAGAACATGTTATTGAACAAGTCATATTTAAACTATGAATGACACAAGTCAAAATCCATTCTTAAAATAACTCTAACTGATACACATAGCCCAATATAGCTTCATTGTTTTGCTACTGTCTCATACATGCAGTGTCCGGTATGAGTCATAACTGAGACTTGTGAAATAATGCATACATAATATTTTATGGCTTCACAGGAGATGTGTCTGGAAGCAATGCAAGAAAAATAAATCCACCAAATCAGGATTCATATTTTTTAAAAGAAAACAATTTCAGCTCACAGGGTTTTATTCCTCAGTAACAACTGCAAATGAAATCTGACACAAAAAGTAAATGTTTAATACTAATAATATAAAATGCTACCTTGCTAATGAAGATATATTGCTTTATAGATTAGTTGTGCTACAGTGTTTATGTTGTTTTTGTTGCAGTTGTTGGTATGGATGAGCTATTTAATTTTGCTCCAGTTGCATGCACAAACACACAGAATTGCTGGCTGCAAGGGTCTCTTACCACTTATACCTTTTGCCCCCAACCTGAGCTTGGTTCTACTACACTTGGAACAAATTAAGCACTAGCAGAACAAAGCTAATGCCCAGCCTACAGAAAGCCAGGTCACTTTAATGAAGCGTGGGCTTAGCAGAGGTGGGATTGCTAACCTCCCCCTCACCACCTCTATGGCTTCTTTAGCTACATCTTCTGGAAAAAAAAAATGTTTTAATAATAAATAGACCCATGCTATTGTTCATAATAACTTGACAGCAATAAGCCCCAAATGACAATATAAACATAGCCAGTGCTCTGATGAACAGAGAGGTATGTCAAAAAACAAATCCTTTTTATTCAAGCAGAAATGTATATATACATACACATCCGTAGATATATATATAGGGCATGCAGGATGTGACCTGCATGGTTCTTTCAAGTCTTTCAACACTTTCTCACTGTGGAACACTCAGAACTACCACAGAAAAGTCCATAACCATTGGCCAGTCTCCTCCTGCACTGACTCTCCTTAGTGCATAGAAAAGACAGCAGAATGATCTCAAAATCCACAGACATATGATGCAAGTAGCCTGTTGTTAGAGAGAACAGAAAATCGCTCTTCAAAGGGGCTCATTTTCACCTGAGTGTCCATTTTCCAGCACACGACTTATTCCAGGACGAGAATCAGTAGCTCATTATGCTAGTTTTATGATAGTTAAAATATGTATTTAAATATAGATGTAGACAGGCTTAACCCAGGTCGCAGTCCTTCCAAACTCTCCTGCAGCATCAGACCCCCACAGGGGAGGTGAAGGTGCCCAGGGAATGCAAATCATGACCATCCTCCTGATTAGGACAGCCCTCTGAAGGCACTGATCTCTAGCTCTGTACTCCTTATGACAAAACTACCTCTAATAACCTCGCTTATTCGATTGCTTATTCAACCTCTGCTTCTCCAAGAGAAAATTGAACAAACTTAGACACTTGGAAATAGGATAACTCTAAAAGAGCGTGAAAGAAGAGAGTTTTAATATACACATCACTTCTAAAATTGGCTTTTTGTTTTTGTTTTGTTTTGTTTTTTTTAGATTGGTTTATTGATAAAGCAATCTGGTCCTGATAAGGACCAGATGCAAAGTTCACAGCCTGATCCAACTCTGAACCTCTGAAGTTTTAGAGGTGTGCAGATTCAGGCTTTGGTTTTGTCTAACTCCTAGAAGAAAATACCAGGAGAGTTTTCTCAATTAAGTACAGCTGTATCTATTACTACTGATGTCAATGACAAATTAAGATGTTTTAAGAGTTTGGAAAAAAAACAGTAAAAATTATCTTTGTTCAAAACTATTTTTAACATTTTTCATATTGAAATCCACAGAGAAAATTAAAGGCAAGAACAGCTTTTAATTATAGTATGTTTTCTTGCATGCAGACTACTTCTAATTTTGCTGCCTGTGGGCTATCTGAGCACTAGCAGGAGAGAATATCTGAAATTCCAAGTCAAAACCAAAAAATAACTAGAGTTCAGTGCAAAACTGCATTGCCAAATGAACTTCAGTACCAAACTGCAGTGCATAAGCAGAGTTTCCTGCTACAACACTGTGTTTGTTTCCTCTGTCTTTATTTAAAAACATATGCCTTGCTCCACAACTGTGCACAGAACTGTTCTAGAAAAATATGCTCCACTCATTGCTCACTCTTTCTCTCTACAGTAGAACTCTACACTCATCACGAACATTTTACTCCATTTCAGCCTTTTCTAGATGAATCCACAGATTTTGTCCCTCATCCAATTTGGCAGTCACAGACCAGAACACAAACATAAAGGGACACAGAATTACGGAGACTTTCCCAGGATATTTCAGCCATTACAGTTCTTTAAAAAGCAGGAGCTAAATCAAAGCCGTTAGACCACAGTATTTTCCTCCTCACTTAAAGTTCAGATACACAATCCAAAGGTGAAAACATTGTAAATAAAACAGCAGGTAGGGCATTGTTTAATTTAGCTATGAGGCAGCACCGTGCAGAAAAGCCAGCAACCTGCTAGCAAGATGAATGCATGTTCACCTCAATAGTACTAATGCACTTTCCTACTAATATAGAATAGGCTTTCCTAGAGATATGAATAATATTGATAGAAATTATCTTTTTGTTTAAAACAAGGAAATTTTAGAGGAAAACAATACAGAAAAAGTCACGGTTTCTGAAATATTTGAGTGAACATGCATCGTGCTTAATGCAACATACAACTCCAGCGTTAGACTAAATTTCAACCAGGATGGAGGCTGCCTGTGGCTCGTCTGTCCAAGTCTATGCCAAAATGTCTGCTTAAAAATATTTCCCTGTATCCCACTGATGAAGCAGCAGCTGTCAGCCTTAATTGACCATTCCAGTTATTAGTCTATTAACATGAAGGCAAAATGTTTACATTAATATTTATCTCCTTTTTATTACATGACATGGGAATCCATAATGACTTATTTCAAACATGTCAATAATTTATTAATCTAAATCCATAAGCCAGTCTTCAGAAAGATAGTACAAGTGCTCACAAAATTAGTTATACCACATCAGCTAGTTCTATAAGATCTGCTTTAAATATCTATGTAGTTTATTAACTGCCACTCAGTCTATACTACTTTATTCTGAAAGTGAAACAGACAGGACCTTTTTCTCTGAACAAGAAATATCTGGCTAAAAATATTTATCATTCCAGAAGAAAGCAATTTTTGAAAATATCATAACATCAAATCATCATGTTTAAAAAATAAATGCAGAACACTTTCAAAAATGCTTGAAAAATTTTTATCAGAAAAATAATTTTTTTCCTTGGAAATTTTCTTTGACATAGCTGCAAGTCCAACACATGATCTGGCCCAATATAGAAAAAAAGAGAAAGCTTTGACAGAAACTAAAAGTTCTTTAAAAAAATCCATATAGACCTATAGTAGAAATTTAATTATTGCCTCATTCAGTAGGATGAATAAAAGTTGCAATTGTACTAGCGTTCCTTTGAGAGAACCCCCATCTCCTCTTAGCTCTCACACAGCCCCTCAGAGATCAAGGAATGTAAAAGCCCACATAGGCAGAATTTCCAACCCAGTGGCCTTTTCTCCTTTTTTTTTTATCTGAAAACATCACTAATATAGAAGACAATCTTGCAAAATATATTTCTTAGAAAAATAGCCTAGAAGAATGCAGTATCATTGGCAGATATACTAATAAGCCACTACTACAGTAGAATTAGCAGTATAAAATTTGTAATATAAGCACTATATTATTAAAATAAGCAAAAAAACCCAGTTAATCGGAAAACATCATTCCCTGTGCATTCTTTTTTGCAGGTTTTAAGGACTCTCATTAATTTGTCCCTATCAACCAGTGTAAAAGTATTCTCTTATCCCTTATTTCCAGAGAGATTCACTACACCTACAACACACATATTTAACATCTGTTACTTTTTAGATATCAGTCATACTTTAAGCTCAAAAGATTTACATTTGCAATAGACATGATACTTAAATGAGAATTAGCAATGGGAAAATACTTGAAGCTCTGATCTCCTTCCTTTTAAAGATTTCAGAAAATTAATTATTTTCCTTGCTATCAATGGGGCATTAAATCTGTAACTAATTCCATATGTGTGAAAGTGGTAAGGATTGCAAGTGTATAAGATTGTTGTAGAATAAATCAAAACCATAGCAAATTGTGCACAGTTGCTGAAGTGAGCCACTATAGAGAATCAGGATATGAAAACAAAATCCATTTATGAGAGGACAAACGATGCTCACTCTCTAAATTTTAGTTATTTCTAGTACAGTGGTATCTGAATCACTCAACCCACCTTGTTCATGAAATTAATACACCCACACACCTCTCTGTATATATATATATATATGACAGTTCTTGACCCAAAGGACAAATACACTGAGCGAATCCTTTTTTCTTAAGTTATGGAACACAGAAAACACTGCTTTTAAAGTCAACAATCACTTTACTGAGTACATATCTACTGAGATGACGGATTTGTACAGGTATTCCTAACTAAACATGAATATAATAGGTCCAAATCTAGGGTTATTCCGGTCAGATCATGTTACTCCTGTCTGATTTTCGCCATAAAAAAAGTGACATACTTAAACGTAAATAATTGCTAAATAAAGAGCACATTGGTTAGTTCACTTTTTAACTTTTATTTATCTTGTTAAAAGACTGTCATGATACAAAGTAATGGAGAAAACGTTCCGATGTTTAATATACCTGCCTGTTAAAACCTTTTTCTGTGATTAGCAGAACTAGCTTTGACACCCACTGGTCCTCATCTGACCTTCACTTGCAAAATCTTGAATTGATCATTTAAATTCATTTTGACTAGCTGTTGTCTTTGCAAAGGCCAGCAAAGGATATGCGGCTGGAAAACTTGAAATAATTTATCTTCTGTGTAATCTACCTCATCTTGGTAGCATCTACCACCAACAGGGTGAAGATTGCAAGATCTGCCTTCTCTCCTGGTCCAGTTCCCTGTGTCCAGCAGTTGTACAGTCCCTGAGGACTCTGCTGCGCAGTGTGCTCAAGTTTCTACTCGTCACAGTGCAGCCAGCCAGGCCTTCCCTTTGTCCCTCTTGCCCCACTCAACCGTGCCCAAGACGGGAAAATTGCGCTCTCCAGGATGGATCCACAATGGGACGATACCCGTGGAGACCTACCAAAAACCATGGACACAGACTGAGCAGCCAACTTCTGCCTTAACCAAACACGGGGTAAAACCCACCGATTTTTGGTGCGTGGTGCAGCAGGGCTGATGGAACAGGCTTCTCCTCGGAGCAGTCTGGCTAATTTTGCTTGCTGTCTTCTGGCAGGCCGCAGCTCTGTGAATCAAGTAACTGAGGGAGCCTCATAAAAACGAGTAAACAAACATAAAAGGCCGGCCCTGAGCGCTATTGTATTTCAGAGCGGGCTCAGTGCTCTTGTTAAAGGGCTGCTACAGACATATACAAAGCATCGCATGAGTAATGCTGGAGCCATCTACCTACAGCACAGAAATATGATCTTTGCCGTTCAAATGTGGTTGAAATTTGTTAGAACTGGAAAATAGATTATTCTTTCCTTAAAAGGGCATCATTCCCATGCTCACGGCCTTTTGCCTCAATACAGGCCTGGGATAGGAAAAAAAGCTAAAAACCTTCTCAGTCCTTGCTGACTTAATAGCTTTAACATATTCTATTCTGATGAAGATGAAAAACTTAGACTTGTAAAAACTGATCCCAGAAAGAAAAGAGAAGCTTTAACCAACAAGGGGGAAAGTATGGGAGGCAGCTTAGTGCCTCCACATCAGTGAGCAATACAAAAATCTGAAGCCTTTAACTCATTAATTTGAAAGGGCTTGGCTCCGGCTCTTTATTTTGGCTTTTCATTTTTGTTTGTTTGTTTTTCCACTCCCAAAGGAAATCTGGACTGTAGATGATTACTTTGAAAACAAAGCAGTACACAACTCTGGCAGCGAGATTCTCTTCAAAAGAGATCATTTGAGGAATAAAACATGCTTTACATTAGCAATCAGTTGCAACAGTGACAGGCCTCAGGGCTTGGCGACAGAGCCCCACATTAATTATTTGCAAAGGAACACGATCATGTGCATTATAACATGAGGATATATATTAGGATAAGTAGGTTAAAGAGGTTAGACTAAAAGAAAACCCTTTTTGACATCAATAGTGGGAAATCTGGCAAGGTCAAACACTGAGTTGAGACTAACACACATATACACACAAAATCCTTTTCTAATTAGTATGAACCTCTGGCTATGGATCTGTTCACAGTAGTGTGGTAGAGATAAGGCTTTGTTAATGTTCAAAACTAAACAGAAATTTTTTAATATATTGAAGATTTGAACATTTGAAGAACCAACGCTAGTTGACTGCTAATTTAGAGCACACTGAGTTGTGCCATGTTTTCCTACAGCAACAAACCAATTTCAAGCTAATCCCCACAGGGATTGGATCTGAACTAGTGAACCGGTGCTGATCAAACAGGATCTTTATAGACCATGAACACTTCATTCAACCAGTTGTAGACGTCTGATCCTTCAGAAAGTGTTCGATACACTGTGAGCAAGAACTATGTTATGTAGGAGGGCTCTCGTGGGACACATCGAATGATCCTGCTGGAGTGCTCTGCTAACAAGCCGCACATTAGGAGAGTGACTACAGTGAATTTGGTTCATCACGAGAAGTAGCAGGATTTCAATTGCACTCTCTGATCCAGATGGAGAAATCAGACCATTTTCCCTTTAGTTACCGTATCAGCCTCTGACAACCAAGGCCTTAATTATGTTATCACCTGCTGTAATGTGCCTGGCTAGCCAGAACTCTTACATTATGGTTTAGTCTTAATAAATACATCACAGTTTTACAAGGGGAAAATAGGTTTTTCTGAGATCAGGAGTTCTGCGTTTTCAGCAGAATGGAAATGAGTCTGAGCAGGCTTGCCAGAGGCCTGCTCTTATTGTGTCTCCTGCAAATGCCTTAGCTAGAAAAAGCTCTTTCACTGTTTAAAATACACTCGCCCATTAAAATCTGCCTTTGTAAATGGCATGAATTTATTTTGAAAAGCAGCTAAAATAATCAATTCTGCTGTGGATTAAGAAAAAATAATTGCAGAGTGGGCTGGGAGGAAAGAAAACCTATGTCACTATCAGCAAAACTATAAACTCAAAGCGCCAATAAAGATGCTTCACACTATGTTTTAACTGCTTTGTTTGCTGAGGTCTTCAGTCCTATTCCAGACCTTCTGTCCTCCACTGTCCTAGAGCGAAGCAGTCCCACCTTGCACAAACCTCTGGGCAACTCTAGATCTTGCCCTTGCATTTTGGGAGGCTTAAGGGGGCCAAGTCTACCAGAGAATGGAAACACAGAGTGTTTAAAATCTTACCTCAAGAGAAAAGACAAATTCTAGAATATTGTCCATACAACAGACAGGACATGCAAAAAACATCAACTCTCTACAAAGCTTCCTCTTCAATTAGCAGCTGTTTTGTGAAATCTCCTGGAAAAGCAGGACGCAGAGAAATGTCCATGTAACCAAACAATTCTGCTTGGAAAAGAAAAAGGGGAGAAACTGTTAGACACCCACAAGAAAGCTCTGAGTGCAAGAGCTGGGTATCAACCAGGTACCAGAAAGCCTGACAGAGAGAGAGGATTAAAAATGTAGTTGTTAAGATTGCATATAATTAATGTTTATGATGCATGTTTAGATCAGCAACCAAGCTTCCAGAATCCAATCTGATCTAATGTTCTCAGGCACCCATTAGGTGAGATAAATCCTGCAAACAATATACAACTCCCTCTAAAAAGTGTTACCTGGGGCCAAAGGCAACTCTGCAGAAAATAACAACAGCAATAATAAGAATAAAAAGCCCAGTAAAATTTAAGTACCTCTCCCATTGAATTTCTTCTTCTGTCAGACTGAGAAAACATTCAGGAACCTGAGCAAAAATAAACCTTCCATGAGAGGGAAAGAGAGAGGATGCTCTGACATCTATGGATTTTCAGAATTAGCTAATAGGTTCAAGGAAGAATTAATATAGCGTTTCAAACACTCTAGATGACCTGTGCCAAATGCAGCAGCTGGTGTTAATAGAGTAAATTACATGATTATATTAAAGATGAATAGCGCAGCTTTACAAAATAAATTTCTAAAACTGCTTAGAATTCAAATCAGCTATAACATGAGTGGACTTAACAGATACGAATGAACGTAGTTTCAAAGTGCAGAAAGGAAAAAATCAGTCTCTATTTACCTGCCCACCACGACCACGATGCAGAATTTTACTCTGAACCTACTACAAAGCTGATGACATTTTCTAGGGGCATTCGAAAAGAACTCCCTACACTTTTATATTTTACATTCCTACTGACATGTTGTTATCTTGGAAAAGAGTATATTGAGATCAAGACATAGGCATAGTTGATCTCACTGGAAACCATAATTTTGTTCTATAAAAAGACCTTGGTGCTCCTTGCTGTCTGGTGGAGGGAAAATAAAACCTCTCCATTTGGAGGAGGGGGGCGGGTAGGTGAGCAGGGTTTTTCAGAACTGGCAGGCACACAGTGCTCATGTTTGCCACGGACAGGGTATTTTTCCTGAAATAAACACCTGAAGCTCCATCTCCCTCTCCCTGGGGAATGCTTTAATCTGTGCTACCGGCTATTTTGAGCATCAGTCTCTCTTCCGCTTCAGAGAATATCTAACCTTGGCCCAAAAGACCAATACCTTTTTTTACAAAATATTCAGATGTTGATGGGAGGGGAAAAAAAACTTCCTGGCAAATTTTTCAATGAGTTCTCATTATGGTTCTGCAACCTTTCCACAATGAAGTATTTGCTTTGACAGTAATAGGATTGCCAGCATCATTAAAGGTTGCAGGAGCTCTCCCTTGGCAGGTGCAGTAAATGAAGAAAATGATTTTCGGAGTATTTGGTTTATAACAGACGGGCTTAATTATAGTTCCAATGAGGCTGAGCTGCACAGATCATGGTGATCAGCATCAGCTGGCATCAGCTCCAGAAAACATAATGTGGTACATTTGAGAGGTACTGAAAGGAGCACCGTGGGCCACTCGGTAATAACACACGGAAGCAGCTTTCACAGGCAGCCTCTGCAAAGCAGAGAGGAGGCAGCATTTCATTACGGGCAGCCGCTGCGGACGGGCGCCGGGAACGATGGTGAGCGTGCAGGGCACCGTGCGGCGCAGACCAGCGCCGTCTCGCGCAGCATCGCTCGGGCTAGCGACCCTTAGCACCACGCCAACCCCGAGACCACGAGGATCAAAGCCCGAAGCAGGAGAGGCTGCTCACTGCGATGGACACGGCTGAGAGAGAAAAGAAATCACGCTTTAGGCAACAGAAACCGCTACCTTTCATTGCTTCCGAATCTAACAGAAGGATGAATTTGGGGTGAATTACTTTTAACCTCTCAGTTTGAAACACTGTTTTTTTAAGCCTACAGAAAATGTCATTTAAGTGAGACAGCCTATTTAATGTCCTGATTCTATGAGGTCTTCCTCTCACTATCAGTCCTATTAAAATCAACAGTTATTCAATTGAGTGATGATGGATGATTCAGAGAATCACAGCTGGACCCAGGCCTTAAAGGAAAGTTTGTCTAAAGCTAGTGACTATCACAGATTGATCTTTATTTAAGAAAGGATCTGCACTTATGCATTTGGCCACAGGCCAAACTAATAAATTCAGTCCTGAACATCCTTTTTTTTGTTGTTGTTGAGCAGGTTGTTTACTCAGGTATGCATGAGATTTGAAACACCGCCAGTATCTCACAATGGTCATAAACTGTTAAGTCCAGCTGTAAAGAATAAATAGCGATTAACTGTACTGAATATAAGTCCATATTTGTACTTGCAAAACTAGGTCAATCTGCCACCGGCCTCAGTCAGAAAACAGCCAGCCCTGCACCGAGTTCTTGCATTGAATTCTCTATTGTTTCAAGCGCTTTCTGTTTGCAGAAGAAAAAGAAAATGCTGAGCCAGAGACACACACGGAGAATCCAAGCAGCCTGGTGAGGTACTGATAAGAAATACACAGGGGAAGACTCCTTCCTTACCCAGCCCATGGAACAACTGCAGAGCTGATCCACCACAACCCCTGGAGACGGCAACAGCCCCCATCCCTTATTCTGCGTATCTACCCCCTAATGATGATCTTTAGGCCAGGCACTTCCTTCTTCTTCCCTTTGGTAAGGTCAGCTGGCAGCTGTGGAGGTGTCTCTCTCAGGAAATTTGCCTGTCAGAGAACTCATTCAACAGACAGGGACACGGATGCGTCCTACCTGTTTCTCATGTATTCTCCTTTGAGCTTACCTTTGAAAACTCGACATAGGGGCAGGTACCAAAACAGTATTTCCTGCCCTCTCCCTTCCAATGCAACACACAGGCAACGCTGCCAACACAGCACACACTAGTTCTATATGAATTAAAGGAAATCTAAGAGAGGACTTGTAGAAGCAACTAACAATTAGTAATAAAGTAATTAAGGTAGCAATGCAGCCCACAGTAATGAACAGAGCATTTTGCATCAGATAGGTAGAATCCAACTTACACTTTAAAAGCTTTAATTAGTTGATATTGGGATTCCAATCACTGCCGCCCTTGTTGTAGTGTCTGTCCAGGTTAAAGCGACCATAGCTGGAGCAGATCTTTCTAATCTAAACCTCTGGCTGAGAAGAAAGGGATTAGGCAAGATTAGACTCCCTTTCTGTTTTCTTTTATTTGTGACCCTTGCAGACCAGGGGAGGAACCCTCTGGTGGTACAGGATGCAGTGATTTTCCCATGCCTGGATGCAGTCTATTTGCAACTACAGCACTCTGATACTTTTAACAAGCACAATAGCCTGATTCAAAAGTTCTTGAAACCAGAGCTTTAATTTAATTTTAGTGGATCAGGTGATTAAAGGAAATTATTCAGCACAGGCAACATAGGATTAAAAGCAAAACAAGTTTCCTGAAAATGTCTTTCTTCTCTTTGACCCCCTTCCATTTTTTACTCCATCTGCTTCTGATGACTTAATTCCTGCCTCTCAAGATCTAGAAGGATTGGTATTCACTGAAAGAATCCATTCCAGTTCAAGATTCTAAGACCTAATACTATGGTACAAAAATATAGACAAATTGAATTCACATTGGTAATGGCAATTACACAATTGAATTGTATCATATTTATAGAAGCAGGCTCCAGAAAGTCCCAGCTGAAGCAATACTGACAGCAGCCACAACAGCCTTTCTAAGTAACTGCGAGCTGCCTTTCCCGTGTCAGCTCTGAGGCCTGCGCTGTCTTCAGGGCAGGACAGCCGTCTGCTTCTAAAGGACACTGAAGAATAATGCGTAATTCCAGAAAACAAGAAATGTGTTTATGCAGCTACATTGTTAGTTTGCCTGTTTGCAGATTACTACAATACTAAAGCATCACTAGAAAAATGCGCTTTTTTAAACATGCTCACAAGAGATTCACTTCTAATTAAGAATTTTGATCACTGGACACACTCACACTGTCCTCCAAAGTACAGCTATGTCTTCAGCATGTCTCTCCTTCTTCTTCGCCACCTCACTTAACCATGGAAGAGTCATAACGTACACGAACATCCTCCTTCTAGTTGCGTTGTTGCTATAGCACTTACAGCGTAAAAGTACCATATGCTACATGTACATCAGGAACCTGGGGTCCTGCATGGACTAACTCCCATAGAGAAGAAAACCAGATCATACTGCAGTATTAATATCATCTCATTAGGGTACTTGGATAGTCAGGAGAAAAGGATCCTGAATTTACATGCTGCCATTTACCCTGGATTCTTGTATTACCTTTCAAATAAGACAAAATAAAAGATGGGGAATATGCATTTAACAGTGTGCACATGCATTATCATACAGCAGCCACTGGATGCTCTGTTAAGCATTTTATAATCCCCACCCACAGCCTTGCCTTTAAGAAAACAGTGCAAAGAAAGGAGAACGTGTCCTTTTGCCTTTTAGGCATATTATTTTCTTACTCAACAGCTATGACTGATTCATATATCACCCTTTGTATGTCTTTCCAAGCCAGAGCGTAGATGAGCTGTTTCTTTCATAATGAACATAGCAGCAGCCAGATACAAGCAACAGCAGGTGGAAGCAAGCACAGTATTTCTGGTCCTGCATGCACTTCAGGGTTTCCTTAAATTGCACTATGCTGTTCCCATAAGAAATAGCCAAATTCAATAGTTCTAGATTGTGATATTCTCGTGACTTCTGGTCTTCCTAATTGTATTCAGTGCTCCTGACTCCCGTTTAATGAATCATTTTGGACAGGCTTAGCCTTTAGACTCGCATAGATTTTAATGGAAACATACAGAGCAGGTGAGGCTTCTAGTTCAGCATGTTTTACTGAATGGAGGCTACTTTTCAAACAAAAAATCTCTTCACCAAACCTAACTACCTTTTCTTTTTCTTGCACTGCAGTCCCAAAACCATCTCTTGCTCCCAGCGCAACTAGTGTGCATTATCCCTTATCCTATAAAATCGACACCTCCACCTTATCGAATAGTATTGGTTTTAAAAGAAATGTGACCATCTGCATCTACATTCAAAGGCAATATCCCAGTGCTTCAACGAGGTTAATGGATTCATATTTTTCCTTTCCGTTTATAATAGGAAGACCTGAAGCTTCTACACATTTCAGACTGAGAAAAGGACCTTTCCCAAACCTATCTTCAGCATTTTGCCTGTCTGTCTCTCCAAAACAGAATGGAGACCTGTCCAGCTCTCTGTCTCTTTTCATCATTTAGACTGAAGTCGCCAGGAATGCATGTTTCTTTTTAACTTTTCTTAAAATACTAGGTTAAAATTTCTCCAAGTGGGAAGTGAAACAAAATCTCAATCCCAATCCTGTACATACTCTATAATTGCTGGTGACCTGGACATTCTAGAGAATGTAACAGCTCCTGAGGTCAGTCCTGCATGGCAGGACTGCACTGTCTGACATTGTAAAACACTGTTTAAACTTGAACATGAATTGAAATTGCCCAAAAGAGACAATAAGAATTTTTTGTCAGACATCAGAAAATAAACCTTATTCTTACTTGCTTTTGAAAGAAGCACTAAAATGGAGTAAAATGAATACATATTGGAATAATGTAACATGGCAATTCAGATGTAATTTCTATAAGGAAGAAAATACAAATAGCTGAACTTTAAGGACAGAAAACTGCCTTGAAGTATAAATAAGAATTTACATTTACATTCTTCTCAGACTCTGGAGCAATGCATGCTCTTTACAGCATAATCAGAAGACAAACCAAAAAGCAAATCATTTCTGTAACCAATCGGGAAATTCGAGGGTACACTTTCTTCTTAATCCAAGAGTCATTATTACTAATTTCTGCCCTCATTCTTCATTAGCCCTAACAAACTATAAGAAAATGGGTAATTACTTGTTGTCACAAGGTAGATTGGGAGAGAAAAAAAAAATCAACCTTTACCTTTAGTCAGAAATGTATTATTTTAAAAGGACTGTTTATTTCCTAAGTTCTCTGCCTTTAAAGGCCACAGTATACAGGTAAGGGGACATAGCTTAGAGAATTACTGTATTTTAGCCATTGGTTTCCAGGAAAGTTTATTCATTTAAACCTTTTTATTACTATTATTTTTAAATTTGAAATTAAAAATTATCTTAATAGGTAGGGGCATTTAAATAGCATTTAGGTCTATCTCACTTCAAGTAAACTTTCATGTTTAACTGAGCAGAAATTAATATGTAACTGAGAATATACTAGGATGCATTTTCCAAAAGTGAGTAGTACCTACTATGAACTCTATTAAAAAGTAAGTATTAACAAAGGAGAAAGGTGCTAGACAGAGAGCAATGAAAGACGTAGCCTCTTATTTACTTTTCCTCTACTACAACCAATATAAACAGCATGGGTATGAATTATCATGCTCAAGTCCCAAAGGAGTTTCATTCTGCATATCAGTTGGACTTTGAACACATTAAGTTCCATGTTCATTCAAATCTTTCTCCTGACACAATGGAAAACCAGATATCTGGTATCGACCAGATAAGCTACCATCTCAGGCGAGTTCGCGAGATCTTATTCCACACCAGACTTCCTGTAGGGCTACAGGAAAGCATTTCAGGCTGAGACTTTAAAGGCTCTAGGCATATATCACTGGAAATTAGTCATCTATCCAGTTTTGAAGACGTGAGCCTTTATCCTTTTGCTTCATACCACTATTTACCTAACCCTTGGGGTTTAACAGCATTAAAACCATGAAGTGCTCAGACAATATGTTAACAGAGGCATATAAGATTTCAAAGCTTTGACTGCATATCTTGTCTCGTGAAGATCAGCTGGGATTTTACTGCTGCAGTGAGCTGGCTGTTGTGTCCCATCACGAGGGCCATGTTTTACCACAGAGCCTCGGAAATCGTGCAAGGATTAAGGCACGGCACCTTCATCCTGCTTCCAGACAGAAACTTGAGCTTCTGTTTAGCAACTAGAATTTGATGTTGACCAGAGGCAGGGAACAAGTGAGAGTCTGGTGGAGCCTGGTGGGAAGTCATGGGCTGGGAATATTCTGCATGGAGCCGTGGGTGTGTGCACTCATGTTCTTCACATGGCAGCCCCACGGGAAACAGCCTTTGGTGCCTCAGAAAGCCCATTCACAAAGCACACGTGGGCTGCTTAGGGTCCTCTTATGGGTCACAAGTGTTGAATAACACAGAACAAGATGACGTTGCCCAAACACAAAATATAGGATATAACTACATAAAGTGACCACAGATCACTGTAATACTGCTTGGTCTGTGTACACAGGCTAGGCCAAACCATGCAAAGATTATGTATATGGGGGAAAATAACGATATGTAAACCAAGAGGATAAATTCTTCTTGGAAAATGTTACTAATCTTGAGAAGTTTTCCTTTCTTCTACTAATAATGCGTACTTGAGAGTCAGGGGCGGGGAGGGCAGGAGGAAGTACTGCTTATTCACATACAATGTTACAGCTCAATACAATTAAGCATTTCAAAATTCCACCCTAAGCGCCAGGGAAAGGAAAGTTATTGTTTCTGTCGCAATCACGCCTTAACAAATTCTACCTACATTGTATTCGAGTAGCATACAGTTTCAGGTGGGTTTTTTCTTTTTTTTTTTTAACTCTCAGCTGGTTTTCAATCAAATAGTGAAAAAGAGAATTTCTCAGAAGGTAGAGTTGATCAGAAAAAGGTTTTGCACTGGCAAGAAACTCTAATATTTCAGAAATATCCCCTTTCATCCTACCTTAATATAAAAATGAAACGATTCAAAGATATTCCTGGCAACACTTTCCGGAGCACCAAGTGAGTTGGTATTCATAAGAGCAAGCGCTGAATCCTTGTTTGAACACCTAAATCTCTAATAAGCTCCACAACTGGTTATAGAATTAGCTTCCTTAATTATTTCTATAAATTGAAAAAGCTCCAGCAAACAAAGACTGTCCCTCCATCAATAATTTACTGGCCAGCAGACTCACCTCACATCTAAGATGTCAAGGGTCATATTTCCTAGGCTGAAAAGGGATGTGGAAGCACATCTTGTACAATAACACCTGGAATAATAGACTTCTTATTCTAGAGCAGATTCCTATTCTGGAACAGTCCTATTGATTTTTACTCTTTCCTCATTTATTTTGGACCTTGGAAATGTCTTTTACAAGGCATTTCATCTCACCAAGTGCATTCCTCTATAAATTTGCAGTTTCTGTTAACTCAGTATTTTTTAAGAAAAACTTATGAGGAAGAAAACAGACTAAATTCATTTATGTCCTTAAAATCTGTTTGTAATATGAATAGTTTATATAATCCTTTTCTTTGCTCTTCTAGAAGTCATTAACAGAAGTATCATTTCTGCAGTGTTTAGGGAAGAGCTCTTACTCATGTGAATGGTTATTGAGGCATGAACAGTATTCATATGGTCTATACATCCACTCCAGAGCAAGTCTGAAAACATTTCATTATATATTACACATGCAATTAGTTGGCGAGAATATGATAAGACAAAAACTGAATGTAGCCAGCCAATAAATCTTAGTTTCTCTGAGTCAGAAAGAAAAATAGTTATTAAAATCTGAGATGTACAAACTGCACAGTTAAGTGTTCTGCTTTGGACAGTGAATGACAACATAATCCTTCTCGTCCCCCAATTAACGTGTCTCTCATTCTGTCTCTTCACCTCCCCCATAATTTTTCTGAGCCACTGAAAGTCCTCAATTCTAATCTCCTCTTCAAATCCTGTGGAAGGCAGAAACCCCATCATTTTATTCTAGTGCCTTTATTCTAGTAACTAGTAAATTACCCCACCATTCAACTCCAGAGTTCAAGGCAACAGTAGCTAAAAAGCAGGATGACACACGGTGAACAACACTGACAAGTTTGAATGGCAGACATGTAAAAATTACTATTTCATTTGCAGATGAGCAAAACAAAAGCAGCAGCTCTGACAGTCTGACCATTTCTGATTATCAGCAATTGCCTCCCAGTTTTATCATTGCCTTCCATTCTTTCTAGGACTTCTTCCTTTCCACCTGTATCTTTGCCCGATGCAATGGAAAAGTTCCAAAAAACTCAGGATGTAAAAGTGACAGCCATTATCCAGCAAAGCCTTTGTATCACTACAAACACACTGTCTGCCTTCTGTTAGCAGGCGTTTCCTACTGAAGAACCGCAAGTATCTTAAAGAGTGGTTTAAAAGGAGCAACTTCTAGACTGTAGCTCCCTTAGGCTGGTGAATCCACTTCTAGAGGCCCTGTCCATTGCTAATATAGGGCCTTGACCAAAGAGATATAAGAAAGTTTCATGTAATTCATTTCACAGAGGTTTGGATCAGAAGATCTCTGCAAGTCCAGCTTTGCAGCAGCTCTTGAAAAGGAACTGAAATAGTCTGTCTTATTGCACTGTATCAAAAATAATTGGGACGTCACCAAAAAAATAGTGGAAGAAAAAAAAAAAAAAAAAAAAGAGGAATGAATAACCTGTCCTTCCAGAAAATGCACTTTACAGGGAGAACTACAAGGATGTTGAGCCTTAATTTCATCTCCCTGCTGACTGCAGTGCCACATGCACCCTCAGAAAATTGTATCTGATGCACTCATTTTTTGAAGAGAATGAGAAGAGATTAGATTTCTGCCTCCAACACCTGCTCAAATGGGATTAAAAGGGGAGACAGAAAACACACTCATGTGCAGGATCTGCATTTTGGTTGGCTTGGTTCCACTACACAAGACTGGTTTCCCCCACACACTTCCCCTGTGAAGCTCAGGGATTCATACACCTTCTCTTGGGGTCTTTTTCCAGCTCTTTCATTTGCAAGAAGCCAAGGACCTTCACACAGTGGGAGATCCTGGCTCTGCAGCTGAACCTGGGAGATGAGAGTCACGGCTCTCCTGTTGGCCCCGGTTCCCAACACAGAAAGGTTGGGGAGTCAGCAGCAAATCGAGAGCGGACGCCAGGTCGGCAGCATTTCCTTGTCACCTCAGTGCAAGAGGCTTAGTTGGTGGCTGGCATTCAAGTATGTGCTATGAAACCCAAGCTACAGCTCGGGACTTTGCATTGCATAGACCCAGGAACCAGACAAGCTGACTAAGGGAGGCCCCATTCCCATTTATGTCATAACCCCATCTCTTCAGTTCTCTTTAAACACAGTATTTCCTTAAGCCTATGATACTTGAAACCTTGCTACTTTTTACCAACATCCAGTGACACTCATTTTTGACATTCAATCTCTCCAATCTCTGAGACAGCAAACACAAAATAACCTGTATTGCACTGGGGATAAAAGTTCAAGATCAGCTTTGAGGGTCTGCTTTGCTTTTGCAAGTTTATATCAGATCCCTACTGTATTTACTCGTATTTACTGCTCTAGTAAACAGAAAAATCTCTTGCAGAAAACATGGCACATGGTAGTGATTTAAATTGTGTTGTTAGCACATGGTAGGGAAGAGAGCTTTACTTGTATAGTTCACACATACCATACAAATTCTTAAAACAAATATACTCCTGGGGTGGGGAAGGGGAAGGGAGGAAGGGCAGGAGCAAAGGAGAAGAAACCTGAACAAAACTGAAATTTTCCATTCTCTGACACTCTTGTTTAGGGGGTACCTTGTCTTCCCCAAAGGAGTTCCTTGCTTAACCCAGCCCAGGAGAAAGGCCCCTGCACATGGCCTGCGTCCAGGAAGAGCTTGGCAACGCACAGGCAGCTCCAGCACGTGCACTGGATGCAGAGAACGTTATCTCAGACACTTTCTAACGCAGTCAGCATCTCAACCGGAATGTATTAATTCTCTGTGCCTAAAAACTCTTGGTGGAAGGAGCTACAATGAACACAGATATGTCCTGGGCACAGGGAGCGCAAACATCTCTAATGCTGGAGAACGTGTTCCCATGTCCTCTACAAAGAGTTGATACCACAACATTTTTGCCCACATTACAGGAGTAGGAGGGACATATAGGAGATGGTTTTATTTTCCTTAAGACACGAGGCAGTTCTGGATTAACTCTAATTTGATCATCAGTTTTTAACCCAGCGTCTGTCTACAAAACACATTCCATGTGGATTAAAATCAGCAGTACTTCATATGTATTATTTAGTTGTGGTTTTGCAACAGTCTTGGAGATATGTAAATAAAATTCTCTCTCTTTTAGTTGTACAGAATCTGAGGCAAAGATATTAAGGATCAAATCTGCTTACCAAATGACACAAATATACTTCGGTAAGCTTTTCAACATCCCCAAGATGTCCAAGTTCAATTGATTTCAGGAATAAATTAGGTATCTTCAGTCATTAAATAGCTCTGAAAATCACAGGGGATGACTTGAGTCTGAACAGCCAAACCTGCACTGAAAATAAGATTAAACCATAGGAACCTGAGAAGGCCAAACGTGCCCAGAGATAAACAGAGCAAAGGTGATCTGAAACATTTTGGAGGTTTTGCTCACATCCATCCACTTAGAAATCTTTGCTGAGCAGACAGCAGCAGACCCTGGATAACAGAAGAACAGAATATACCTATACAATGTGGGGCAGGGATATCTATGTCACTCAGATCTGCAGCATGGAAGGCAACTATTTTTTGGCTTGCTCACGAAGGAGGAAGAATTATTCTCTCAGACAGGGAACGGAAGCAGAAGGACAATGTGGTTTTCCTACAATCCCACAGGAAATATACTTTATTTAATTAGACCGCTGCACAACCTGCAGTTTCCAGGTAAATTTGAATGATTAGCAGTCTGGCAACTCTCAGATGTGCTCTCAGCAGCAACATGACCCCGTTCTCCAGGATGGAAACCCAACCACCAGGCAGCAGCAGCCCAAGAGGTGACGGTGTTTTGCTTTCCGGTAGCTATGAGAGAGTGGCAGGAGACCCTAAAGCTGAGCGTACAGGGAGGTGAGAGAATTATTCAAAGACACAAGCCATGGGAACTTGCCAAAGGCCACCAAAGTGAAAACAAGGGAAGTTCTTTTTCTGAAATTGATGAAAACATCAATTTAAGAAGCTGAACTACAAGAGCAGTACAAGGATTTTGAGCTTGGTAGATATGGTGTAGAGGAGGGGAAATTACTGCTTTCTCAACAAATGTCATGCCTGGAGGACTGCTGAGATACCAGATACATCTCTGCTCAGGATTAACACCATCCTGCACAGATAGACACATAACAAGTAGGTGTCTCTTCAGCATTAAGTGCCAAACTGTAAAATGACATTAACATCATCTTTCCCTTCCCAGTCCCACCTCTTTCCTGTACTTCCAGCTTGCCTCACATGGACAAGGCTTACACATTTTTAGAAAACACCAACTGAAAAGCTGCGGAAGGAGTCAGGGGGTGGAAGGCAATCCCAGGGAGAGGATGTAGAACACGGTGTATTTTAACAAACTGCTGCTTCTTGTGATCCCCTAGCATACTTTGACCACCACAGTAACTCAGTGGTGACTGACTGAAAGCCATTTCAAACATGTATGTAGGTGGTCTATTTCATGATGCAGAAAACAGAAGGAAAAGATATAAAGAAAAAAAAAATCTACATTGGTGCATCTATATACATTAAAAAATACACATGTACATTTATGCATATTGGCAAATATGCACACAGGCATATACACATATAAATAGGTGGATAAAGGCACACAGACGGAAGCAGTAGTCACACAAAAGATGTATTAATCCTTCAGCAGGATATATTATAAAAAGTTACCTTGTAAAGTAGGCCAAAAGCTTTTGAATACACAAAAGCCTGCCTTTGAACGACCAAGTAAAACCGCTATAAGAAGCTCACCGACTGCCAGCAGCCCTTTGAAAGCTTCAAGTTGACAGTTGCTGTAAGAGGTCCCTCAGGCTTCCTCCCGTGCTGAGCGCCTGGCAAGCTTCACTTCCAGCGAGCTTCACAAGCCGTCCACGTGCTCCTCCGTGGCATCGCGCTGCTGAAACAAAGGGCTTTGCGGCACGGCTAGCACAATTAGGTGTTTAGAGAGGGGACTTGCTTCTGTGAAGTTATTATCCACTCTCAGTTGTCAGAAACTGATTTGTGGTTTCTGCCAGGATGACCGTTCTGCACTGCGGGGTTTTCAGGCAGGGTTAAAGAGTCAACCAGCAGCTCCTCACCTTTCTTCCTCTTATCCTCATGTTAGCAATTTTAATCCTACTCATGGTGGAAGGTACAGAGCAGGAAAACCTGCATTTTTTTTTTTTTACTACTGATGTATAGCAGAATGAAAATTGCAGATTATCGGCAAATGAGTGAAAATAAGGAGAATGCTATTTCAAGCGTATATTTGAGTGTCTTGATAAAAGCATTTTTGTTACCGTTTTATCATCTGGCAGCTTCTTTTTTCCACCCCTGACTCTTGTCATTTGCTCTTGAGGTAGAAACTATCACCGGGTACCTCACACAGCTGGCAGTCACTCACTTTCATCTGTTTTCCCACTTTCCCAGCACTACTACAAGAATATAGCCTGAAGAAGCCTAAGGTTATTTTCCTGTGTGCCCTAGGAATGATGTTACCTTATGTGAGCGGCTGGGAAAGGTGACAAGTTGACTCTAGTCCACTCCACGTGGGTCCAGTTTCCTGGACGTCTCCTCATTAAGAGTTCCCAAGGAAATGGGGCTTGGATAGGACACTTCTGTCTGGGGTGTGATGGGCAGGAGAGGTGTCATGCTCTGTTTTCATGATGCAGAGTAAGGTGGGTGTCCTTCATCTTATCATCCTCACCATTACTAGGGCACATAAGCGAGCTACAGCGAAGCCCTGTAATGCCATTGCAGCACTTGAATTCATGGCAAGTGGATGCCATAAATTACCTGATTTCTCCTTCAGTCTCAGGCACCCTTCTCTAAGCTACTTGGCATTGATTGCAAATTGCAGTCGTGGTTAATTACTGCAGAGTGGCTGAAATGTGCTAGCCATCCTCCAGGGAAGGGCTTAGTCTTTGGGGGGGCTTTGTTGGTTTGTTTGAAAAGGTACTCTTATTTCTGTAGCCTTGTTAATGATTCTTGGGTTCTGTTTAGTATTAAACTGGCAAGGTGCCACTGCTAGATCCCGTAATATGAAACACAGGGCTAGGGGAAGGAACAAACTAAAATCTGTTTATAGTAATTGATGCTTCCAGACAATAATCTTGGCGTCTCTTTAAATCCATTTATAATTGTTTGCTACCTGTTCCTGAATATGAATAGGCTACTTCACCCATGAAGGGTGAGTGCCTAGCTCCTTCGCTGCTTATGAAAGATCCATAACTCAGAAGGGCTGCGGGTCGGAGTGTGTGGCAATGATCTGTCTTATTTCTTTAAAGCAAGTCGAAGAACCATAATCACCCTTCATGGATGATATAGCCTATTTGTTCTTTATGGATATGGTTGTCTTTCTTTTAAATTAGGCTTTTTAAAGGGACTGAGCCCTGGTAGCAGACAGTAAACAGAAGGCTGGTGATGGATCAACTCTGGGGCTTGCTGACCTACACCAAAGATCCACCCCATCCCATCCAAAAAAGAACTATTTGGAATTTTGGTTTGTGGTTATTTCTACCAAAGCAAATAGCAAAAGTAATGTTAAAAAAATGGATTTTGGTGGATGAGATATGAAATACTTTGTTTAATTTGATGGTATGTTTTACAATTTTTTTAAGCTGTATTTCAATGCAGCATATTATTTCAATGCCTGAACTATTAAAAAAATTCTCCAATGCACCTTAGTCAAAAAGGAAGATAACAAGAAATAAAACAAATATAACAAGAAATAAAACAAGGCTTTGACAGCACGTGTAAGTGAATATCAAAGAACACACGAAAACTGGCACGATCCTGGAAAGAGATGCCAGCAAAGGTGCAGAAGCGGAAAGGGCTGAATGGGCAGAACCACAGGAGCACAGAGAGGGCTGCACACAGAGTGTGAGGCCCTTCCTCCGACCCCAGCTCCATCGGGAACCCCTGGGGTGGCCCACGCAGGGAAGGCACAGCACCCCACACACTCCCCGGCTTCCACTGGGACCAGCAGCCTCACGGCACAAACACCCATCCAGGTGCCCATGCCACCGGCTCCCTGCAAGGTCCCAGGTCTCTCCTGAAAGTTAAACCGGGAACTGCTCTCCCCACCATCAAACTCGGAAGCATGTAATGAATTGTGCTTACCAGGCACCTTTGACTTTGTATTCCACCTATCAATCCATTTCTGCCAAGAGTACTTTGAACGTGTCAAGTGTCCAAGAGCTGCAGGAAGCTAATGTTTATTTTACCATCTAGCAAAGACAGGCTTCCTCCTCCTTCTGCTCTCCAATATCCTGTTAAAGCATTTCCCTCCCCAAATTGCACTGGCCCAAAATGCTGGACCAACAAGACTGAGCATGGGGTTTAAGCACTGCTATCGTGCCAGCCTGCAGAACTAGCAATGGGAGCTTTTTCCTCTAGTAATTAAATATTGCCAGGCTTCAGAGGATTTGTTTCTAGCCCTGAAGGTCCCAAGACTTTATAGCAGTGAAATTTTAACTGTCCCTACAGGAAATACATATTTATCATGTGTTTAGGTTTTAAAACCTCAGGGAGCATATCCTGAAATGAAATGCATAGCTTTTACAGCACAACAAACTGGTTACTGTTAATTGTACTATTAGCTGTATGCACTCAACTGGGTCACCTGTTTACTTCATGGGACATAGGTACTTGGGTTATAAACAACGAGTGCTTTAGCACACAGCGCTTTACAGACATCGCTGCAGAGAACAACGTTCCAATAAAATGTTAATTTATTTGTAAGAGAGTTTATTTCCCAAACAACCTAAAAGGTGTAGCACAAATGGCATGCAAAGTCCCTAGCCACTAATAATATTAAAAAGAGCATTAGTGAAAATGTTATCTAAATCTTTCCTTATTTCCTTCATATTCAGCTGCTATATTTTCATTAGTACCTTCCGAAAGCCTTCCCTCTTCAGGTGTACTATTTTGGTCTACTTTTTGCTTGACGTGGAATGGTTTTGGAATTATTAAAAAAACATAGAAGAAGAAAAAACATAAAAGAATATTTACTAATAATAGAAAATACGCTAAATCACCCTTACTGCCTTTTACACACACCAGAGAGCTGAAAATTGGTAACAGGATAAAATGACTGACCACCCAGCACAGGGTTTTTCGACCTTTCTATTCTTTACTGCTATTTAAATATAAATTGGCTGAATTCTTTCTGACATCCCCTTTTAATAATTTGGGTTTCTTTCTTCTAGCTTGCTACCAGTTTTAAAACTCTAAACACTACTGCAGTTAAGTTTAATTGAAACAAGCAGGTTCCAAAATAAATCCAAATATTTTGCTTTAAATCTCTTTCATCTGCCTGCACCTTCCAGGGACTTCTAGGTTCTGTGCTGCTACATCAGTTCCCAAAAGAGACTGGGATCCATAGCTGCCCTCCATTCCCTTTGATGCATTATACTAAATCTCAGGTTGCTCTGTGAAAATATATTACACAAGAGTTGCCAGCCTAGGCAATAAGCCAAATCTACCCATTTAAGTTGCATATCAAGCCAAAATGACAAAATTCAAACTTGGAAGTAAGCTATGGAAACACTTTGGGGGGGGGAGCTCTTGAATTTAAGCCATCTTTCTACCTCTTTCCATTACTATATATTTTTTAAATTTTCATCTCAACTAGGTATTAAGAATGGCTGAGTTCTTCTATATTTATGAACTCACTCTAATTGTTACTAAGAGCTCATTTTGCATGTAGATTCATAATTCCCAAAGCTTTCAGAACTAGATGCAGTCAGAGAACTCAAATGTACCTTGCAAAACATCTTGGAAGTTTTCCCAGGCAAGCAAGGATTCCTCAAGATAAATCTTTGGTACTTTCAAAAAGAACTAACAGCACCTTCGTATGCACGTATCACGTAGACAGGATTTATGAATGCCTGCGCTAACTTTAATTCAGATGCAGGCAAATAACTCAAAAACAAAAGACCTGTTTCATGATTTTTTGTATTTATTTTCTTTTCATTGATTATTATTAATTTAAAATTAATTATAGAATTTTCATATTTATGAAAGGCCCTCATACTCTAGTAAAAAATGAAGTCACTCACTGCCAAAGCTCGCTGCTTGTGCTGTCTCAATGGACTCTCGTGGAAACGAGCCCCGGATGAAGGCCATTATTATTCTTCTCTTGGGACTAGAAACAGCAGCAGGTTATCCCCTAGGAAATAAAGATGTGGTTAGTATACTTATCAGTAACACAACAAAAGGTGTAAAAGAAGGGATGTGAAATACAGCATTAAATATTTGCACTCCTACTTCCTGCATGTAAAACTGTTTTTCCCTCATTAAAAATCTGTACTCCAAAGTAAAACTGTTTTTCAAACTCGCACCAGATACTATTGATCTCTGATTCAGACCCTACAGGTGTAGGCAACTCTTCCATTTACAGGAAGATCTATATACCGTGTGGAGACTTAGGGTGTCAACTCATCTCAAGCCGGGCTTGCCAGATTTCTCACAGCTGGGGCATAATGCTTTTTAGCTGACACATTTTAAGCAGCGGAATAGTTTGTGGGCTTAAAGAAACACAAACCTCAGGCAAACACGCACATAAAGTGGAGCACAACATCTCATCTGATTAGAGGACTGCATCAGGGACTCCAGTCACGTCTTCCTTCTGTCATGCTTCTTAAAATAAATATCCAACTCACAGACATAATGAGCCAAACAATTCCTAAATGCGACTCTACTCCAATCAAAGATGGTCTGCACAGAAGTTCAGGCTACTAGCATTATTTTTATGAGACTGTTTCATTCTTCAAGAGGCATGTGACATATGAATTTCATCAACAGATCACAGCAGAGCAGTACTTGTTAGTATATAAATACAATAATTAGCAGTTAACTATGCCTAATCTTCTTCTAAGCATTTCCAGCTAGGTGTACTGAAAGAAGAGAATAAAAATCTAAAGATTAAAAAAAATCATATTAGAATTTAAACATTTTGAATTTTCTCCTTACTGTTTATGAATGGAATTACATCTGTAAAATAATAATGACATATTTTACACTGAACTTTGAAATCCTCTGGACTGAATTTTTGCAGGAGTCCTACAAAGCTTTGCTTGGCACCCCAGTAGTCCATTGACAGCCCTAGGATCACCAGCTTTCTGTATAAAGGCACAGAGCAGACACCTGACTTCTCTGACGAGGCCCATGTGTCTTATGAGACCCCCTTTTTTGTAGCCCCATATCTAGTAGTATCACGGGCGGGCTGAGGTTGGGGATTCATCATATCACACCCGCACAAACACCAACCTGTGCGGCACAGCGCGCAGTGTCACCGAGCTGAACCACCCATGCACTCCAACATTACAAACTAATTCCATCCCCACACTATCAAACAAATCCATTTTCACTGCCCTTGCACAAAGCAATGAAAGTATCAGTTAATGTAACATGTATTTCTGATTATCTCAGCTGATACTTTATCTGTATTGCTTTGTTAAAAGGTACTCCTCTGAGTTGTATCTACCCATTACTCACCATGTGTGGCGTAGCTTTACTTTTGATCTACATTCATGTGAGCGCTGTTATGATTTTATGTTCAGATAGAGGCATAAATGCTTTTTACAGCATAAACTGCACCATTAAATGTTGGATTTGTTACATCAAAACCTTCATAATTGTCACACTAAGCATTAGGGATTTGAGTTTTCCTTTCCTCCTCCTCACAAAGTATAAAAATACACATACAACTACAATATTGTTAATGCTTTTAAATAAATATTGTATAACATAAAATACTTGCTGCTGGCATCAGATGCAAGGATGAAGTCATTTTAGTTGTTTATATTGTTAAAGTTTGGTTTTAAAAACAGAACCAGTTTAAAAAGATTTAGCCAATTTCCCAAAGGTCACTGTCATGAAATAGTACTATGCAAGCCTTCAGAATGTTAAACTCAAGACATTTTAAAAGGATTCCATGAGAAAGACAGCTTAATTCCTGAAAAATAAGCCATGCTATTCTTGAGATCATTGCTGTGTACGTGCCACAAGTGAACACCAACACGTCCATCTGTAGCGCTCATACACAGCGTTTAAACGGGTCTCATCCAACCCCACCAGCCACCTCAGGGCATTTCTGCATTGGAGACAGGCATTTTTCTCCTCCTCATGGCTGAGTTTCCGCACAGGGATTCCGGCCACCTGAGGACCCCTCTGGACTACAGGGAGGCTGAGGCCTGGAAAGTTCAGCCACACGATTCATCACAGGCAGAGGGACCCTGCTCAGGAGAGGCACAGCCTAAGGCAAATTTACTCCGTTGCCTCCAGTCGAGAGTCTTTTTTCTTTTAAATATAATGCCTTAATATTCTGTTGCTGCTGTCTCCTAAAGGAACTAAGTAAATCAAAGATTTAACACTGCAACTCAACTTCCCAGTCTTGCACCAATTCCTGATTTTGAACCCTGAAATTTTGATTCTGGCCTCTACCAACAAAATGAGAGCACCAAGTATTTCATAGGGGAACGCAAACCATTATTTCAGCCTTTTGTGAAGCTAGAAGAGCTCTTTATAGTGGCAAGTGCTAGACATTCAAATTGTCCATAAGCCCTCCCTTGTTATTCAGATTGCAGTAGCACTTAGCAGCTCCAGGCACCAGATCGTGTGGTTGGCCTTCTAGCAATATACATCAAGATATTTCATTTTTAGAACTGTACAGGTTTGCCACGTTGATATTGCTATAAAAACAAACTGCTGGTCATTTCCCAGCCATTCACCACCACTGAAATCCAACTAAAACCAAATGTTTTAACAATCCATACAATCAGTAAAACTGATATCTTGGCTGGTACTACAAAATTTGTGTTACTCTTGACTAGGCATTGTTATACTAGCTCACACCTAGATGGATTCTTTTTTGGTCTCCTTTAGAGCAAAGTTGTACTTCAACAGAGTTTTCCTGACAGTTAATACATTCAGTGAGGCCTCCAGGAAAAGAAAAGGAATTGAGAGTCTGCAGAAATTGTGTTAGGTCTAAAGCCAAAGGTGAGATTTCCATACGGCTGTCTCTTCCAGGTTATTGCTACTTATTAAAAATAAGGTTGAATCCCAGTTTCTTATTTTTGGCAGTCTCCATTACTGCTAATATTATGATAAATACTACAATAAATGTTCTTTCCTGAACCACAATCGCTGTGCAAAAGAGCTTTCCAAGGAATAAGATATATGTACCTGAGAGGGCATGAAGGACCTTCTTTCTGTGAAATGAATGTTCTGGTCATGATCCACCGATATCAGTCAAGTATCTTTGTATTCATACTAGGATTTGGCTTAGGTTTCAGAAAAGTCAACATATATGACCATAAGAAAAGGCATTAATGAAATACTGCCCTTACTTACACAGACACCTAGCAGAACCAAAGCTGACTGGTATCTCCTTTCATTTGGCATCCTCTAAGTTCTGTTCTTTTTTCTCTAAATTCTGTTTCCTTTTCTCCTGCAATTGCAAGAACACAAAGAAGTTAATTTAATTCTGAATTGTAACTGGGCGATCACAACAAGAAGCATTTCTAGATACAAACACTGGGAAAGTCTTTTTGTGCCTAATGCTGTTATTATTAGCATTTACTAGCATATTACCTACTGTGTGCAAGTGTTCAGTAACCTGTCATAATAAGCACGTACAAAGGCTACACTATACAAAAATCTGGGTGATTTACATATGATTCAAGTACTTCTTTTATAAATTCTTCACTGCATATTTTTTGTAAATCATATGCTATAGCTTACCAAAGAATGGTGGATAGTTGCCAGGGGTGGTAGCTATCATTAAGAATTGCTGTTTATTCAGTGCAGAAAACTCATGTGGTTTTTCCAAGTAACCAGTAAGAGAATAACCAGAAAATTTTAACTTATAAAGATTAATTTTAAAGGATAAGGAAGCTGAGAGAAAGATGGAAAAGTTGCATAAGATCTGTAATGTATATAAAGTTTATTTTCTAAACTACTCTTCATTTTAAGTTAACGCTGCCATAAATCAAGTTAATACATTTAAAGTGCCCAGATATGCTCCTTATGCAGACTTTAAAACAAGTGTGCTGAAAAATCTATATGCTGAGTCAAATCTGCAAATTGGTTCCACTACTCTAAAGATGAGAGGCTAGTGTTAAAATGGGCACAGCTTAGTTTGTCTGCTAGATCTAACAGCAATGCTACAGGCAAACTAAATAATGCACACGCTGTAGAGATGTCAATTAAAACCTTCACAAAGACTAACCAGGGTTTGTATTTGCAGATCTTGCATCACTCTTTGAGTCCTCTCGAGTTGAAGGTTAATGTACAGATGCTTCACGGGAATACACTTAAGCTATTACCCTGTGGAATACTTTAAGGAGTGAGGGGCAGCAATCAGCAAATAAACAATTATGTGGTCAGCAAGTCTAGTATCTAAGATATCCAAGCACCCAATGCTGAACTGTGAAATTATTCTGGTTACGCAGGATGAAATTTTCTGGTTGGGCACCCCAGTCATTCTAAAATATTTTAAAAGTTTCCATCTCAAGAGGGAGAGGTCCAGCCATTAACATTCTTTTATTTCAAAGACAGCCTCTGTTCTTCTCTTCTAAACATTCCCCTTTGAAAGAAGAGAGTCGATATGCTGTCTGACAGACATATAACAATCAATGTCCTAATTAGTTAGGATTCCTTCACTGAAAATGATTTTTTCATTTTAGAAATGCCATTTCTTTAAAAATCAAAGAGTCTCTGCAGAAATCCATTAGTTTCAAATAATTAAGGTCTGGCATGAATTAACTCAGGGTCTGTGATTAGCTGAGACACTGATGATTAAGGCACTTCCTGAGGATGTAGAAGATCCAGGTTCAAACCTGGTCTGTCTGGTTCAGACCAGGAATTTAAACCCCAGTCTCCCACATTCCCAGAAAATTCTTCACATTTTGGTCCTGGAAGCCAGCCCTTCCTCTATCAGTGGGCATTTATTTATACAGAGTAAAATATCCCCAAAAGCAAGTATTTAGATAGAGTCATCCTAGAAGACCCTACAATATATACTGAGCAATGCATCTATATAGCATACAGAAGGCTAAGACAGGATTGAGTTGGCCAAAAATGGGAATCTAGTGTCATTTCACATACCTTGGGATCCAAGACATGCATGCAGGCAGCCCTGCATCATCTTCTCTGTAGATATGACGCAGAGACCTATGCACATGACACAAGACCTGTGCTCCTATAGAGGTCAGAGGGCAGAGTTTAAGGTATCTCCAATGGCCCCAGCTACTCACATTCAGTCAGCCCAGTCACACTCTGAGTTCTTAGTGCAGCTCTGACTTGAGCAGGCCAGAAGCTTGGAGATGTACCACGCATGTCCTCTATGAATAAACTGAATTACCTACATAGTAGTTGTTCTGATTCATCTATCCCTAAATATATCAGTAGTTTTTACTTAAATCTCAATTTAAAATATATATTTCTTTCGAAATCTACAAAACTTTCATGCAGTGAAAAAATTGTCTGTGAGTCAAGTAATTTTGATGATAGGTCCACTGGAGAGGTATCTTAGTATAGCAAAGAAGGGAGGTTACTGGCATTACTGTTTCAGCATAAGCTATTAAATACTGTTAACAGAGTTTAAGAAGTCTATATTTTCCAGTCTACCCAAAAGCAAAATACATCTGATTTACTAGGTTATAGCTGCATATATGCACTAACAATAACTATGTTTCACTGCCTGAGTGGTATCTCCATTCTTCTTTTTCCAGAACAAAATTACCCAAAACAGTGTGTCCTTGAGGAAAGAGCTGCTGAGATTTCTCTATGGGAATCCTATGGTATGGTTTACTACCATTTGTGTCACTACTTAATTTGCTATTTTTTCTTTACAACATGTGGGTAATAATCGCAACAAATTGATTCCCCTGAGCTCCTTGGACAATTAAAGCTATTTGGTTATTGCCACCTGCCTGCTGTTTCCATTAATGCAGTTTTCAAGACCTTTTTTTTCTCCTTCCTGCTTCTCACCCTGTTAAATTCCTTTATCCAGTCTTCACGCACTGCTGTGTAGCAATTAGTGTTAAAATAAGGTGGAGGGCATCGTTCCCTACCTCTGATCCTTCACGCTGCAAAATACTGCTTTGTCACATGCCAATTTAGTTTTGTGAATTTGTGATGTTTAGCTTTCTTTAATATATGGTTTAAGGGGTATTAATATAGTGTTTAAGGGCTACTTAATGATACATGATGCCATCTGTAATCAGGATGTAGATAGTTTTGCTATTATTTAAATCTTCCTGTAATCATTCAATTCTGACTAACTGTGATACTTACTAAACCATGTCTTAACTTCACTGTTAAATACATGTATGGGAGAAGAAAACAGTCCTGTTTCTTTTTTGTGTTACCAATGTCTTATCTGGACTTCAACCTTTTCTTTTTGGGAATAGTTTTCCTTTGCTCACCTATTTCTCTATTTGATTACTGGATTTTTCTGATCTGCATTCTCAATGAAGCAGGATCAAACAGCCCTCTTATGACATCCTTCTCTTTACAAAATCAAACTGGCCACTGACTTTCAGGCAGAAGAAGGAGGAAAAAGCAAGATAAGATCACGGATCAGAGAGCAGTAAAGGTTAAAAGGGCAAGGATGAAATCAAAAGACTCAATTCCAGTTCTGTTAAGGAAAATGCAAGTTTTGCTCTAAACAGCAGCTGTACCAAGATGGGATCTGAAACTATGATTTCATCTTTAAAAATGCAGGCAAACTAAAACTAGTTTTAGTCATTAACCGCCTTTAACTGCTGTATTGGTCATGGTTATACTATACATATCTCTGCACTGATTACCAAGACTATGAGGTTGCAGCGGGATAAATGCATTGCAGGAACCTGACTGCATCATTCTGTTGGGTACAAATAGCTGATTAACTCGCTGACTAATTCTGATGAACTCACCAATTTGTGTCTGCACAACCGTGAGCTAACAGTGTGCTTCACATTGTAGGTGGCACTGAATAAACACAGAGCTATGAAATTTGCCTCGCTTTTTTCCCTCGCTATTATTCAGCTATCAAGCAGGCAAGGCCAGTTTGAACATGAGGAAATCCAGAGCCACAGCATAAACACAACTGCGGGTCCGGGTAAATGTCCCACATTCTGAGTGTGGGTATAGAGCATATCATTAAAACAGAACACGCTATCCAAAATGTAAAAAAAATTCCCCACATGTAAGAATCTAGGTTTGTATTTTGGAGGAACAAATTGCACCTGCAACAGAGAGGACAGATATCAGCCCAATTCCAGATCTGTTCTTCAACAACCATGACAGAAAAATGATGGCCAAAAGATGTGGAAGGACTCACCAAAAAACCCATAATTTAGGAAGAAAGTTCAGCTCATCTCTCCCTCTTTTTTTTTTTTTTTGCTTTTATTATCTAACATGCCAGTGGATTTTAAACATCGGGGCAGAATTTCCAGACTTTGCAGATCATTTAAAAGCTTAAGGGATTATCAAACCAGTCGTTTAAAATGACATTTTCACTGTGCAAATATTTGTCTATTAAATAGGCTGTATGGCACAGGACCTGATCAGCCTTGGCAGTATTACAGGTTCTTCATACACTGCAAACCCCACTGTTTCCTCATAAAGCTGTCAAGTCTCAGTTTAATGAAACATACATAAACTCAATGATGTTAGCCATGTCTCGGCAAGCTAATTCATTTTGTTTTTTTCCTGTTGAGTTCCCCCTGTTAGGGCTTTTATCAATTTATCCTTTTAGGAACCCTCTAGCAGGTCTGCTGATAGCATTGGGATACAAAATCTAAGAATGTGTTCAGTTTCCTAACAATGAAAATATTTTCATATACAAAAGTATCCTTCATTTGACCATGATTACATTAACTTAATTGAGGATGGGCCACAGGATGAACAATTAGGGACTTTCAGTAAGAAAAGTCTGTTAAAATTATCCTAGAAATGCTTCTTTTTACTATTGCCCCATAAATTTTTCCAGGGTCAGTGCAAGTGCTGCCCAAGATAATTCCCTATCACTTCTCTTGGTTGTAATTACAGCTAAGGCACTTTTACTATACATAGCACCAGACTCTGAGTACAAAGAATTTGTACTGGAGAATTTTCATAGTTTAGACTGATTACAGTAATGAGCCTTAGCCCTCAAGAAATTAAGCCTATTCTGCCAGTTGTGTGGTACCAGCTCTGAGGACACATCACCATCATCTCTATTCATTTCAGCACTGAAGTACTGGAAAAAGCGATGAAAGAAAATAAGGGAATAAACAGTCACCCAAGAACTGTGTTACCAGCACCCAATACAAGCAGCTTGCCTTTACTAAAACTTTCAACCACTCTACTGAAAACTGGTACTATTCCAGACTATATTCCTATTGCTTTTGAAGAGACACAAATTACAATCCTGGGCCTCTGGGGACTATCTCTGCAAATGCACAAAATAGCTGATTTCTGCTATTAACTAATTATATAGACAAAAAAAAAAAAAGACCACGCACACAACAGATCAACAAATAATACTGTCAACATTTGCCAATTTAGATTTTTTTCTGCCCAGTTCCACTTCCTGCCTTGTATTTGCTCTGCATAAATATTCGAGCAAGCAGTTTATCTGGCAAAAATACGTTCTGAAACAACTACCTTTGAATACTACAGAACAGACTGGAAAAGTGAATCGCTAGTATTTGCACCGATTTGAAACAACCAAACTCACTCAACTGAAAAAACAAAAATACCCTATGTTTCTATATATGCAACAAAAGCCTGAAATTTACTGCGCTGAATTTATGACAAATGCATTAAATGACTTTCCTGAAGATTCTGAACAGACACTTCAATAGAGAGGAAAATAATCAGTCTATCCCCAGAGCCCCTTGTAAAAGAAGCAAATAATCTTATACATTAACTCTGACAGGTGACTTCTCCAGGCCCATTTATGATTCTCCTCAAGTTTAGCTATATCTGTAAAAGTCTTAAACTAAAGGGAGCTTGGTCAACAAGCCCAGGTTTGCCTGTTGTTGCTCCACAAAGAGCAGGAAAGGGAAAGCTCCACACTGGAACGTGGGAACCCGCCTGATCCAGCACTACGGAGAGCAAGGGAGGAAGGACCGCAGCAGTGGGAGGTTCAGAGACGGCTGCGAGAGCAGACCAGCCTCTCCTGCCAGCAGCTTGATTCTTGAAATTGGAAGGAAATAAAAAAGAATAGCGCTAGGAATAAAGCTTCCCTCGGCCCTTTGCTCTTAGGGAGATTGATGGGAATTGGACAGCGCCCTGCAGGAAGCTCTTTAGCTCGTGTTAGGGCCGCTCACAGCGTGCTGGGGGGAAAGGCGGCTCCGGGTTGGGCGCCGTGTCTCAGTCCCGCTGCCGGCGTGCTCGGGTTGAGAAGGGCAGCGTGCTTGGGTTGAGAAGGGCAGCGTGCTCGCTGGGCTGCCTAGGGCTGCCGACGCCGTGCATGTCACACCGCAGCCCTCGGGCGATGGCCACCATGGGTCTCACACAGCTAAGGCTTGCCATGGAGCTCAGCCACAAAAGTGCTTCCTCCAAGAGGCTATGCTGATTTAACTGGAGTTTTATATTGTATTTCAGAATCATCCATTCAATCTTTTCCCCCTTTGGACCAGTGGTTATTATAAGTGTTAGGGCATCTGCACCCAAGGGAAAATTCTTGCCCTAATATTTAGGCAAAAGAGGATTTCTTCTTCTCATTTGCTGTGTCTATAACTACACAGGCTCTAGGCACCCTCATAATATAGTCGTTATAATACATTGCTTCATTAACGGCTAGCAGGCACTTTTTGAAGCCTCGTCACCTGCTATTTTAGCTGAAGACAACCTTACATGCAGAGGTACTCTGCTCGGGCTAAACCCACCTTTCCCTTCCCTTTTCCTATGAGGAGTGCGCTGACGTCTGTCACCCGACTCAGTCCCCATTTGCTCTCTGGCCACGAGCATGTTCCAGCACAGCAAGGCTCTCGCAGGCTGCTGCCACAGAATGAGCCTTTGCCTCTTGGCCACTCGCACCTCCCTTCACCCTCTCCAAAAGTTACAGAGTGCTGATCAAGTCAGAGACACTTATAATGCTTAACAGGGGTTCAAAAAAATTGACATTTAAGCCTCGTCTTCCTATTTCTCTCCCCCGACTCCAGCTGGTTTTTTATTAGATGTAATACTGCTCTAAAGCTACATTTCATGTCTACCAGACCCTATCAGGTCTATGCACAAGGGCAGAACTTACTGCCTCTTCCAGCTGAGCTCTGACCTGCGCTTGCTTCCACACTTGATGTGGAACACATCACACACACACGTACACACACACGGGAACGTCTTCCAGCTGGAAGAAGCCTATCCCGCTGACATAGTCAATGGAAGGCTCTACTTGAGCACCCCTTCACAAACGCCACAAGGCCCCAGTGCCCCCAGGCAAGGCCAGGGCCTCGAGCATTTCAGGGTGCCACATGCAGCTCAGCAGGGTGGGATGGCACCCGCATGGCATCCAGGCACTGGTGTCGGAAGCAGACTTGAACACAATGCTCTCCGCTCCAGCAGGGCCTGCCAAGAAAAGTGAGGATCCCAACGGAGCTCCCAAGTTGGCCATCCCTCACCATCCCCTAGCCCTTCCTTGCGTGAATTCATTCCATTTTTGTTGTTAGCAGACCGGCTTTCACGTATCTGCCTCTTCCTCCTCACAGCCATAGCAATCTCTCTTGTAGTGGCTGTGATTCAACAGTTCTTTGATCCACAGTCATCTAAATGGTAAGTGGCATTATAAGTTTCAGTCAGAAACGTCAGTTTTCAGAGACTTTGTGACCAATCACTCTCAGATGTCTCATATAATTTTCAGCAGAGGAATTTTAGTTCATGGTTTCATCTTTCTGCTTGTTCTGATCAACTCATAGAAAAGCAAGACGTGACTTAGCATGTAGGCACAGAGGTTACTATGATCAGCCAGATCCATTTAACTGATCACTCCTTCCTACCCTTCATGTGCGCCTGGGAAATTAAGGCATTTTGTGATGAGATAGGTATTAGCACCATTATTTACATTAACGCAGAGAAAACATTACCCGAAAGCCCGGGGACCCCCCATGGATACACACGGATTTCACACACATTTTCCGCACATTTCTATTGGCTCTGCTTGAGACCACATATTAAAACCCACCAATCTTCCCAGCACAGCCTGATGAAAACCTCAGCACAAACAGCTGCATTTCACATGTGGTTTAAGTTAATGTCTCATCCTGAATGTTTAACTCTAGCTGGCCATGCTGCTTTTTAATATGCACAGGCCTCTTCACATTAGGAACAAGACACCCCCCAACACATACACACACACAGGAGAGTACAGCAAGCCTGGCAGCACTGGGTTTCTGGAGTGTCCGAAACCACTTTTTTTTTTATTGCACATAACACCAAGAGCAGTCCATGTTTGATATCCTGTAAGCACATAAAACAGTTGCATAGCACTGTTAAACAACATAAACAAACACTGATCTGTCCACACAGTAATATTTCCTTCCAATAAAACTGAAGCATTACCAGCAGTAAGTAGCACAGCGTATTTTTCAGCTGAAGTCTATTATTGGGGGAAAAAAAAAAAAGTTACATAAAATGCATCTTTTTCTATTCTCTCTCTTCCCTGACAGGACAGCCAAAAACGACCTCACAAGTATTTACTAGGGGCTGAGACATGCCTCATAAACAATAGCATAATTCAGACAGTTCCCTAGGTGGCATGCACCAGTGTAGGAGACTCTTGTTGTTTTTCCTCTAGAAACCTAGAATTAGGCCTGGATTTAGGCTGAGGATATTAATCAGTAAAAAATAAGCCTATACAAAGCCTACACATATCATCTCTCCTGCAAACGTGACTGTCAAAGACACAGACATCACTGTTACTAGTTCTTCTGCTGAGGCACACATCAGGCCAGGGCAGTCCTCTCTGTAAGGGACCCCACTGCAATCTGTGATTTTATCCCAAGGATAGAGAGGTAAGAGCATAAAGTGATGACATGGTTTGTGTGTGTGGCAATACATGGCAGACTGGTTTGATGGACATACTGAGTAAATTAGTATGAATTCAGGCAAAAACTTATATAGCATCTTCTTGAACATGCCAGTTTTTAAGGTTATTACAATGATGCTGACCAGGCTGTGTGATGAATATCCATCCTCCTCCACTGAAGGCATTGCTGAGAGTCCCAGAGCCAGGATATAAACTCCAGTTTCTTCAGCCTTAAGAAAATAACTTCATTGCTTAGAGGAAAGACCTTTTACTCTCTATTTACTTGCAAGACTGAAAACAAAAACCATCAAATGCCTTCCATGATTTTAGCTATTTTCTTTTCAATCTTAAATGACAAGTCTCATCACCTGAGAAAAGCTTGTTTTCCAGCAAGCACTACATACTCATTACGCCTAAAGGGTAAGAGTCTTTCATTTTGAGAGTGCTACACAACCCTTCTTCCCTAATATTACCAACAACACTCAGTGAAACAGAAACGCCAAGTCCATGTATGGATGAGAGGAGGGTAGAAGCAGAGGATGTGAAAGAACTTTCCAACTTTACAGCGCCACTAGAATGGGGCCACAGCAGCCCCACTGTGCCTAGAGTTCCCCAGAGCAGGACTCAGCTCAGACTATTGGCAAAAACTTGTTTCATTGCACATTACTCTGTGGCAAACATAAGTCAAGCACTCATTATTACTACAGCTCTCCTACCCAAGTATTTGTGGATAGCCGGTCGGCTATCCAAGCCGGTCTTATACAAACCCTTTGCAAATGTTGGCTCAGATGGGAGTTCCCTATCCAGGTACACACAAGTTGTTTCTCATCCCATTCCTTCAGCTTTCTCCTGCCTCTCACACACAAGAGCAGCCACTCCAGCCTCAACTGTTGTCCATCTTTGAGAGCCTCCGTATGCCGGAACCTCGGGAAGAGCAGCAGAGCTGGGCAAACAGCCCCCCTGTCTGTGACAGATTCAAAGTTTTCATTTCATTAATTTATCTAATTCTTTTTGAACATATTGTTAACAATTAAGTGAGTGGACAATAGAGGCCGCAAAAAGTCACAGCTGAAACTACCTGACTACTTGACAGCAAAAAGCAAAAAAAAAATAGGAAAAACAGATTTTCCTCTCCTTCCTTACTCCCCAAGTGGAAGAATGGATTAGGTCAGGCTCATTGCATCTTCCCCTTTTCTCGTCCTGTTAAGGTGTGTAATAACTAAAAGCAGTCAACCTTAAAGCCCAGGAAAACAGCGTGTCTAATTCTCAGCTCATGCATACGAAAACTAACTCTGTTATGCGCAGTGGAATTATACCAGGAGTAAACCAGCAGAGCCCCAAGGTCAGAGTTGCCAGCTATTACCACCACACTATGAAACCCATTTCCCTGGAAACCAAGAACAGGACAGGTCATTCCCCAAGCTGTCAAAATCTACTTTATTGCTGTTTTTGCAGCCAAAACAAAAAAGTGGGAGAGAACAAAGGGAGAAAGGAAGGAGTGATGTGACTAACCTTCCCAAAGGACCTTCGCAAGCAAAAGAAGAAAGACACAAAGAGTAAGAGGTCATATAGGCACATGTAATTAGCATAATCAGTGCAGGAGAAGAGTCAGCAAATTAGAAAAAGAGAGTCCATATCACCCAGGATATGGGCCTAGGGCACTGCCGGGAAGAGCAACGAGACAGGGGATGTCTGCACTCCGGCATAAGGAAGACGAGGCGATAGGACCACTAAGGAATGCATATGTACCATGCGCCAAGAAATCCCGTAATTGGATTTTGATCATTAATAATCAGCCTCAGCATTTTGCATATATTTATGGTGTGCAAAGATAAATTGTAACAAAATTCAAATTTCTCTCCCCTGCCACCTTCCTTACACATCCCCCTTTCCAGGGGCAACAGGCCTTTCCCATGGGAATAAGTCTTTCAGGAACCTCTTGAAAGACAGTGGCTAAATTCCCACTTCTTCAGTGGGTACGGGATTGGAATCTCCCTAAACCTCCAACGTTCAGTGAAATTTTGGGATAAAAACAATCCCAGGCATCAAAACAAGTCAAACTATTTACCCGCACACAGAACCACCATAGATATAGTCATGTGAGGTAATTTGTAATACTCGAATGGCAATGTTTGGATACAACCAGAGGTTCACTGATACACTGTCCTTTCTTTCAAATTCACTTCTATACACCCACTCCTGAGCTATCTGTGGAATACTGTATCACATTTTTTTTTCATTTTCAATGCCGTAGTAGTGTTTACTTTGTAAACCAGAGTTATCAGAATTATAAAGTTTTATTAACTACTATATCCACTAATTATATTATACCGTAAAATATGAATTCTTTCTTTGAAAAGGATCTTTGAAAAATATTTTTTTAAAAAAATCAAGAATTCTTAAGCTCTACAGAAATCTCTTGCAAATAAAAATTCATTATGTTGTGAAAAAAATGATTTCTGGTGCTACCTATGTTGCTGGTTTGGTTTGCCATATTCAAAACAAATCAGAACCATCAGCAGCTCCAGAAGATGGTCCATAAATTGGAGTCATGCTGCCATCCTTGTCATCAGGACAGCAACCTCAAGGAGAGCCTGCTGAGGATGCGCCGTGTCTGCCCCCCTCGCTGAGGGCCCCTCTGCTCCCATGGGGCGTGGGACATGTTCCCATCCTGGCATGGAGGCACCGCTTCCATCTGCCCACCTCGCTTCCCAGGAAGGACGGAACAAGCTCTCCCTGTTCTTTCCATCTGCTGGCAACCCAGAACGTCATCTCTGCATTTTCATCTCTTTCCTATTTAAAATACATCAAAAACGGTTCTGAGGCCGAAAGATAGTACATTGTAGGCAGCAATGCTCTGGATAGGTACTGTTTTCACCTGAAAAGTCACCTTTTCTCCTCAGACAGAGAGCACGACTTCTCTCAGCCACCCAGGAGCTTTTGATTCAGCCCTAATCTCTTAGCAAGGTGCAGAAATCAAAACTAAACATATAAACTTGAACCACAACAACTTTCAGATTTTCCAAGTTCACCGAGGCTGGAAAATAAACGGGTCCTCTTTATGGTCATGTCAGAGACCAAGTACAGGAAAGCGCAGGATTAAAAGAGATAAGTTTCTTAATTGGCACAACTTCTAAAATAAAGAGAAAGTCTCCGGCAATGGCAGATACAGGGGACAAGGAGGCACCTGCACGGTGAGGCCGAGGCCACACTCTCCTCTTCCTCCCACGTCGCCACCAAGACAACAAACACTCTCTCCCGCTCAGCATATTCCAATCTACCATTTCAAACAGAGTTCTTTGCTTTTTATCCTAAAGTGGCACTTGTTAAAGGAGCTGTGACCACTCAGGCTATTTCCTTTGAGGATGATAACGCTGCTGCAGAAGCTTCATTATTATGCTAATCGAGCACAGTCTGAGCAGCTTTCATAACTGCCACATTAAATCATCTACCAAGGGGAGGCCTCAAGAGCCATTTACATTGCACGGCATGCATATTAATGAAGCCAGGAGCTGCGGAGTTGTTTTTGAAGGAATAGTCAGGTAAAAGAGAGAGAAAGAGGGAAAAAAAAAAAGACATTATCTTCAGTGGCAGAAAAACTCAAGACGGTTAAACTTCATAAAGGTTTTGCGAGCTCAGTTCTGAGGGCTGGTTCTGTTGTCTGTAATTAGGGCTGAATAAGACAACAGAGGAGAAAACTGCAGCAGCTGCAGTTGTGACAGAGGTCTCCGTGACAGGGTGCAATGGCTTCAAATTATCTGTGTGCTACAACACACCATGTCTGCCCTCAAACGAAGGAATAAGAGCCCTGCTTTCCTCCTGCTGTCCTCCTCCTGCCCTGGCCCCAACACACCCCGTTGTGATGCACCACAAGTAGGTAAAACTCTAATGAAACGGGGTAAAGAGCGGTACCTCGGGAACCACTTGCCTTCTGAATAAACCAAACACATCCATCAAGAGCAAAGGAATAAAAGCAAACAAGTGACGTTTAGAATGATCTTAGGCTGACAGCTGAATACGGATACACTTTCTCAACCAACAAACCACCTGGAAGCCGCCCCAGATGAAGGCTGATGATACAGACCGACAGGTTCAGTTGAGGAAATAGCAAGGGCAATCATCACATGACAGCAGCTCACCTCCCAGGCAATGTCACATTGCTTTTCTTCCACATTCGTTGTAGAAAAAGTGCTTCCTGAGGAGGCATTTTAAGGAGGGAACAGTGACTTTACTGATATTAGAAAACTGCATAAAGGAGAGCACTCCATGGAAAATAAGGAGGATGAGGTTGGCATTGTTAATTAAAGCAAAGTCAGGACCTTTTTATCAGATCATAGGTTTGTTTAGACAGCTAGGCATATTTTTAATTGATTTATAGGTGCATATGCGCACCAGGGAAAAAGCACACACTTTAGAAACCTGGCATTCCAGGAAATGTTTTGTTTTATGGTTCAAGCCATGCCCTCTCTTCCATCACCATGGTCTGTAATATCAACAACTCACTTCCCTATCTTCCCTCTGCTACTCTCCTCCATGGACACCAATGACACTTGACTGCAATCCTTCATGGCCACAGCACAGCATGTTCAACACTCTCTCCTTCCCCCATCCTTTTATTCCAGACTGGATTTGATAAGAGAAAGTCAATGTTTACACGAGCAAGAATTCACCTGGGCCCAAGAAAAAACATCTTTTCTATATGAAGCATTTATCTACAGTATCAATTGAAACCTAAGAACACATCAACATCAGGATATTTATTTTCATAATCAAAAGAGGTTTTTTTCATGTTATTGGTACAAACGCCACAGTAAGCCTTACACTAGTACATACTATACAATAGTATATGTGCAAAAGGATGACAAAATTAAGTCATACAAACCTATGACAACCCCTTAAATATCTTGTCTTACCAAGAAAAGGCTAAAACTAAAAAAATGAAAGTCTTCAGTATCTGAAAAATGAAGAATGACTTGACATGGAGTGGGCCTATGGTATCATTGATAATGATACTAGCCAACAGAAAGAACTCTGCACCAATTTATTACAATATTGAAGAAAATGAGATTCTTTGATGTAGAAAGGCTTATTCCCTCTCCCCCACTCTAAAAAAACCTATTCTGTACTCCAGTCTAATTTCTTTCTGTTTTCCAGTTGTTTAAAAATGTTTCTTTCCCAATTTATTCTTATGATAATACATCACTAAACAGCTAATACTTATTTTCTCATAATATCTACTCTCTCCATTGGAAGCTGGAAAGTTTCCACTTTCCATTTTTCCATCAGGTGCTACTTTTGTTATCTCAGGCCTGCTGGGGGCACTGAACAGTACCTTATCATTATGTATAATGGGACATATCTAAGTTTCTACGGACTTTCTTGAATATTTCAGTGCTGTTTTGGATTTCAGATCTGGGTAATTTAAAAAGTAGGTTTTAATCCTAAATCAGAAAAATTTGAGGGTCACCAGCAACAATCTGCTATAGATGTTTTTCTAAGATAATTAGGCAGATAAGCTGGCACATATGGATATTATAATACCCATAATTCACAACTCACTTGAGGTATTTCAAAATACAAATCTCTAAAGGGAATCTAGTATATAACACCCTTCAAAAGGAAAGACAACATTTACAAGTATCTTATAATGCAACAAGCAATATTCATCTGATAATACTATGCTGTGATAGAACCATATAATGACATTACATAAATGCTACAAAATCAATGAAAATATTACCTTAACTGTGATATATAAAAATTTATACACAAGTACATTTTACTACTCCTAAAAAGTAGAGGAAAACACAAGAAATATTTTGAGTGATTGCCAAAATTAAGAGCCTACTTTAGCAAATGGATAAAGCATGTAACATTTGAAGGATCTCATCTCAAATCATGTAGATACATTGCATTTTGGTTTTTTTGCATACTTTACTCCCATTTTTGTCCAATTAGCTGTTCAGTTTTAAGAACTCTGGGGTACAGACTGATCCCTCCTATATATTTATATAGTATCCCTAAATAATACAATGGGGACAGCTCCTAAATGGGGTCTTTGGATGCTACTATGCTGTTGTTATAGTTACTATTAATGATCATGCATATCATTTGCATGCAGTGATACAAGAGGCACATGGTAACAGTGGGTACATGAATACCTTGCATGCATTATGAATGCTAATTTCACAGGCTAATTTTCTTTCATTACATAAGCCAGGCAAGTATGCAGTGGAAATATATTTGCTTAGCAGTTCTAAAAAGGGGATTGTTTTGTGTTGTAAGCAAATTAATGAATCCTAACCTTTGAAATATGAACAGATGGCAGAAGAGCCAGAAATTCCATTAGCTAATATGATTTTTTTTAAAAAAAAAGTGCTCTCAACAAGCAAAAGTTCATGTTCAAGAATGTGGTTTTGTACATACACACAGTACTCAACAGATATCCAGAGAGCTCTGTCTGGCTTCGGTTTGTATAAAAGTCCTGCAAGTCTTCACTGCTAATCTCTGAAAGCCTGACAATAAAGTAGGTCTATATGTGTTTTTCCTGGGGGTGGGATGGTACTAATATATTATTATAAGATAATATAAGCTAAGATATTATCAACAGAGGGGACATTTTTCCATGTTGATAGGCAAGGATTAAACTTCCTTGCTAGCCTGTGAATCACAAACTCTCAAACCATAGTATTTCATTCCAAGTAGTGTTTTATCCAAATCATTTAATGTCTATTAGATCATGGCAACACGCTGGTTGTGCCCTATGCAATTTCTGATGCCTATTTTAGAAGTAATTTATTCTCTTTCGCTTCCCTAGAGCTGCTCTGTACCCTAATACTGTGTCTTCCTGAAAGGATTATTTTGCAAGGTCAAACTACAGCAGGCTTCAGGGCTGTCACTGCAAAGTAGCTCCTTCGTGGAGCACAGCCACTGTCCCAGCAGAGCTGGGGTTAATTCATCTGACTGGACTTTAGTCAGGAGGGACCTAAGGGAGGTTTCATAAATCCATCTGAGAATGAAAAAAGTTGCTGCCCTCCCTTCTTATTCTGGGTACTTCAAGATCATCAGCTAGACATGCTGGGAAGAATATACAGGTTATTTACACCTTAAAATACAATGCTTCTTGTAGCTCTATAGTTTTGAATCTTCCTGGCAGAATGTTTATTTTAATTATGTAATTTAAATTGACTATGTTTCCTAGTGTCACTAATTACTCATCAAGGCATGTCAGATCGTACCTAGAATTCTTCAACATCATGCAGAAGCTGAGCTAACGAACTGACAACGTTCAAAGGAAAATCTATATGAAAAGACCAGGTTAGAGGAATACATACGTGTGTAACACCACTTCCCAATTTTAAAAAGTGAGTTATTTCTCTGCTGGGACAGCTCAATACAATAGAGTGCCTAGATCTGGACCTCCGCCAGCGCCTGTCTGTTCAGGAATTTCCTCCACTTTAATAAGCTGCTGGTCTCTGGATCTCAATTAACCAGACAAGCTGGTGCAATTGTAGAGAACTCAAAAATCCGAGAGAAGCTTTCACAGATTCTCCATCTGTAGGCCTTCTGTAAGCATGACACATACAAATAGAATTTAATATTGTAGGTGACACCCTTAGAATTATGACTTACAGTCAGGCAATGAGAAGCTTGTAGAGGAACATCAGCATGAGGTCTCAGAACAAATGGTATTTTTCATGACTTGCTTCAATCTTTGTCATTGGAAGTCAGTATCTATCGCCAGCATCTTCTTGATACAACAGCTCTAGTGGAAGTCGGGACCTGCCAGAACTGCTCGCTGCTCCATGGCTTAACCCGAGCTCCAAATAGGCAGAAGGGTTCACCAGCATGGATCTAATTACAGGATAGGGGCACACTTTTATACCATGACAATTTAACAAGCAGAATATAGATACATCAAAAGGCTTGAATAACACAGTAAATCATGAGAATGTAATTTTCACTTTTATAGGAGTCTCATGGGAGTTTAAAGGAATGGAACCAGTAGGCTTCCAAAGAAATTACAGTAAAACCTACAATATTTGCTAGGTAATTGCTTTTTTTTCCATATATTTTCTCATAATATTACATAATTCCAGAACAGGAATATAATTTTTTCAGTAAATTATTTTGGCTCACATATGTGTCTCAGATTCTTACTCCATGTCGCTTGACTGCCCACATGCACCTTTTCTTCCCCAGTGACATAAAATGCTGTAGCCTGGCCCTAAAAGCAGCTTGCCATTTGCCAGACTTACTACCTGTCTAATCAGCTGAGATTGGATGGTGCTCTTCAGGTGGCATCTTTCAGTGTCTGTCAGCAGCACTCTTAATACACTGAAATTGTTAACTAAGTTGTTTAAATATAATCATAATAACACAAATTTTTGCCTTTCTTTATAGGCTAGGCAGCCATCAGCAAAAACAGATAGACTCAAACTGCTAGCAAAATTAATATAATAACTCATACATTTTGCATCTGGTAATGAAAAAGAGAGATTTTAAAGCAGGCTATATGACTGTTGGAAATACATGTGTTAAGATACCTGAGACATGGTATGATGGAACGTAGATTAAAAATACGTGGAAATCAGTATGTTATAAACCTCCATTTACGAAAGCAAGTTTCTGCAAATATGAAGCACAACATGGCTGGTGATTTACACTGCTCATAAAACAATTTATTTCATCTCTCCACTACACCATCCTCCCCATCACTTTCCAAAGTACTTAGAAGATTACTGAAGATGTTATAACCAGGCACAAATTCACTAGTAACAAGATCATAAATGGAAACTTGGACCTGTTGCTGCAATCAGTGGTACTTAATCGACTCCTGCTGATTCCTTTGGGTATTATCCATAAGCAATCACAAATCATAAAAGGCACTTGAAGATTATTATATCAATCTAGAAAGCAAGTGAGCATTAAGGTTTAACTGGCATATAATGAGCAAGCCACCCAACAGAAAATGGTAAGAAAATAGCTGCAGATTCCATATCCCACTGCTCAGTAGGTCTTGTTTTTATCTTTACTATTTAATTCAGACTTGTCTCTGCTTGTGCTGTCTAATGCAACCGGGGATTTTTTTTTTTTTACAGAACATTATAAATCACTTTCTAACACCTAGTCCAGTGCAGATCTTTGCTCAAATTTCATATTTGTATTCTAAGGAGCTGAGCATAAAGGCCTTTTTTTTTTTCTAGCATTTATAGTGAGTCAAAGAACATTTTTTTTTCATGAGAATTTTGTCTGAGGAGGGAATTAAGCAGGAAAATTTTAAGTCAAAGTCAATAAAAGTTGAGTAACTGAGTCCTAAGCAATTGAGGGAGACCCTTGACCATAACTACAGGCAGTGTATCCTCTCCTCCATAATAGTACAGCTTTTAAGATATAAAAAAAGACAAGAAGCAGAAGCTTTTAAATAGGAGTGGACTTCCTGAAGGAAGAATACCATACTAATCCTCTCTCTTACAGCTTGTTTCACTGTTCATAACAGACACATACACACAAATCTAAATTTCTTTGGATTTTTTTTCCCCCTTCTTTAAAAGCAATAGAGACTAGCAATTCATCTCTCTCCTGCTAGTGTAATAATATCTCTAAAAACTACAAAAAGATCACAGGCTTCCCAACCCTTCACTTGAGATTGCTCTCTGGACTGTTTCCCATTAAATAAGCCACTGTCAACAGTAGTACAGCATGGCTGCATAATCTTTATACTCATCCCCACGGAGGCATGCCACGGTAGCTTATCAGACCCCATCGCATGACATAACCTGATTCATACTGTAGATCATCACTGGTAGACCAAGGTCGGGGTACAATAAATTGCATCAGTATTATTTGGGTGATCAATTGATTGCAAGGTCTACTATGGCTTAAGTCCAAGTCAATATGTGAATGCTCCAGCCAGCGCATTTCTTTGAAATCAATGACTGCTTGAAAGGTTTGATAACTGGAGGCTTTGGGCCATTAACACCAGCTGGTCATTAAGCCCACACAAATTGTTATAGCTTTTATAACCTTTCCTTATCTAAAGAAAACAATTAAGCATTTTAATTACATTACAGGGATGACAGAAGATAATTGGAGTCATCAGGAAATTATGTAGCCCCATTAATGTGAGTTACTGTGTCTTTTCCATTGTTTACCAATGTACTTGTCATCTAGATAGAGTAAAAGTAACTCCTCAATTAGGCATACATTCAAACCACAAAGAATGGAAGAACACAAAATAAGCAACAGATTAAGCTAGTATTGTAAATATCTTTACACATATTTCTGGATAGAGGACATTATGAGGGAGCCCAAGCTTTAAAAAGTGCAGTTATTACCTGTGAAACCTAAACACTTTTCATCTTTATTTTAAAACTGTCCATAGAAACATATGGCACTTTTATCCTTGTATAGCTTCTGTGAACTGTCCTGTAACATCTACTTAAAAACGTTAATACTAGCAGAGGACAATACTTTAAATGGAAGCTGTTTATACAGTTTAACAAAGTATCGTCTTCTTTAGATCTTAGGATTTTTGTCATGTATTTCAGTGCTCTTCATTAATTCTGCACTGAGATCAGACTAATGCAGAGCGTAAAGGATTATGTCTGGTCTAAGCAAGATTTTTTTTTTCCTCTTTTTTATAAGTGTGACTTTTGCCAGTTTGCCACAGAAAGAGGCGTGCGTAGAAATTTATTCCTGTTCTTTTTGCTACCATTCTTCCCTTGCAAAAATTGCTGAGGCTGAACAGCAAGCATAAGAGCAGTTTCATTAATTCCCAGGGAATTCATGGTCATGACATGCCAGCTTATTGGACATGAAGATTTACTGTTTTGCACTTAGGGGAAATGTATAAGAAAATATTTACAAGTGCTCATTAGGGCTAAATTGTATCCATATTCCATGCAGGTATACAGGGAATTAAGGATATTCTATAATGAAAATAGATGCAAGGTGCTACACTTATGCAGAAATAGTCAGCTGGACTATTTCAGAAGGATCACAAAATGCCAGACAGAGAAAATTGGCCATGATAGAAAGCAGAATACGAGCCACCCTTATCATGGTCTTTTGGAAGCAGGGCAGCCACACAGGGTTATATAAAAGGGTATGTATCCTACCTGCTCGACTGACTTGCTGTGTGTGTCCTGCCATTTGCACAAGGTCCATAACAGTCATTGCAGGCACCTGTTCATTAGGGACTAAGTTTTCTCTTTGCTCAGGTAGCAATGCCCAAACAAAAGAAAGTGGTGAACACCAAAGACATCAGTGCTAAGCACAGAGAATTAGCTCCTGTGCAGTCCACAAGGCCAAGTCTTGCAAGCAAAACAGGATTTGTGACTCTTTGCTTACATGTTGAACGTATGAGCTTAGATATGTCAGGGCATAAATAACAGTGTACAAACCCTGCAAGAGAAAATTTGGCACATCTGAACTTTAAGACAGCATTGGAATGGATTCAAATTAAAGTCTGTAAGTTCCATTTCCAGGTGTTTTCATTGCAGCTGCTTTATTTTGATATAGTTTGGTTTCTCCATCTAAATAGTTCTGAAAGTATGTACTTTTCCTGCATATAGAGGGGAAATATTTAGTTTCAGAGAGGCAGCTAGAAGATGTGTTCCCATACACACAACACTACAGATTTTCATATTCTTTCAGATTATACAGTTATTCATCCCTATTTTCACCCGCCCCAATGAAGTTTAGCCTTTCACACAGATTGCACATAGGTTTGCTTCCACTGACTTCAGAGATTGACTTCCGATTTGTACCAATATAATCCCACTCAGAATTCCACCCAAAAGATTTCATCTGTTTTTTTTTTTTTAAATGAACTCAGTAGATTTCCTGTAAAAATAATAACTCCATTCTTTATAGTAAAGTGATTTTAATTGTCCTGATGCCCCAAATTTTCCTACTGGGATGGCAAACAATCAGCTAGTAGTAACACTGCGTGCTATGAAAAGCCAGAACAGAAAGGCTGTAATCCATGTCCCTTCTGCTCCCTACTCTCTAGCAGTAGGCACAGAAGAACTATAATCCCAGAATTAATACTTAGCTCAATACCTTTAAGAAGTTTGGTTACAGCTATGCAAGGTCTCAGATGGCTGCATGCAAAAATAGGCACAAGCTGTTCACGAGGCAAATGCTAAAGAAATTTGCAGAGTAAAGCTGCTACTGTGGAAAATATCTCACTGTCTATCTGACAGTTCTAAATTTACTATAATATCCCAACCTTTCATAACAAGTGTTGCCTGCATCCCTTGACCCTGATAATCTGCTCACTTGTTTTTTTCAATACTTCTCCTCTGAGATGCACCAGCTGTACAAGTCTCCAATGTTTTCTCACTAGGGCTCCCTGCAAACGTGGCCTTGGGGAACAATCTACCAACAGCAAACGGTTCTCCTGATCTATGAGACAAGTTATACTGGGCAAAGTGGCACTAAAAGGGAAGAATTATTTGAATGTGAAGAGGGTTATAGCTCACTAGGGAAAGCAGGGATGCAGACAATGACCACAGCATTGCTGATATTATTGAGAAAGTGGAACTGTACTACTAGGCCACAGAGCCCATCAGATAGAGATGCATAAATAGAAAATAAAATTTCCAGATTCTTTTGGCTATACTTTTTTTTTTTTCCTGTCCAAGTTATGCCTTTTGTGAGGTCTTATATTTTGGTTTATACTAGTATCGAGTTTTACAAAAGATGAGGCATTCATAAGTACGTAGTGCACCTTATCATACTGGACCAAATCTGCATATTCTGTTTAATTTAATGAAGAAACTCAAATCCCATTCACTGCATATTTTTTGAAAATGACCATGCCACACTTTGGAAGGTCAAGTTTGATATATAAAAAGTCCATAACAGTGCAGGCTGAGAACTGTGTCTTGATTTAAACAGGTTTTTTTTTTTTCTACTTGCCCCTAGGGAGAAAACTACTTAAATTTGTCACTGAAGTGAAAAACTTTCAGCCCCTAAAATAACAGTGAAATAGGGTTGTCAACAGGGCAGCTATAGTCATGGTAAAACGTGAATCAAGAGTTGAAGACTACTTAAAAAAACCAGCTTTCATCCAGTTTTATTTTTATGATACATACAAGGGAAATATGTGCTCTGTATCAATTCATGGTTCTTAGACCAATGCTGCAACGTTTTAGTTGGTGTCAGCATTTTCATGGTGAACCTCTTAGTACCGAGATCTATAACTTATGCATAAAAATTTCCTTGAGGCAAGAACCTGACACAAAAGCTAACCTATGTACATTCCTCATAGTTGGAGAGGATTAGCCATTTTAACCTCAGACAAATATAAAAAAAAATTAATAACTGGGTTCAGTCACTTTCTTGAACCATATTAAATACGTAACACAGCACCGAGTCAGTCAGCTATTCATAAGATCAACATGCTCTCCTAACGCTTTGATGTTTTCAGACATCCTCATGATTTAAACAGGGGCTTTGCATTATTTTAGGAAGGTATTTCTGTAGTTCTTGTTACATCATTAGTTAGTTGCTTCCTAAGTATGCACCCAGAAGGCACACTTCTGAAGCAGAGATATTACTATCTTCATTTTATAGGAGGGACTTAGAGCCAACAGACTTGCCTAAGGTCAGGAAGTCTGTGTCAGACGGAAGAATCAGTCCCTTGGGGGTACTAAGTCCTTAGTCTACACACCAGTCATAGAAACACCAACATTCTGATCTCTTTATCAGAGTGAATTTTCACCCAACAACTTACTACTTTTATTACGTTTTGTCAGTTTTAAGTCTCTTGGCAATAGGAATTATCACCTCTGTACTAACAGAACTAGAAGCCAACGCCAATAAAAATATTCCGAGCCTGATTCCATATCATCATTAGAGAATTAGCTCACTTCTGCATTCCATAGCATATGGCTTTGAAAAGCATGATCATCTAAGAAATTTTCCAAACGTGCCTAACTAAAATTTGAAAAAAGCTGAGGTTATTCTACTAATGAAGAGGTACAAGCACAGTATAAGATTACTATGGGGAAAAAAAAAGACAGCAACAGCACAAAAAGCCATTCCATTAATCTCAATAAAAGCAGAAAACCCTTGGGATTATCAAGACATAACCCTGAAGCCAACTCCAACATTAGCAGAGGGCTCTAGAGTCATTAATTGCAGAATACAGTAAGATTACTCTTGAAATTTAAATGTGTGCAGACTAGGCTGCAGTACTATTTTAATACTGGGCACTATTATACTGCTCTTGAAATAATATATTTTAATTTAAAAGTACCTTATCTGTGATAATAATGTTAATATAGAATTGTACATATTTTAGAATAGGCAGTAGCATATGAAATACACTGAAGTATATTGTTTTAAAAAATTCCGAGAAAAGAAGAACATTTGGGATCTAAAAGGCTAATTCCTTAGAGCTACATTTTAAGATGACAGCTTCAACATCCTGGCTTGAGAACAGTTTTTGCTTGCTTTATGTATTAAAGTATCACTTTAGTATAATTATTGCATCATATTCAATACCTACAGTGCAGAAATAAAAACATCTGTTATTATTAATTACCTTTAAAGGAGAAAAATGTTTCTAAATGCCTTCTGCCAACAGAACAGCAGAAGTTTCACATTTAAAATCACTGCATTCAAGTAGTATTAAGACTGACAGCTCCCCACACCTCTGCTCCTCTCACACTTCCAACGTAGCAGTAAAGCCACTACGCACTGTCATATAATGGAAGAACATATATACATTCTTACTGCACACAATCATTACACTCTTTCTCCTTGATCCACTACTTAAGCAGTGATGAGTATTTACAGCATATGAGTCTAGAAGAAGCTTCTAAAAGGAAATACTTTGCAGCTCAGAAACAGTGAGTGAAACCATAGGACCTAAAGAAGGAAGATTAGGTGCATCATGCTGACTGAGTAACATCAAAGGAACATTTCATACAACTGAGAAGTGCTCATGGTGCTGCAGGCATCAGGACCTATAAATAATGGCATGTGTGCAGGCAGTCACATTTGTCATTTAATTATTTATACATATTAAATTCTTTTGTCACATTCTACATTTTTGAGTTTTACCTTAAATCTGTGTAAGGCTTTTACTGAAAGACTAAATGTTCCTTGACCAAGGCCTTTATGATCATGCTTCCTAAGGAATATCCTGGGATCTGTTACCATGATATCGAATTCAGGAGATTCAGAAAGGGAATTTACCTTTTAGGGCATTTTTGAATATAGTTCACAAACTCTGCTGCCAGTTTCTGTTCAAGTATAAAATGTCTTTGTTTTGGTAACCAGACATTGTTTTTCAGGGCTTTCTACTCTGGGCCCTCTCTATACAAAGCAGCAGGAGTGGGATTAAGAGCCTTTGATCATTAATAGAAATCAGCTCTGATGGATGCCTTCAGGCTCACAGCTTTCTCATCACTCTGCCCCAGTACTACTTGACAGATTATCTCTTGTTAAATCACTCCAGTTTGTAAGAGGACATTTATCTTCCTCATTTTGAGACCCTGCGTGCATCAAACCCCCAAAAATATTGCAACTGCACTAATGCCAAAGAAACATCAGATTCTGGGGAGCTCAGTAACCACCACCAGTGAGTGGGAGAACCATTCCTGCAGCCTCATTTTCTCTAGCTCTGTGGCCATTCAGTTCTACAGCAGCCAGTACATAACGTGGAGCTGGTTTGGTAGAGTTCCTTGTGTATGGCTCATTTAGGATTATCTACTATATGATTGGTAATAGTCTACTTTACAACATCGTAGCTTCCAAATGAAGTATAACGTGAAGGTCAGAGCTAGTTCAAGCAGCCAATGATCCTATGCGTAGCTGTGCAAGTGAGAATGCTTGAGATAAAAACGTCCCACGATGCAGAGGGAATTTTCCTTTATCATGCCAAACAAACTGTTGCAGGATTCAAGTGGGGATGAAGAAAATAAGAGGTAAGTGTCCTGAAATACAACCATGATTCTTTGTCAGAGTCTATACTTCATGTGAAACAAAAGAGGGAAAAAAGCGCCTTCCTATAGCCTCAGAAGATATAACAAATGGAAATAAGTCTCCAGAGAGTTTTATCTGTACCGAACCATACGTTCCATCAGCCAGGCCCTCCCCTGTGTACACAAGATCAGAAATTTTGTACAAATTGATCTCATAAATCAGTTCTTAAAAACAGTAATTCCCTAAGTTGCTTGGTTCACTGAGATTTGGAAATTCATATGTCTATCCAGATAACCTGTTTTGACAGGAACAGCATTAGTATACTTCAACATTTGGGATTTCTTAAACAATGATCATTCAACCTATTATTTCCACATACACTCACTCTGAAGTGTAAACTTAGTGATACATGCTGAGAAGTGTTTACCCTACTTTAATAAAGCTGAAAACGGAGCCCAAGGTGCACTGTGACCAATCACACTAAAAAGAATGCACTATCCAAAGAGTACATAAAGCCCATTTTTCAAATTATCTGTTGGTTCCCAATTGCCTGCATGAAATTCATTGAAATTTGCTTGTATAAAAATACAAATATTGTAAACAAGCTGACTGAAAGCAAATTGTTGACAGATCACCCTTAGTGCAAGTTTGTTTTATTACAACAATCTCTTTATCTTCAACCAACGCAGATTTCCAAAACACCCAAGAAAGCGCAGAGTTTAACATCTGCCTATTGGCTAACCAGACACTTCTGAGGTTCTATCCCTTTGGTTTTACCCAAAGAATGTGCAATATTGAAGCAATTCTAACTTGAGTGGTTTTCAAGACAATATCAGAATGCTAATGTATGGCGGTATAGAAGAAAAGCACTAAATCAGATGCACTGAACAGGAAATAACATCTAGGATGCTGGAGAAAACAGGTCAGCAGGCCAGAGAAATGAAGCTTTAGGACTCCATCTGCTAGTGTGAGACCTGGATTTGATAGTACATCCCTGTTGGACAAAACACTTCAGCACAGGATTAAAGCTAAGCCTACGCTTAAGTTCCACTGAAGACAAGATAGATTCCTTAAGGTGTCAATCAGTGGTGAAGCTGAAGGCTTTGAGTTCAAATACCATAATTCTCACCTGCAAACAGCAGGAATCTTAGCAGAGAGAACAATTTTCTGTAGAATACTTCAGTATTGAAAGAAAACAATTATTACAATTTCCAAATTTAAAGTTAAGCATTTAAATCCCAAGCTAAATAAATAAATAATAAGTTTGCCCAATTTTCAGAAATGCTGAGTTCCCACTGATTTTAATGAGAGCAGTAGATGTTCAGATCCTCTTGAGAGCAAGATTGTTTAGCTATCCAAGCATGAATGAAGATACTTGACTTTGAGAAGAAAACTGTCTTAAGATCTTACAAGAGCCAGCTGGAACTTTTTTATTTCATGTTACACATCAGTGCTTAGGGATTCTGGCTCTGAATGATTATCGAGCAGCACGTTACATAGGACAAGCAGTGTTTCTGTTTACAAAATGATGGTATTTGTGTGATGCTCTCTACAAGAGGTAGTAGAAAACTGCCATCTGACTACTTCTGGTAAAGTTTAAAAAAAAAGAAAGCACTCTTTTTCCCCTCCTTATTAATAGATCTATGCATGCCCGGATTTCTTACCAACAAAAGGGAGCCAAGATACCACAAGGAAAGCTAATCCTGTACATCATGGCTTGAGTCTTTCCACACTTGACAGAACAAGACATATTTCATTCTTCTCTGCTCACCATGGGTCTTTTACCACAAAACTGAACCTCCAAAAAGAAATGCAAGGACCTTAAATATGGCAATAGAGAAGCTAGTGTAGACTCTGGTCAGCAAATTCCAGAGTATTGTTGTTTGATCCCTCAGGTTCTACTCCCATCATGGCAGGGAGAAACATTTCTACATTTTCTACAAATCCTGTTTCTATCAACTTTTTGAAGTTTGACAGACACAAGACTCTAGCTATTATGTGCTAATCCATACAACATCGATTGCTAACTCCAATACTTCTTGTATCAATATATTCAGTGGTGAAAGCACAATACTCAGCTGCACTTTGGGACAGATCCTTTTGCAAGTGCCTGGGATACAACCGAGAGAGCTGTTTGTTGGCCCTCTCACTGTTCGTTATAACAATATGGGTGGCAAATCATTCATGTTAAACATTAGGCAGTCTCTAAGATCCATTACCAACTACAAGCTGACAAACAAAATCCTTTGCCTATAGTAATAACTGGCAGACCAATGAAATTAGAGTGTGCTGGTAAGAGAATAATTTCAACACCTCTTTCTGGTGTTGAATTTCACCACACTTATTCTCCCTGACCACCCTACAATAAGATGATGAAAATACAATTACTTGAGAACACTCATTGAAAAACAGAGGGGAAAAAAATCACCACAGAATTTTTGGATGTTTTTCCAGATTTGGTACAAGATCATCACATTTCCTGGTGCTGCACTACCTTTATCAGAGTAAGCAATAGGATGAGTAAGATAGTATGCGCAAAAATCAGCAGACAAGGAGACAATTCATATTCTTAGGAGAGTTTGTAACCCTGGCCATCACTTCCAGGACCAGTAAAATGTTCACAGGAACAGAGCTTTTTCAAGAAAACAGCTTATTGAACTGCTTAATGAAAACTCTTATCACACCAGGTCAAGAAAAGTCACATCAAAACCTTTGAAACATTGCATGATGCCATTTTATATTTTAATAAATTTGGCACACATCACATTATATCATGATGCATTATTAAGTGTCATTCTGTGATATGAGATAATCCATCAAAAAATCCTTTGGGATCAAAGAGAATTGAATAACTGACATTCCTGCATGAACTTCTGTGTACAGAGGCATGAAAAAAAGTTGCCATTTGTGGAACAAACAGTTCAAAGAAGCTTAATGATTCCCCCTTTCCTTTATCTCCTCGTAAAGATTCCTAATTGTGTCATATTTAGGTCTCAAAATAAAGGTCCTTTCTCAGTTCAGTGCCTGAATTTGCTACCATCCACTCTGCAGTTCCTGGAAAGCCATAAAACAGAGAGATACTTGGTGTTAAGAAGCCAGTCACTCTAGCCAGACCTTCTGGCTTCAGTCTTGCATTCATTATATTCAACTGTGAAAACTTGTACCAGAGACGACTACAGAAATTCTCCAGATATTTTCATTAACGTTCCCCTCTGCTAAGGGCAAGGGGATTCATGGTTGCTCCCGAATCAGTCTATATGCATTTAAACAAAGATAGACTGATGTAGTATTTTTAGGTGACTGAAACCTCCCTTGAAAAACAAGGTAAACAAAAATAGATTGCTGCTGAATGATAGATATAAATAATCCCCAGGAAAGTTACTTTTGTGACCCAGTATATCAAAATCAGCATTTCTGATTGGCATAAACTCAGCTACTTTATGTTAAGAAACAGCCTAGATTGGAAGAAGTACATCTCTGTCACACACATAATGACTCTACAGTGAAATAATTTACGAATATCAAGAGGGCTACATTCTGCAGATGAGGTTCTGGAAAAGGCATATTAAAATGTATTTTATGACTTCTTTAATTTTATTTCTTTTGCCTGATATGCCTCCCTTTGGTCATTTTTCATGTATTTTACAAGCTCGCACATCTAATCCCTGGGCAAAACATCCACATCAAAGAGGCAACTCCTGAACAGGAAATGAAGTCAAAGCAGCACATCTACACTTGGCTGAAGACAGCTTCTCTCTGATAGGTCATATGAAAAGAAAACAAAAATGGTCCAGTGAACTTATGTTAAAATACATCACCAACACAGAAGAACATTTCTCCTGAAGACCTCCTGGCTCACATTTCAGAAGGCAGATTGTCTGAAGTGGTTGGGTTAGAGACCACATTTTAATAGGCAGTGTTTAATTCATCACTGCGTTAGCAATGACGTGACTTCCTTCACACAGACGGAAATGGGATTTTGAAACCAACTATCCTTAATTATCCTCAGTTTACTAAGCACATTGCAGATTGCAGTAGGATTTTTAAAGCTGCCAAAATTAACATTTCTCCTTTAATTAATTTTCAACTACCTAAACAGTTAAGGAGATATCTTTAGAAGCACATAAATGAATTAGATTTATAAATCCCAACAGTGTTAGGAGGCTGTCCATTCCCCGTTCATGTAGGAGCTTCTTGGGCAAGCTTCTGAATAACAGGCTGAAATCTGGCTTTTACAAGGTAAGCCAGCCAAAGATGGGGTGGAATGGGCTGGGAATGAATGAGTAGAGGGGCTGAGAAGCAACCTACTCACAGAAGCAAATGCTTCTTGTCAATTATATTATGCATGCAGGGGAATAACTTTCACAAGTACACAAATGAAGGTGTGTGAGCAGAGTTGTGTGTTATGCTCTATATATATTTATCAGAATGTACACACACCAACATAGTAATACAACATCATCCTAAAGACTCACTTTGAGCTATGGGAACATCTCAAGCCAAACCCAGGAGTCCTGTCTCGCTGGCATACCCAGCTTGCATCCACATTCCTTCCAGCTTCCATCAGCATTTTGGCTGAGGAGGGAAGGTAGAAACAGTCCTCATCACAACTCCCACTGAGGAGCACAGACCCGAAGAGCACTCATGAGTAAGCAGCAGCACCCTGCTTGGGGCAATGAACTGCATCTTGCTCACACACACCTTGAGGAAATCACGGTTTCTAATAAACTCTTCCAAAGAGCTACCACTTCCTTGAAGAGCCAGAGTGACAGACAGTGATTCGAGGAGAGCTCTTAAGCAGTGGTCACACTGTGCAACCTGTCTGAAGGTTTACCAGGGCAGTTCAAAGGGCATAGAGGGGAGCCTGACTCTTTGAAGTGCAGCTTCCCACAGCTTTTCTTCCCATAAAGAGCAAAATATATGCCATAAAACTTTATGCTCAAAACTTACAGGAATCTGGCTGAGGGCCTGGGAGTGCAAGGAAACTAATTAGTTCAAACTATCCCCTGGTTCCCCTGCTACCTTCTATCCAAACGGTAGCAAATCTAGCAGAAGTTAAAAGGCTGTAATTAAAGTAAAGCCAGACCACAGGACATCTGTTTTTCTTCACCTAGTCCTGAAGACCCAAAATAAATAAATAAATAAAGCTCTAGCCAAATTACACATCTACCCATTGTATAAGAATTCACATGTATGGGAAAGGAAAGGAACAGATTCTAGTTCCCTCCAGTTATCAATAACATGGTATTTTTATATATGCCTGTATGTACCTTTAAGATCAAGTACACTACTTCAGCGCTGACTTCCAGGGTATTCTGCAACATTACATCCACTTAAACAAAAAAGAAAAAAGGTCACAGCAGAAGCATCATGCAACCTAGCCAAGGGTAAAATGTGAGGCTTTCTGCTTAAAGCACTTGAGGCAGACATTTACATGAGTGAGGAAAAGGTACTGTGGGCAGATATTGCAAAAATAATTGATTCTAGGAAGAGTATTTATGCTATGAAATGCTTCGCTGAGGAGATTACGCAACTGATGAAGGCAGGCACAAATCCAACAGCCTGACTGCCAAAGAGTGCTATCGAGTTATGATAATGCTGACATTTCCATTGACTAAAGAAACAAGGAGTTAAGGAGATTGGCTGTATACCCTCACCTGTGGATGTGACTCTTCTGTTCTCTGTAAACACAGACCAGGATACTCTGGTTGCAGCGCAGAGACGACAGTCCAGGTATGCAGTAGAAGCTTGGCTTTCCAGTAAATGAGGAATTTCATTACTTACTATTTGGAGGGAGAAAAAAGAGAAGTTTCACCAAACATCCCTCTTTTCTCTCTTATCTTGTATTTTACCAAGTCTACCTCTTTTTCTTTACCTTGTGAGTGTGGTGGTAGAGCCATGTTGGCAGCTTTGGGAACATTTTGCAAACAGAGATCCACATAAATTAGCTCCTGTCTCACTTCCTGACAGCTTGACTCATTTTCCAGCACGGTGCCCTGGGACTTCTCCCGTGCTGGGGCCTCCAAGCCGCCAGAAGCAGACAGCTAATTACGTCTGTGGCTCACGGATTCTTAGAGCAGAAGACAGACCATGCCCTGTGCCATAAGTGGGGGACGTCACCCACACCTGGCTCTGATCCTCCCAACTGCAGACCCCAAGGCACTGTTCTGCATCAAGAGGGAATTAACTTGAGAGGTCATTTGAATTTTATCAGTACCCAGCACTGTCACACCTTGCCCTGGCTAGCTACTTCTAGTAGTTTCTCTAATAAAAGGGTGAAGAAACGATGACTAACAACAGTTGCTGAGGGATCTATGGACCAGCTATACCCTGAAAACTGCTCAGCTAGTGCTCCATTTGCTCTCAACAGCTCTATCAAAGATGGGCTGCAAAGTCCAGTATTAAAAATTCCCCTGTGCATGACCTCCTGATCATGAATGGTCATCATAAAAATTTCACAAGATGCTGTGAACTCCCTAGAAACGGAGATGAAGTGGTGATAGGTGTCCCCTACATATCATGATTAGCCCTCTGCAGAGATGAGAGCTTGAGAATACTTTGGATGGAGACCAGGAAGTAGATCCCATGATTAATCAGAAAATCCCGGCTCGACTGTGCAAATCTATATCCTTGCATCATATTCAGTTTTACACATGACTGGCAGCACAGAAACCCATGTGACTACTTTAATTAGCAAGGTTTATTGACATAAATGTTTGTGGGATCAAGACCTGAGAGCACAAACATGTACGTCCTGTCATACAGTCATTTCCATTTTTTTGTAATGTTTGGGGGAAGAGCAATTTGCAAAGTAAAATGCTTACTTCACTGTGATTTGAATTTGCATAATAAAAGCATTTGCTTTTTAAAGCCTATATTAATCCTTAGAGGAGAGAGAAAGTGAATGTTCTAATACAATTCAAGATAGCTAAGACACAGTTCCATTATTTTAATTTACATTTTATCGGGTTTTTGCTTTGGTAAAGAAACTAATCACAGTTCTAATTACTGCCCGATTCTATCTTTTATTACTGCTAAAATTTCTATTAAGGGAATGAAAGAAACTAATAGGATCATTAGAAGATCAATAGGAAATACTGCTTACATAGAAGTTGCATTGTATAAACTTCAACTCAAAAGCTAGAATCACAAGAATTCCTTGGAAAGACAGAATAATGTATTCATTACACTTAGGAAAGAACGTGAATGGATTTACAGGTTATCTGCTGCAAGGAGAATTCTTTTTTGACTTTTTTATTTTTTTCTTTTCATTTTCATTCCTCTGTGAGCAATAGAGAACCTAAAAGCACAAGAAAAAATTGATTATCTTTCCAGCTCTACCTATAATATCCTTTGCATGAAGTCCAAATATCTTTAAGGTGTATCATTACTTATCATTATACAACATTCCTAAATAGAAGCAACATGACAACATGATGACTCACATCTTATTGTAGCCTCTTTTTCATTCTTGAAATTTCGCTTAGGTAAATCCCAATAACTCTCCAGATCATCTAACACCTATATCCACCTTTTTACCTTAGTTTTGGCAGCACAATAATTATTTCACTTAACACCACCTCTGCCTGAAGCAGTTAAACCAGCAGGAATGTAATACATACAGTCACACTAGGGCCCAGCGGGAATATCTAGTTTGACGCACCTTTTCGTCACGGTTGTCCAGGGTGAAAGGTACAGGTCTATTGTACCTAACGGATACAAAACGATGGACTTAAACAAGGATAAGATCTATTTGTGTTTAATAATACTTTTAAACCTTTAATTACTTTTTTAAAATCTCAAATTCTGCACTAGTTAAAACCTGAAAATGAAATTCAACAAGAAACTGGTGCCGGGTACCACTGGACAGCAGCACACTTCCCAGGAAGTGTGGAAAGCTGCATTTCAAAGCATATTTCACAAAGACATAGCACATGCCCATGACACAAAGGAAAACAGGAGTTTAGACTCAGCACAGGCATTTGAGTGGATATAAAAACTCTTGGCCTGGTGCCAAAAATCATTATAACTGAGAAACTTCTGGACTTATACTGGTACTCATCTAAAAATAACTGTCCTTCTCTAGTTCTCCAGTGAACTCTGTCAGAGAAGAAAATTAAGGGATTCCAAACAAACCCAAATGTACAAAACTGGACTTCAGTGTCTGAAAGTCAACCCTCCTCTCTTGATCACTTGCTCTTCCCCAGGCCAAAACCTCAAATTCTTGCTACCCTCCCACATTTGGATTCAGTAATAAAACCTTATAAAAGGAAACATATTTAGGAGCTGTGACGCCACCCAAATTCATCTTTCTCAGCATGTTTAACCTGTCCAAGGTTAAAGTTTTCAAAGCACCTAATGAGTCAGACTTCAAAGCCTTGGTTATGAAAACAACATGAATTAGAGCTCACCACATTTCAGCACGGCATGGTAAAAACACATTTCACAGTTTTCTGTCTAGGCACCTTTCACCACCTTGGTCAACTTGGGAATCAGTGGAGAGTTGACCCAATTGTATGTTAGCCACAGATACACGTTGTCTACACAGAGCACCAGCTCAGTTCCAACCAAGGCTCTCAAGCTAAAGCAGGGTCACCTGAATGGAGTTCTTCCACAGAGTTCACCTTAAGTCAAAAGTATCAGCACAGACACAGTACCTCTGTGTAAAGCCAACCTATACCACCTTCCTGGAAGCCTGAGCATTGGTATCCATAGTGTAGAAACACTTAATTATACCAAAAATAACTGGAGTCACTCAGAGAATATAATGCTTGATCCATCTGCATTTACGAGCACTCTTATGAGCTGGACTACTGGGAAAAAATGAAAAGCAGGAACTCTAGTGGCCCTCCACGAGCCAAAGTAGATGCAGGGTCTGAGCTGGATTTAAGGATCCTTTATTCAAGGCAGGGTTGTGTAGGCAACTGTGAAGTGCCCTCCCTAAAGCCTCCTAAGAAGTCTTTCATTCAGGCTTTCACACTATTTCTCTCTATTGCTTTCTAATCCCAATTATCCAATATAAGGGAAACTTGACTGCACTGACCTTAAAGGAAAAATGGAAAAAGAGAGACAATCAAGATAAATACATAGAAACACTTCAGATGCTAAATATACATATTAGCAGACTTACAAAATTCAAGTACTTTACAGTGAAAAGGACTGAACTAGAAAATCACTGCCAGCAATAGAAACAGAAGCTTTTTTTCCCCCCTGAACCTGACAATACTAGCATTTTCTGCTATTTTTAAAGACAGGATTGAAGAGATGTGCAAGGTAGCTCCCATAGTTGACATTATCACTCCTATTTGGTTGTATTATCAACAGAAAACTTGATTTTAAGTAGGGAAAAATTGGTATGTGACCACAGTGAATTTTCTCTAATAGAATGTTTTAACCCTGGCGACTTTCAATTTTACACAAGAAGTTATTAAAAGAGGGGTCTTCGTGCTCAAACCAGGATTGATATTTAAAGCCAAAGGTGTCCACCGCTCTCAAAAATAGAAAACAAGTAATAATGAATATTTTTGGCACGAAAGTCACATACATGCAGAAGTGCCACACAGATAACAAGTCCTAAATCATCACATCCTCAAAAGTCAGCAACAAAATAAAATTCTTAAGACCTCACAAATATGAAATAAGATATTCAAAGCATAAATCTATCAGGCTGCAGACTGACAGTGAGTGAAAAGAGAAGGATTTGGTGCCTTTTTTTTGCTTCTTCTTTAAAAGCAGGTAGAAATATTTGAAAGTGCAAGGTATATGCGGTACTGGTATACTTTAAATTGTGTTCTGCACTTTAAAAATTTGCCTGCATGAATAGTGCAATGATATGGATGATTTTGTCTATATTGAGAGTATTGCTTCTTTAAAAGACTCACCGTGAACACATACTGAATTTCAGGTAAATTTCTATTTGGTTTACCAAAAGGATTGCTGCCTTTTCTCCTGAACCGTTGCCATTTCTTGCATGCTACACAACAGACAAGCTGCGAGGCAATTCTTAAAATGATACTCTACAGTAAGCAGAGGTCAAAGGGATAGTCTTCACATAGCTCTGATTGAAATCACCCTTTATACAGTCTCTTCTTTACCTTATTGTCTTTCTTCTTGAATATTCTTGTATCATTTTTAGCACACACACTGTTCTCCCATTGCATGTTACCAAGTGGGCAATATATAGAGTCAATTAAAAAAAAATTATCAACTAATTAATTGGAAGCCTGTCAAGTTCATGAGAAAACGTTTTGGAGGAGAGAGGAAAAAAAAGAAAAGAGAGAGAGAGAGAGAGAGAGAGAGAGAAAACTTTGAGCATGTTTCAGAGCATCTCTGAATATGGACTAACACATCTGCATAGGGACACAAAATTTTGTCATTTAAGAACTACATACTCTGCTCCATCTCTTCTCCAAATGGGCATTATATGACTAAAAACACACATTGGGGGTACACAGTGGGATGTAGTTTATAGTTATTTCACAGAACTTTTCATCAAATGAAAATAACGTTGTAAGTACAATCCACACTTGGCAATAAGGTACCAGCAGGTGTGACTGCAATTCAACAAAGCTGCCCTGAAACCATTTGTTACTGTTGCTTATATTTACTCCTTCCATGCAGAATCTGTTTCTCCTGACGCTGCCCCATGTTTATAGGAACAGAGTAAATTATTGGCTTCTGTAGGCAACTCTGAGACATGTGCTTTCTTCTTTTGTCCCTGTATCTTTTCCTTTTCAGGATTCAGCTGCCCAGACCTAAGCCAGTGTCTGACATTAATAAAACTACTGCTGGATTAACTTGCTCCATTTATAATTTTAAAGGTTTTTTTGGAGGGGGACAAGGGGCAACATGAAGGGAGTCGATCCAACATCATATAGTATTTCAGGCAATACCCTACTCTACTAGTAGGGTGCCTTCAGTTGCTAACATTTTACATTTGTCTAAATAGCATTCCAAATCCTTGGTTTTCTAGCAGCAAGGAGTTTAAAACATGTCAAACAAACTGCTAAAATTACCACTGTGTCTGCAGTCCAGCCTCTCTGCATTTCCCCTTTGTCCTGTCACATGTAGAATAACCTTGTCGATCTCTGGATAGTCACAAAAAAAATATACTGAAGGTATTACCTTACAATCAGAAGTTAAAGGTTTCTTGACCATTTGATTTTAGCCTTTGTACCATTAGTTGTCACCTCATCTGGGTTATTACAGGCTTTCCCTGCTGCACTGGCCTTCTTCCGTCGGTGTTTGTTCTCTCCTGCTTCCTGATCCTGCTACATGCCTTGTCCAATAACAAAAATCTGCAGGTACAAATATGGCACCAAATAACAAAAACTACAAAGAGGGAAATACAGGTAGATGGTAGATATTGTATTAGATATCGAGATTAAAATTGGGCATGACACTTTGTTACAGGGACAATATTTTTACAAGGAAATATTTCACTATGGTGGATAATGTATTTTGACTACATAAATTTTGCATGCAGAGCTCGTATGTTTTACATGGTTTCAATGATCCACAGTGCAACAGCTTAAACAAAAGACAATCACATGGGCTTAATAAAGTCAGTGGTAATAAAAAAGAAAAGCTTTACTTAAGGAGGAAAATATTTATATTGGAAATAATAATTATATAGCATTTTTCATCCCCCAGAAGTGCTTTTTAAGTGTCATCTAGTGGTTTGCTCAAAAGACCAAGAGTCAGAATTGAATTTCTTCTCCTCACTGCCACCTACTTGCTGTGTGGCCCTGAACCACTCACTTACTGATGGATTTTCAGCAATGCCAGGCAACTATCACAGTACCTCTAAAAAAAAAATCAGGCTGTTAATCTCCTTAGGTCTTATTTTCTCCACCTGTAAAACAAGTAGTTACTTACTTTGCAGGGCTGTTAGGAGTCTTAAGCAGTATTTGTAGGACATCTGGAGATCTTCAGATAAGAAGGCTTAACTTGGCTTTATTTACAGCAATTTAAGATACTTCCTATGACAAAGAACTGGATTTGCTCCTCGAGGTGCAGCAGAGCCACCCTTAAAGTGCAAGCAATAGGAAGTGGAATAAAAGTGAGGAATAATGATTCCCGGTTCTTATTAGCCCTCCTACTAGTTACACTGCAAATAGTACCTGAGAGCCACCACGGGAAGCAGAAGGCGTAAACTCTAGCTCTCTCTTCCTCTTATTTGCCAGCTTCAGCCTCCATCACTCTCCAGAATGGTAGCAGTGAGCAAAGCACCAGCTGTCCTGCAATAATTCAGGATTCTTAATCAAAATCACCCTTACTGGTTCTGTACTTGGTGTTCCTCAAGCCAGCCCACAGAGCCACCGCTTTCTTTGTCTTTACCATTTGTCTAACTGCTTTAGAACCTGGATTATCCCTTTACACTGTGAATACGCAGCACCTGACAGGATTCCTGCTGCAGGATACTGGTTTGCAGCCTCTACATGTGATTATAATGTTATGAAATTCTGTAGGCAAAGTCCTCTGTTCAGCTGGGCAAGCTCCCATGCTTCGCAGTAGGAGCTTAGGCTCTACTCGAGCACTGCAGTAGCTAACTGCAGCCCAGACACCAATCTGCAGAAATGCAGAGGCCTTCTTCCTTTCACTAATGAAACAACAGAGGAAGGACACCAGGATATCACAGCAGAGAGCAGATATAGCAAAGCAAATAGCAGCCAGTGTGTTGTATCTCTGACTGAAAAGAGATTATCTGATGAGAAATACCGTATACAGCAGCTGCATCTTGGGCACTTATTCAGGACTTCACGAAACCACGTGTTTTTCTAGAAGGAGAGAAAAATTATATTTTAAAACAGCAGCATAACCCAGGTGGTAGGAAATCTCTCGCTTTTCAGCCTGTTCATTTTACTAGTGAATATTAACTTCAGATCTGTATTTCTAGCAAAGTTTGATGTGGAGAATCAGTTTTTACTGAAGTTACTGGGGATGGTCAGTAGCCTTTTTCGTGATGGTTTAATAGGCAATATACGCACCTATGTGGTATTCTGGTATCTCTGAGCTCATGATTCCTCCAAAAGAGTTAACATGTCAAATATCCTGGGTTTTTTAGCACAAGCTCTTTTGTATTTGAAACCATGGAGACTTGAAATTACTCTAATAAAAGGGATACTTAAGACTTATGTGGTTTTGATTTTCATTTTTTAGTAAGGCTCTTACTATACTCTGAAGAATAATATTAAGTGGAATATAAATGTGTCTTGGGCTCAGTTTAAAGGGCCCTTATACAAATGACAGTAGTCACCCTATCTGGTAAAAAGAAAAGCTAAACAGCTTACCAACATTATGATACAACAGAAGGGTGGTCTTTTCCCTAGCAAAGACTTATGAAGGTCTATTGCCCTGCTCTACCAACAAATCCCAGCAAATCAGCTGAATTGTGATAGACATGAAGTAAAGCACTTCTTTGAGCCTAAAGCATCACATATGTCGCCATCAGAAGCCATTTGTCTTACAAGCTCTTGAGCTGTTTTCCCCCATACACACACTTTGTTTTGTATTACTCTCCTTTTCAGAAACTAAACTTGAGGAGATGCTGTTCATGGCACTCTGGGAGCTTTCCAGCATTTTGTTCTTTGCCATTAGACTTGCTGTTTCAGTTTGATGGACACTGTTGAAACACCCAGAAATATCAACAGCAAAGGAGCCAGTATGACAGACACAATCAGGGAAAGCTTTAAGATGTACTTTCTCTGAAAGACTGGGCCTAACTATAAAAACCTGGGTTTGCATCAGGTGGGGTTACATGAACAGAATTCCTGACTGGGATGCATATGCTGGAGTTTCACATATACGGAGCTATGGACGGGTAAAACACAGGCCTATCATACCTTCCAGCGTATCATTAATAAATGTGATTGCCACCATGATGAAGAGATACCCTGAGGGTCACAGTTACAGCTATAGGCAGACACTTCACAGCACCATAATTAGTTCTCTAAATAAGAGTACAAATGGAGAGACATTATCTACATTAAACATACATCCGCTCATTTGCCATTATGTCTTCACACATACAGAAATAAAATTAATTCCCCATTGATGTAGAGAGCCGCAGCTTTTTTCATTCAAGCTGTATTCGGCACCATGTGACGGATTACAGAGATATGTATGGGAAAATGACATTGTTCATTTTAACTTATTCCTGCTGTCACTGAAAACACAGCAGCTGTTTCAAGATGATTTGGTCTGAACCTGATTATAATCAGTCCTACCTACCTTTTTTAAAAGGATGAATTGAGTTATCTACAAAAGGAGAGGAGAGGAAAAAAAAAAGAGGGGGAAAGAGGAAAAAAAAATCCCACCATGGAAAGCTGTGCTGTGAATCTACTGTCAATAAGCAGCGTGCAGCTGCAGAGCAAGCCTGCCACACACTACTGCATGGAGCCAGCCAGCACGGGAGTGCTCAGTGCATACCGATGTAGGGCCCAGTCCTTAAGAGCGCTCTACAAATTCCACCGAGAGATTTCAATCTGTGATGTAGCCTCTGTGAAGCAACCAGTTCAGAGCCAGATTGAAACGACAGCTTTTAAGTACATGGGAAAAAAGAACAGAGAGCATTAACACAACGTTGGAGGGCCTGTTCCAAATTCAATCGGATTCTTTCAAGTTCAGTAACCTTTGCAGTGGGTCTCAAGACCACAAGTTTACTACAAAATACAGATAGAAACTAATCGAGTAATTGTGTTTTAGATCCTCTCAATTTCTGGATAATGAGGCCCCCAGTGTCACATTCCCACTTTTTGTGGTAATATTAAAAGGAAATCTAAGCCTGATACATCATTGCTAAAAACATAATGTTCTAAAGATGTAATTTCTTATGCTGCTTCTGTTGACTCAGGCAAACAGTTCCCAGAGACAAGCAGTTAGTCAGGCCACGTCTCTACAGGGTGTCACTCTGTGATACTCACAGGTGTTCACTGTGGGTTTGTGCAGGGACATCAGAAAATTAAGGAAATTGCTATCAAGTTAAGAGTTATACCTTGATTTACCTAGACATATCTAGACATTCAACGAAACAGAGCTTGCTTATAACATAATTAAAGAAAAATCCATTTCCTCATTGGTATGCCATTCATCTTCTCCACACTATATCACATAAAGCATACAGATATATTTTATCTTCAAAATTTACCAAAAGACATTCACACCTTTACTGACAGTAAAAAGAACATATTGAATTTCATTATCTATGTTCTTTGCTATCCAAGAGGTACCTGAGACCACAGCAAAACAATATAAAACCTTTCAGTCTTCAGGTAGATTCTACATCTCCATTTCCTCTTCTATTCCTCCATTAGCCTCTGCTTTCATTGAGCAGAGAAACATTCTCATCCTACATATGTACACCCCTCTGGTACTATGATTCCAGCTGCATATCTAAAAGTGCTAATAGAATGAAATAACGGTAGTCTATAGTGCTGATTCACATCTGATTCAATTTATAAACATAAGATCCAGTTTATCACCTCCCAAAAATATCTCAGTGAAGTTTCTGCGGTTTAATTTTAGTTTTTACGGCATCTATATCCACATTACAAATTTAAAAGTGATGGACTCTGTATAAACAATTACATAGAGCAGAAAAGAGCAGAAAAGGAATTACCATTAGTCATTCACCAGGCATGCAGTAGTGGGCCTTCAGCAAGATTGTAGTTTATATAGGTTAAGAGTTACCAAAACCAGATTTTCCTATCTAACCCTCTCAACTATGATGATGCTGTATGTTTTAATACATAAGAGATCCTGCAAAAAAAGCACACTCAATATTGAAAACAGTTGTAGTTGCAAACAGAAGGGGAAATCGTGGGGCCACAAGCTTTTTTTTTTTTTTTCCCCTCCAAATATACTAACTAATGTGCAGTTACATCCCCAAGATCTATTTCTGTTACAGGAAGAGTATGACGGAGTTCATGCAAAACCACCATTTTTGTTATTTCTGCAGCATTACTTGGGACCCACCCAATGGCTGATGTCCAGAAACCTCAGCCTCTGCTCAACCTTCTGGCACATCATTCTGACAGTTAGTAGCAATATTAATCACTTGCAAAATTAACTTAGAAGCAAGGTCATTGCTTTTAAAAATATGGGAGATAAAAGATTTATGCTTTTTAAAGTAGAAAAGGGATTTCTTATATGTACAGACAGTAGACTCATGCTAAAGAATCCCAAATTAAGGAAAAGTCCAGAAATTATCTGTGTATTCATCTTTTTACAAATTTATCTCTATTAGCAGATGTTTCTATGATGGTTAATAGGTAAATTGCTACTTGAATTTTACTAACACATACGATGAGCAAAAAACAAAAACAAAACACATACATACTTGGAGAAATACTGCTATGCATCACTGGCACATAATACAGAGATAAGATAAATCGCTGTCTTTTGTGCCAATTACAAGCTTTTACATCAGTAGAGTAACACTGTCACTCAGTATATTTCATATATCAAAATTTGATGGGTTAATCCATGCTAATTTGTAAGTCACATCAGGATCACATCCTTCCTGAAGCAAGGTTTGGTCTTTACCTATTTTTTTTTAGGGATTCTGAAACAAAACATTATGAACTTGCCTCTTCAAATAATGTGTTAACCCCCCAGAGGTTTCTCAGGCAGCACTGCAAGATCACAAGAGCAAAGCGTGCACTCCAGCTGAACTGGGCAAGCTTTCTCCTGCGCCTAGAGACTGAAACAAGTGCAAATGTTAATGTAGTTCGCACGCCCTTAAAGAACATGCAAGCAGAAGTTCATCTACATCATGAACCAGCCCTTAAACCCTGATCGGCAAAGTCAGAAGCTGCAACTAGCTTCCTTGCAGATCCACAAAGAATCATCTTGTTCTTTCACTCTCTCAGCTTGGTATTAAAGAGGGATTTTATTCCATATTTTTCTATAGGAGAAAAACAAGATGTAAGGTTATGTATTCATTCCCTTTATACTGACCAGCTCTGCAGAGCTATGGTGAGGTATGCCTCACAGGGCACTAGCCTTGTTTTACTCATTTGTTAAACATAAGAGAAAAAAGAAGCCATGTTCAAATACATTTAAGAGGGACACAAGGACAGTACAATAGACCTCGTACACGAGCATCGCTGGGAGATGTTCTTAGGCTAGAGATAAGTGACATGAAATCAGGCAAAGATCATAGTCTGCTGGACTAGTGTTAGCTGTTATAGAGTTATGACACTATTTAAATCATTGGAAAACAACAGAAGGCTTAATCATGCCTTTATTTCCTCCATTTTAATATCTACATATCTCAGTTTCTAAATTATGTAATCTATATCATAGACTCCTGACCTAAAACAACAATCAGGACCCCACTCATTTAACCCCAATAAGATTTGCAACAGTGCTATGAAATTTGCTGAGGTCTGTGTCAAAATTTCTCATGAAAATAGACAAAATGAACCTCTCCAAGAGCTGAAGCAATGCTACATTTAATAAGATATCTGCATGGGCATATTTATTTATCCTTAAAGACCAGAAAAATATTTATATTGATTTCCACCTCCTTTAAAGTCATTTTAACTCTAGTCTACTGATCTCACTGATTCTAAGATTTGAAGTAACAGAGCAGTGATCTTTTTTATGGAACTAACTGTCCTGTGCATTTGAGGACACAGTGCAGGACTTAGAAGCATAAAGGGTTATGATCACTGGGGAAGAAAGAATTAATCAAACAACCTTAAAATGGAATACAGCAACCTTCCTAGCTAAATTCTGTAAAGCTCAATTTGAGAAGGGTTCTATCAAGGCCTGTAGTTTGACCATACTTATGTAAAAATATTATGTCCGGAAAGCCTAATATTTAAAAGCAAGTTAATTTCCTGTATTTTTTAAGTCCTGGTTAAATGATGACCATCAGCAAGAATCAATGGGAATTTTAAGACATCTTTATTAGCTGCTATTAATATATATATACACACTCCTTTATCAATTTTCTCCCTTGTCATTTTCCCGTGAGCTTTAGTTTTTGAACACTTTCTTGTACTAAATGATACCAAGACAAAAGAAGTGGGAAAGAGGGCATTAAGCACTCATATTTCGGGTGGGGGGAATAGGGCGGGGACTGGCAGCAAACCAAAACCACTCGCTAGTAAATCCAGGCTTAACATTCAAGCAAGTTTTTACTAGCATCATTTAATTTAAAATGGAATCCCTTTAATTGCAGGAATTAATTCTTAAAGAATTAATTTCCTTAAGACTTCCTACCCAGCCCTATTTTTAGAGGGAACATGAGCCATTCTGGCAAATGCCCTTTTATTCTTGAAGTGCTATCATGAGGATGCAGCTATCTCCAGGATATGAATTACAATCCAGATGGCAGGTTGGGAAAATCCAGCTGTTAAATTTGAGCATGCAAAGGCTCTGTTCTCACCCATATGAGCTGAACAACCAACCTTGCTCTGTTCACCTAATCCCAAACCAAGCGGCTGCTAATCAAGCAAAAAGAAATGAGTATCATTTACTTTTGCTTTTGTCTTTAATTAAATGTATTCCACTCTGGTGCTGGCACTCATTCGGAGTCTTTTGCTATGCAAATTTCAAGGCTAACCTTTATTCAGAGAACAACAAGTGTACACTTGAGAGCGAGTTGGCATCTTTTCAGTGCTCCTTGTGTTTAAGTGCACTCTCAGGTGTTTATGTTATCCTTCGCAACAGCCTCTTCCCTTTCCAATTAGAATAATTAGAGGCCTGCCAGGAAGAAAAATGCTTTGTTTCCTTTTATCCACAATGGAACATATAAGGCTGTAGTTCATTCTTAAAATTAAAGACCCTAATTTCCTGCCACAGGCAGCCTCAGCACATGGATTATTCAGGTCTTGGTTCAGGAGACATTCCTAATGCAGCGACGGGCTCAAGTTCATACAGAGGATCCAGAGGATCATCGACCCTGCCGGCGCTGGTGCAGGTCTGTACAACAGGGCACTTGCCTTTGACGTTGTCGAATAACAGAGGTGCTTCTTATTGTTACAGATGGCCCAAAATGAGCCCTCAAGAACGAGGATCCTCTGTGCTTGTGCCAGATATTGGGATCAGTTCTCACTCAGCCTGAAGGGCTTTGGGCTGCTTCTGAACCATGAAAAGAAAGACAATCAATCACTCACTGTACAGCACAGTACATGCCCCATCACAGGCTCCACTCACTCACTCTGGCATGATTATGAGGGGAACTTACATCTGTTAGTACCATCCAGAATAGAATATAAGGGGTTTTCCTTGAAAAGGCTTCATTTCTTTCCAGGGAGGGGAAAGGGGAGGAACACACTGGCTTTGCCAACTGCACAGTCAGTTCAGCAAACAGAAGTCTCCGTTTAGGTAGGAGCTATTGTGGAGGGGATAAAAGTATGCAACTGTAAACAGGAGTAAGAACTAAATTGTTGGATCAGCTCTAATAATTTGAATTACATTCTCTAATCATTGCTTATACACAGGGGCTTCCTGTTGTGAAAGATACTCACCTGTTAGAAACCAGCTGTTTATGTGTGCAGAGCAGTTCCTTCCAATCCAGCCAACCATGTCCAATTTTGATCCAACGTCTCCCTGCTATTGCAATATTGCTATTGTTTGCATTCCCCAGATTATTTTCTGTTTTGTAGTGAATGCAAATCGACATCTTTAAAGAGAATATGTCTCTAGAGTTTGCACTATGGGGAAATAAAGAAAACAACTGTAACCAAGTACACAAATATACAACTGTTTGGTAAGTGATTTTTTTCTGAAAAGTACAGCAGACAAAATACAAAATAGAAAAGGGTCTTTTTTCCTCCCCAAGACTGCTGAAAAATGCCGTCCTAATTACCCACAGATTCACATGGGATTTTCATTAGAGATTCTGAGAGAAAAAAATAAGGACACTAAAGAACTAGATTCACATCACTGTCAGAAGAGAAAGCAGAATTGTGCATTTTGCCTAACAGGTTGCTATTCACCCAAATTCAGCTTCTTTACCCACATAAACAAGATATGAAAAAAGCTTCTCACCCCTCCTAGAGAGAAGAGACTGAACCTTGGGCTTTCCATATCGCATGTGAGCGTTCTTGACATAGAACTAGAAAGGAAAAGGCAGCATCACTTCTATCATAACCCTCCAACTTACTTCCAATGGGGTTCAACGATGCTTCTCCAAGCCTTAATTTCACTGCAGATTGTGCTATATTCCAAACATAACCCAAAAGTTCCTATGGAAAAAGATCCAGTTTGCAGCAGTCTGAACTTACATGCACACATACAACAGGCAAGACCAGTCAGTACAGTTCAAGGGACTGTGAATCAGACTGATCTACACCAAAAACCACTAGGTCCAAGTACAGATTTACCAGCCTTCTTCATGGCAGTTGATTTTCATTCCCTGTGGCAGCATTTCTATTTTCCCAGTAGTTCACAGTCCTAACGTGTGGCTTTCTGAAGAGCCAGGGAGAACATGTTTCACCCCATCGATGCTTCACGCATTTTCCACAGTGCAATGTAGGCATGTCTTTCTATTTAGTTTAGCACAGATTCATGCCCCTGTAAAGTAACATGACATGAGATGCAGAGGCCTGACCGTCCCCGCTGCCGTCAGGGCTAAGGTAAGAATTTATAGTATAATACCACAAGTGTTCAAAGAAATGAAACCAAGACCGTGCAAGGTAATGAAACTCAGAAAAACTCTCAGCACATAAAAATTGCTTTCACAAACATCTAGGACCACTAAATAAAATAAAAAGCCAAAATGAAACAGCAGACTCTGAAATGACCTTGAGAGCTGCAATCTTCAATTCTGCCAGGTAGGCAGAGCAGCAAATCCCAAAACACTCTCTGTATATAGAAACTGCAGACAAAGACTGTCAGTCAGAGGGTCCCCAAAAGAGGCCACGTGAGGCTTTTTCTGGCAAAATCTTGGATTATTCTTACACGAGAGCTAAAACCCACAGGATACCATGCAATATACTACAAGAGAAAAATACTGCTACAGGGACTTTCAGAGATGATGAACCTTCCAAGAGGACAGAGCAGCATCATTATGGCAATATCAAAGCTGGTTTGTCCTCATGCCTCAGCTGTGTCATCTGCACAAGTCGTGAAGTCAGTTTACAAACCCAGTGCGAAGCCGAAACCAGCCCTCTGAGTTTTCACTACAATGAATACTACAGTGGATTTGATTTTCCTCATAATGAGGAAAGTCATGGTTGAATTTCATTTCAGAAATACAGTAAAATCAGAAGAACTCCGTCCATCACCACTATATGTCCTAACGGTCTTGTAACATATAGAGTATGGGCTTGATTCTGGTTTCTTTTACAGCAGTCGTAACAGCTAGACCACAGGTTGCTTCACTTGGTAGGACTGGTTTGATGTTCTGTCCGTAAACTCCAAATGTAGATCGTTCATTCGTGTATGATTACTACTAAAACATTCTATTAGTCAGATGAGACTAAACCCTAGTAAATTCATAAAAATAATTTCATCTTATCTGTGCACAGTTCTGCACACAAGTCCATAGCATTCACCGTAAGAGCTCTGAACACTATGTATGCGCTTTTAAAGGTGGTACACCTTTCATGCCCTGGTTTTATCATATGAAACTGGAGTATTATTCTTAATATACACACATACAGTAATTGTAACAGTTGCATATTCCAGATGATGAATATTATCTCAAGTGTATGTCAATGAACTGTACTATGGATTTATAGAATGGGCATGTGAATTATTGAATCCTAATAGCGAATGTAAAAAAAAAAAAAAAAATCTCTTACAGAGTAAAGTTACTCCTACACATTTACAGTAGCTGCTTTACTAACGTAATTCCATCACTTTCAAGAAGATTTTGAAATAAGCAGAAGATTTAGTTCATAGCACTAGCAGTTTTAATGGTATCAATTATCTAAAATTTCACAAGTGATCAAAATTTTTACCTTCATTTCAGAAAGCGTCTGCACATATTCACAATATCCCTATCCACAGACTGATTTCCAGATTTCAACCTATTGCTACCTGATAAGAGGCAAGGAACTTTCCCATTGTTTCAGACAAGGCACATCCCGACCACATGAGTGTCCCCTTAACAGATAATCAGGGGAAAGGACAAGATTAAGACACATGGAGAATATATTCCCTCTGTTTTGGTAGCCAATACTTAAGGAATTTCCTAAGCCTGAGATCACCTTGCTTGTTTCAATGATCAAACACATATTTATTCTTTAACATTATAGTTTTAGCATTATCATCATCAGGAGTTTTCTCTGATGAATCATGACCTGGAGTCAAGAGATTATATAGGAATCTAAGCTATCATCAAACTAATTATATGCACTATTCAAACAGCTTATTAACTTTAACAAAATGAGTCTCAGTTGTCTCTCATGAAAACAGAGAAGTACCTTGAGAGGTAGACTTAGAGTGACAAGTTCAGCTGCTGTTCCGGCTCCTACTGTGGAAGTGGCCTTTGGAGATAACGTGGAGATACATAGGAATGGTGTGCCAGAACCCAGGCCTAAACACCTTGTTCTCCACCACTCTGTCTCCCAAAAGAAACACAAGAGAACAGTCCTTGCTTTAAGAAACATTTTCTACTTCTGAAATCAACTTCCTGATTTTCCTCCTGATTTTTGATTTCACAGAGTTGCCAATATAAGGTCTAATTATTTATTCTGTTTGCATACAATCTCAGTGTTTACTTTCCCTCATTCTGATTTTTCTTATTGCTGTGATTGACAAACAAAACAAAGATGTGCTGCAGTTGGCCATAAATAAAATGCATCATCTTTCTGTCCCACTATGATGTACTCTGGGGGGCAGGACTGTATCATTCCAGGGCCAGAGAACTTTATAACAAATGCTCCCAGAGCTTGAAACTACTGATTTATAGCAAACAACACTCTCCCTAAACATAAAAAAAGAGCATGTTATTGCAATATATTTAGGAGTATGTCTCTTTCTTTAGTGACATGCATGCACTGTTGAGCCACAACTTAGTATAAGTCAGAAGGCTTATGAATCATATAGGTTTTATACGAAGAACTCTCATTTTCTAATGAAAAAGCTAGAAAATCTCAAGACAATCCTAGAAGGAATTGGAACCTTTTTTTTTGTGAAATGCTAACTTCCAGAAAACTTTAAAGAGTTTCAAGGAGGCGTTTTTTATTCCCACCCTTATCTCAAAGGCACACTACATACATACATAAAGACATTAGAGCACCCTATTGGGAAGCCAATCCTGTCAAACTCTTATAAGCTGTGCAGTAGTTTCCTGACATAACTCACATAACATCTTTAAGAGCTGGGTGTGTGGGGGCGGGGGGTGTGTGGAAATAAAAAAATAAAAAGGAGAATTTCCACCACTAGCAGGGCGAAGAAAAAACATTCAAACTAGGGAAAAGAAGAAGGCAACAAAAGAAGTCACTGTTAACAAGTTTTCTGGTGGGTGCAAAAGGAGATGGTGAGCACACTATCACAGCATAGATGTGTCTAGAATTGGCAGACCTTGTTCTTCCTCTTAGCTCTGTACTGGCAAGTTGCATAGAAGGTTACACGTCTTCTCAAGAGACCGTCGATGAGCCTCTTCATACCAGCTTTGTGAGCCAAAGCCTGGAGAACCACGTGGTGGGAGCTGAGGGCCACTGAATGCAAGCTGCCTAAAGACCAGCACTGGAGTCAGATGAAGAACAACCCAGCATCAGTAAAATAATCTCCTATCATGTTTTTTTCAGATCAGCAACGGGAGGATTGCAAACCGGCAGGGAAACACATACTGTTTTTCCTAAAGTATGTACCCCATTGGCCTATGTACAGTCACAAAACACCCTTCCCAACAGAGCTGAAAGATCATAAATCACAACTCTAGTATTCTCACCATCACATTTGCAGCAAGATATTCCATGCTCCAGAGCAGATGTCCTAGAACAAACACTTCTCATGCTACTGTTAATCTGAAATACCCAAAACGTGTTCACTGCAGTAATCCCACATTTACACTCTTGCCAGCGTGGCTTCTTTACTCTAGAATTAAAACAGAGTCATCTTATTTAAAAAGAAAAATGTTTGTGCTACACAAGTACAAACTATATCAAACTGCCAGGGAAGTGAGACCAACAGGGATATTCCTGAGAAATATTCTATCCTAAGCCAATTTCCAGCTTGATCCCTGCAGGAAGACCAACCTCCACTACTAGTTTAGCACAATTCACATATGACCCAGCTCAGTAGTTATTTTATATGAAATGGGATATTTTTGCATTTTTAGCACTCTTACTTGAGAGAGCATGAAGAATGAACTTCTGCATGAAATTCTGTAAGCCCCCAGCACTTGATCTTTGGCACAGGATTCACAGGAAACAGAGAATAAAACGTGTGAATAGATAAACTTCTCAGCTATTTAACTGCCAAATATTTGATGTCCCAAGGCAAACATTAGTACAGACAGGTTTCTTTTCCTGCAAAACTACAGGTCTCCGAAATGTTTGTGCATGATAAAATATGTATACAGGTACAACCCCCCCCGTAAACCTCAGTGGGAAAGCCAAAGGAAAGATGATACCACAACCGTAACACTGACTTCTCGGATTCTAACAAATTCTTAGTGATTCTCGCTTCTTCACCCTTGATTTCTCAGAGCAGGAGAAGCAGCTCCCTTCCTATGAATAACTTGCTTTCTCCTGGCAGGACAAAGCTGGTCCATCAACACGGACCAGGTCATTGTTCCTTCAGCTGTCACTCAAAGATAATGCACACACAAAAACACAAATTATGAAGAAAATTAAGGCCCTCTCTGCCACAAATGAGATCTTGGAAAAGGGAAAGTCACTGTTAAACTTTTTTTTTTTACAACAGTGCATTCACCTAAGCTATTCTATGCCAATACAGTTGCTGAGTTTCTTTCTTCTCTACCTTTAATTGTACATCATATACAGGAATGTTCAATCTTATCAAAGGTAAGAACTTGACCTTCATAAATGGTGGGCATCCTGTCTGGGCTATGGATAGCAAACGGTATCAAAATTATACAAACTATTGATGTAATGGGGTACAATTATGCTGACTACACAAACCAGTAAGAGAGAAATCACAAGCAGCAAAGTCATCTTAAAATTTTTACATATGTCGATACAATAGGGAATACAAATTAAGCCCAAGAGGCCTAGTGTACAGCTAGGTGGGTAGAAACCATTGATATCAATAACACTGAACTTCAACAAATTCTGAAAAATATCCCAGGTTTAATTGTGAAGAGTAAGATTTTACAACATTTATGAATATTTGAATTAGCAGAACAGGCTTTCCTTTCCCTCCCTAATTTTCCTGTATTGACTTTTTAAGTATTTTGGTCAAAGATTCAGCTTATCAGATTGTATAATAAATGGCATGCAATAACAGCACAGTAATCAAATTTCATCAGAACTCAGCCAACAAGAATAAAAATATCTAAACAAAGGAAACATCAAGGGGCAGATCCTAAGCAGAAATTACTTGATAAAACAATTGAAAACAATAGTAGACTACTAATTTATACCACATGAGAATCCACAGAGAAGGAGAAACAGTGGTGGGAATAAAAAACATTATGGAAAGACTAGCAACAAAATTGATTCAAGATTTTGGGTATTCTCATTGAGTCCTTCAGAGAAAAGTGCAAAGGTGCTAATTTTTCTGTCTCAACTGACTACACGTCATCTCAGATGTACTGCTTGGGCAAGTTATGCACTTAATTTAGGCATCAGCATACTACCATTTAGCATACTACCATTAGCATACTAGACATAGATCCAGCTTTTAAGGCATGATTGTGTTGGATCTTTACTCAGTAAAATACGAAGTACTCATACTAACAACTTACAAAATCTCACAAAAATGCACTGAAATTGTTTCATATTTATGCCAAAAGCAAAAGTACTCTTAAGTTGCATACACTAATAGTATTTTAAACAGCTAGTACAACTCATAATTTATCTCAGTTGCTTTCAGCTATCTATTGGAAACGTAATGCAGTAACTGCGTATGAAAGTCTTCTGTAACAGAATATGAAATCATTAAACACAAAAAAACGGCAAAAAAAAAATCTGCTCACAAGGTCTTAAGATTTTGATGATACAAGGACCATTCTACATTATGATAACAGACTCAAGCTTGTTGAGCACCCTCAGACCCTTCTTGCCACATTCATAGAATATTTGTGCTCTTATTACAAGGAGAGGGTTTTAAAATAAACCGGATAAGAATAACTGCCAGAAAAATCTAGAACAGAATGTGACTGAAAGATTTACACTTTTAAGGCTTATGTAATGCATGATTTTCCTTTAATTCCCAAGAATATCTTCATTTTTCAATTCTACAGTCACAACTGTCAGTGGAACAGTCAATTTTCTTTACAAACATGAATGTATATTTTTATAAACAAAAGCACTTCTTTCTATACTGGAAACACCATCAAGATTTTATAATTATCTGTATCAAATTAAAATGCATAACCTAACCAGAATCCTAATATCAAACAAAAGGTCTTATACATTCTGGTTATGATTTCAAAATTGGTTGACTTGCTAAATATTGTAGAAATATCTAGGTAGCAACCTGCTCAGAGTTTGCACTTAAAACCTAAATCTCCAGATACTCACAGACGGCAGATGTCAACATCCCATTGTGGTGCTTTAATATTCCCTGTACCTCAATTTCTATGCACAAATATGAGAGCAGTACAAACCTTACAGGTGTTTTGTAAAGGGCAAGCATTGAAGGTTGAGAGACACTCACATATTGCTAAGAGAGTGATACAAATATTGTGAAAAGTGGTGTTTACTTAAATCTTTCATGTTGAAAGGCAATTACAAAGCCATCCAATAGTACACACACTTCAGCTAACAATGAAGCATTAGTTCAGGTAATAAACCTAGAGGGGATGCAAACATGGTATAAAGAAAAATCCATTCATTTGTTTTTCAGTGAAAATATTTTGGTTATCCTTTATTAAGGGTTTCAGCTTTTCCCATTTCTTGACAAGTGTCAGGACTGCAACACTTTCTCTATTTTGTGGCGATTGAACAAGCAAAAGTCCTCGTCCCTTTAATCAGTTTGACCATATTTAACTCAGACTACTGCCACTGCTCACTGCGCATTAAGTGTGTTAATTTTTATATGAGCAGATTTTTGTAAAGTAGTGCAATGGGACATTGTCTTGGGTGAATTACTATGAATACAACTTACAGAAACCTAGCCTTTAATATGCAATGCTATTAACATTTTGGTAAACTCATTCCCAAAAGCTGGAGCAAAACTCCCTTTCAAAATCTGAAGGATACACCACAGGGCACAGAGCCTCATGATTCTGTTTCCATTCAACTTCTCTCCCTTGCTGAGTTTTCTACAAAACTTGACATTTTGCCTTCTATTTCAATAGGGTTACAAGTCAAAAGATACTAAGTGCAACAGGCTGAAGGAAGTAACTTACTTTCTTGCTTACCTGGCCATCATCTTCTACAAGTTTCTCTCAAGTTCCTGGACTTCTTCAGCAGGTGGACAGATGAGATAGTTTAACCCTCAGTAAAGAGGAAAAAAAAAAAAAAAAAAAAAAAAGGCAACACTAGGGTTATAAACATACAGTTGGGCTTTAAATAAAACCTTTCCTGGTCTCTCCCCTGCTGCTACTGGTTTTGCTCCTATCTTCTTCAGAGAAAGTAATCTTAATAAAAACGTAAGATCATTCTTGACTTCCTCCTTCAAACAGAGTTTATTTTAAGCTTAATTAAAGGAACTGACACATGCATACTACTTAAAGCTTCCCCTAAGCATCTCTTCCTTCAACAATATGTATCCATCCTCCAGCCTTTAACAAACTCTTAAAGTTAATAAATTCACACCACTTTGTCTTAAACAGCTTTACTTTATTAAAAAAAAATACCGTATTTCAGAACTGGCATCATATGAACCTGGGATTATGAGGCCTAGAGCTTCATTGCCTCATAAACAGTGTATTTCAGTGTATTTCATAAACAGTGTATTTCAGTCAAACTCGGTGTTTTTTTCTTCTGTTATACTAATTGTATGAATAAACAGAATAAGTGACATATTTAAGATTGGTCTGTCTTTGGCATAGAGAGCAATTAAAATTAACTGTTAGAATATAGGATTTTGGTTGCCTACTGATTACTTTACCTCTCCCTTTTTGTAAGATTTCATGCTTTCACGGATCATTTTAATAAAGAGATAAATATGATAGGTAAGTTGAAAAATAAAGATGCTTATGTACTAACCAGTGCATATCAGGTATTTAGATTTAAAGAATGAAAAAAGAAAAAAAGATATTTTCTCAGTTTTCCATTAAATATTAGTTAATGATGTCCCATCCTTTTTTTTTTTTTTCCAGATTAAGTTAATTGAAAAGGAAAAAATTAGAATATATGAAAGTGATTGAAATCAAAGCTACCAAGGATCTTTATATCCTACATCTAAAAGTATGACAAACCAGCGGAGGGCATTCACACAAATTCCACTGAAGACCACCGAGTGCCTCAGCCATAAACACTGTAGCTCAGCAGAGTAGTTCAAATTTAGATTTCTCTGCCGGACTCTGCTTACTATGCAAGATATTCATTAAACATTAAGTGATTAAGAGTCAAACTAGATGAAAGAGCTGCAGTTGTCTGACACTTTTGACACCAGGCTGCTCAGATCAATGGAAAAAGACTTGATTACTGGCCATTTCCTCCTCCACCAACATGAATACCTGCCTCTCACATTTGGCCTTGCTGAAACACTGGTGTTTGCAATTAAGTAAGCTAATTGGCTCACAGTAAGCCACCAGGCCCGCATCAGCCAAGTACAGAGGAAGCGGAAAACCCAAGGAGATGCCTTCTGTTTCCAGACTGCGTGGCTCAGGTGAGACATTCCTCTTTAATGACAGAGCTAAGCTTGGTTCCTTTTCATCTTTTTCCTGCCTTAGGGAATGCATTTCTTTTTCTAACCTATCCTAGAGAAAACTCTCTAATTTAAAGCACCATTTAAACTCTTTCTTCAGAGCACCCTATGAGGAAAAACATGTAGAAGTAACTTCAGCAAATAACTACAACTCAATAAATTAAAACAATTCAATCAGAGCTTCCTTATGACCAGGACCGATCAAGATTCAGCCCAATGAAAGAAAGAGATGAGCTAGTAAGTGCCCACAGATGATACTCAAGGATATTTGGTATAGTTCCTAAAACTGCAGATTTGATAAAACTGGTAGTTATTGTTTTGGACCATGACAGGCTCTTCAGTTCCTGGTGTTCTTCAGGACAGTCTCAGCAAAGAGGTGGAATGCACAGATAATTTGTTACATTAATCATTTAGCTCTAAAGACAAATAATACTTGCAAAGTTTCTAAATATTTTAAATGTATATATACACACACATCAAAGTTCAGATTATGGATAGATTGGAAAAAGAACTATAGTTGTCATACAAGACATTTAGCAATGGCAGGTTCATTCCTGCTTTGCCAGCTTTGGCAAAACTCGTACTACATATTAAGACCAGACAAATTTATCTGAGAAGTGCCTATCAGAAAAACCATTATGATGGAGCCAGAAATTACTCTGCAAGTGACTGTTATCAACTGCATGAGTCAGCCACTTGAGCACTACGTGAAGTCACAAACATCCTGGGAGTACAACATGGCAGATAGATCATTGGTCAAACAGAACTACTTTTTATTTTCCTTTAGGAACAGTCAAAAATATCTCTCTTCTTATCTACTATTTAAGAGCTAAAAAGAAGGCTTTTATTTGCCATGATATCTAGTTCTATAAGTTGCTCTCTTGGTTTCTTGGATCAAGCCCTTGATTCAAACCAAGAAATACTTTCAAGAAAATTTTTTGTACTGGCCTAACTTTTCAAATTTGGAGGTTGGAAGGGAGAAAAGGGAATTTTTAACCTAACCCTGGAAAGAAACAATTTTGAAAATATTATCAGTGCACTTGCTGAAAGTCTGTCTGTGAGGATAGTCTGCAGCAATACTATCTTTTTATATTGCCATATTTTTAAGATGATTAAAAGCCTACTAAAGTCAATAGAAAGATTCACATTGATTTTAGGCGGCTTTGAATCATGCCCCAAACTGCTCTTTCATTACACTTTCACCCAACGGTAAAACAAATCCCAGAAATCAATAGATTTCTCCAAACACAGCAGTACAAGTATGGACTATACAAAATTATAACATGGAGAACCAGAATATGTGCACATAAGCAACAAAAAACATTATTTCTTCCTGGGGTTAATTATCTTAGCACAGTTCAAAGAGGTAATCACCTTAAATTATGTTAGCCTTACTAATGCTTTCCTGAGTAATTCTGACATTTTAAGGTAGGAAATTTATGGGTAGCTATTAATGTTGTACAAAATAGTAGCAGCAAAATTAAACCACTCAACACTTCCCACTTCCTCCAAAACACAACATTTTGCACATCGTTTATTACATGAATAAATATTTTGTCAAAATCAAGATAAGATTTTTTTTTTTGTCCTTAATATCTCTGCAGTTCTGCACCGCCTGTATAGAAATGTTTGCAAGTAGAAATGTTCTTTCCTCAGCTTCAAGAAGCTTTTGGTGGAACTTGTCAAACACTTTAGGTCATATGAGTCTGGATTAAGCTACCTGTGTACTAAATTGGCTCAAACTAATTGAGATCAGCAGATCTTTCAGGTAGACTCTTCTTGCGACCTACAATCAGCAGCTTTGTGCATGTTAGGTATTTTGATACTTTTGTTTCTTTAAACATTCCATCAAGATGGAAGTGGAATACTCTCCTAAGAAGTGACAATAAACAAGTTCAAGGATCGAAATGCAGAATAGCACAGTAGGAAAGGTGAGCAGGCAACTCAGCCATTTTGAAAACAGAGGCTAATTTGAATTTGCAAGTCTAATAACCTTAGGAATTTTAGCAATTTATTAGGTCAAAGGAGTGCATTTCACCTCTTTTGTAAGCATTCAAATAGCTCTTCCCCCTTCTTGCAATCCTCCTTCCAAGTCACCAGCGTTATCTGGGACTGATTTTCTGCCAAACTGTGGCTCTACCTAGAGGATAATTTAAAAAAAAAAAAAAAAAAAAAAATCAAACTCCACTCTCAGAACCCCAGAAAAGAGGCAACTGGCAGGAAGTTAGAATGCCCTTGAACTGCAACGAGCAGCACTGGAAGAAACACTACCCAAATTGCAGCTATTACAGGGAAGGCTGTTATACAAAATTGTTCTTTTAAACCAAAACTCAGTAGCTCTTGAATCTTGGGGTACAAGAGCTATTCTGAAAAAGTAATCAAAATCATAGCAGACTCAAGAGAGAAAAAAAGGTAGAAAAAACACTGACTTATCTAGAGAAACATTAATAAAAAAAATCACGAGGTGCAGCGCTGCTCGGCTTGCTGCAGTGGCCTTTTTCTAACACTTCCCTCATTAACATCAGTGTTACTGCAGAAGGAAGCAAAGGCTTTGTATACACTGACTTTTTTAACTGGCATTCTAAGCGTGTTTAAATTTGGTTTAAACACAACTCCAGCTAAATAGTTTTTGACAGTCACCATACAAATAGATAGATTATCAGAACCATGTCTAAAATCCTCATCTAAAATTCTGAAACAGTTTCCTAAAACTAGTTTCTATTTACTAGAGCTGATACTCTTAACTGATATCCACAAAGTAGCTGCCAGTGTTAGCTATACCCTTCATTTAATTAACCATATGATCACAAAATTTGATCTTTTCCACAGTGATTGGTCAAAATATATTCACAGTTGTTCCAGCTGGCACTCAGGTAAACACTTCCTTAAGTTGATAGGGAAAGACAGAAAGATCACACAAACAAAACGTCTTATCCTTATAAACTCACTATGATGGATATAAGAATTATTCTAATGACAAACTTTTGTACTTTAATGACATTGAGAACACTGTGATGAAGAAATTGTGAAGTTTTTATCATTTGGGTGGCATTCATTTCATTCTCCCCGTCATCCACAGATAAGCTCAAATATGACCGAGAATGACTGAGAGACTTAGAGAAACGTGACTTAGAACAATTGTTTTGTGCTAACAATGTCTAAGTACGTTTTTGTAATGAGGTATCATTAGTTTAGATGTGGCACTATGAGGCCATAGACCTTTCTTCCCAATAATGGCCTTCTGTGTTCCAACACTTCCCAGCCTCTCACCCTCCTCTAACCTCTCCATCTGATGCAGTTTTTCCTAAGTATAAGCAGCATTGCTGTCTCTGCTGCCAGAAAAAGCCTACAGAGAGAAACAAGATGCTTCTCCATACAAATTGTACAATCACTGCCATAAATGTCTTAAAAATATTTATGTTTGCTGGCTGACAAAACACAAGACAATCAGCAAAAGTTCTTGTGATTCCTTCCTTTTTCTTTCATTTGGTAAATTAATACTGAAGACTGCTTAGCACACCTCTTTCATGTGAGTAAATTTATTTCCTTTATAAGTTTATATCCTAGTTTATAAGGGAGTTTACAATATATAGTCCTGCCATAAACTGAAGAAAGCATTGTCATTCAGCTTTATAGCTAAACCATGACATTGGCATGCCGGAAATTATGCATAAACAGGCTTATTTTTGGACTAAGCTTATATTCAAGCATACTGAAATGTGTAAAGGAGTAAAGGAAATGAATGCTGAAAAAATAAAATGGAAAATAATTAAAAACAACAATAAATAGTAGTAATTGTACATGTGTTAAGAAAGTCTCTCTGTAAGGAGAGGAAGCTGCATTTCAAGAGTAAGAAATAAAGTTGCCTGGAAAATGAAGAATTAACAGTATAGTAACTGAGCAGGAGTCGCAATGTTAATTTGGAAATCTTCCAAATGTTTCTATAAAAATGCAACAGTCCAATGTACATAAAGAGAGAAAATTGTAGTTCCAAGAGAGACGAATTTTTGCCATGGGCATCACTGCAGTCTTCTCGGACTGCCTTTCAGATCTTAGGCTATATTGATCAGCAACACTAAGGAATTCCTTCTTCCATTTAATAGACATCACATAAGATGGCCAAAGAAAATTAGAAAGCATGGTCTTCTCATGAAAAAACACTTTTCAATTACCTCTGTAGCCAAATGATGTTATTGCCATACTTGAATTATTCCAAAGTTATTACCTAGACTAAGTATAAGGAACACTACATTAGAATTTAATTGGAAGTAGAAAATTAGAAAGTTCTACCTAATGGTTGCTGTTGAAGCACAAACACATGAAATGAAAGGGGATGCTGTTTTCTGAACATCGCTGTAATGACAGCTACTGCCTGAGACGTATCCATTAGACCCACTGCTCTCGACACCGGAGCGGAGGCGTGTGATGAGCACGCTTGAAGATGCTACCCAAAACGTGACAGAGCATCAGCATCTGTTAAGGGTCAGCAGCAAGTCAAGCGGCACTTCACTGCAGCCAAGGTCTGAAAAGGGTCTGCTCTGGCCTTAATGGATCCCTGTCCTCTTAACTTGGCATCTAATCCAGCAACTTCTAGTTTTGTGGGTCACAGCCAACCTCCCCTTTGCTGAACCAACTAAGGGAATATAACACAGCCCCGTTTCACATATGCATGGACCTCTAAGAAACCCATGCAGAAAGAGGTTGTGGGAGGCAACACCTGGGTAGCTGTGGGCAAAGGCTTCCCTCTTTATAGCATGGATATTATGAAATGAAAGTCAGGATATGGTTGTATAAACAGGATTTCAGGACACAGAGCCTGCAGTAGTGAGAGACTTAAATCTGATGACTCAGAAAATGCCTTCCAGTCCCATATAGCTAAGAAATCATGCTTGCAGTTTTTCAAAGCTATCTATAAAACTGGGTACGCTGCCCTCATTTACAAAAGCTGTTTTGAAAACAAGAACAACAAAAAAATTTGTTTTGGATACTGTTTAGCTTGGCAAGATATGAGTTGAATCATTTTGCATTTTTCATCACAAAAACAGCTGTACAGTATTTGCTACTTCCTTATTTTTATGTGCTCCAATTTAGGAGAACAGAAATCCTAGGCTGGAACATGTGGGAAAAAAATGCTTGGAATATAAAAGACTACCAATGCTCTTTAATTTATGCCTTCAAATGCTTAACACGGAGCTATAATTGCTATTTTAATCACATGTGCTGTATGCTCATTGAATACCAAGGCCTTCATGTGTCAACTAGCACCCAGTAAAGCGGCAGGGATTTCTTCCACTTTAATGTATTCAGGTTAACATGTAAAAAGATCCATTTTAAAGGACCTAAAAAAATAGTAAGTGACAGCTTCAACTATAACTGTCAAAAACAAGTGGATATAAAACTCCAGTTTGCCACTAATGGCAGGGTACTTTTTTGTTTTGCCTTCAAACACTTCAAAAACAACCTGTTCAAGGTGGGTGGCAAACTGCTATTTTATGCCCTGTGGATTTGTGTCACAGAGATGCCACCGGATTAGCCAGGCAGCTCTCCTGAGAAACGCTGAGAGGAAATGCCAATAAGCAGAGTCTTTTGAGCTGCTTTTACTCCGGAATTTACGCCTTTTTTATTTGTCCTTTCTAGTAAGAACGAGACTGACTTTGCACATTAATTTTTGCCTTGCAAGAAACCTTTTTCTGAATGGTTAAAAGCCTCCGATTTTGGAAGTGCTTGGCACCTCTTGTTTCATATTTACACGTACCGTAGCACATTAGCAATTTTGTTACCTTACATAAAACAGAACAAATCATAGGGTAAAACATTACGGGACTGCCCACATTTGCATTCCAAAACCCAACCATTTCCAAGTAACCTTACACATAAGGTATTAAATCCCCTCAATGTTTTTTTGACTCCAGGACGACGCCTGTGCTGAAGTGCCCTTGTGCCAGTGCCAAGCGCTACTTGGCCACAAAAACCCCTTCAATCACCAGGCACACGGAGGAAGCAGCTTGCAGGAGATGGCCCTTGGATACACCTTTCCCCAGCTACAGAGCTGAATCTACCCCTGTGCATGATTTGTGTGCGTGCAGCCCAGGTGCACAGGTGAGGAAAGGCAGAGGATGTCTCGGCTTGTGACGGCGGAGGATTAGCAGATTGAGAAAGTCTTTCTGTTTGGAAGCCAGACAGATTAATTGCTGTCTTTGCTGGGAGAGATGTGCTCTGTGCTCACCCGGCTGTTGCACTTCCCAGCGACTCCGTTTCATGCAGGGACACGCGATGGGCAGAGCGGCATCTCCTAAGTATTGACACAGATCAGCCAGAACAATTTTTTTTTTTTTTTGCATCCTCCTGGAAAGATCAAAGTTATTTCTCCCTTGCCCCCCTCCCCATTCCTCCGGAGTTCAATTTCAGCCCAATCTCATTTTTGTTTGAAGGAAGCAAGACTCATGCAATCCTGTAGGTGCCTAAGCGTGTGTCACTGCCCGTCTCTCTGCAGGTCTACCCCATCTGTAAGTTTTGGAGAACACTATCTCATTTCAACCAAGACTAGAAACATCAACTGAGACACACAAACATACAACAAATCAGGGTTCATTAACTCTGCAGCTTGCAGAATGACTTCTCTCTGTTTTGGGGGATGAGGGAGAGCAGATTTCCTTTTTCCTGTGCTGTTTCCCTCCAGCTTTGTATATCCTTAAGATTCACTTTCATTAACTCAATACACTTACTGAGCAAAGCAGGGGGGTTACTTGGTGGAGGAATGGAAGAAAATACAGCGCCACAATTCTCAGGAGGGGACACAGCAATGAGAAAAGAAGCTCCTGCCTCTTCCCCTTCTTAGATCACATGCAGCAAGACACCTGGAAGATCACAGACACATCTCACCACGGAAAGTAAAATGATCCCATTTCTCACATGGTTACAGATAGAAAAGATCTTCTCATTCAATCTGCTAATCAAGTAAAATCACACAATAACTCCTCTAGAGTCTAGGATATAATTTTTTAATCAAAGTTTGCAATTGTCAGAAGACCCATTTATATGGATCAATGATAACAACTGAAAAAAAAAAAAAGAAGAGGGAACCTGGTAAGAAAACCAAGAGCTACAGATCAACAGCCACCACTTCATTAGAAGAANAAAAAAAAAAAAAAAAAAGAAAAAAGTTGAACCTCAGAAAAATATGTGTTCTCACAATGCTGATCGCATGGATCCATGGACTGCAAGAACAGAAGGGATCACTAATTCCACTAATGCCTGTACTCTATTGACAAAGAGCAGACATTTTTGTATTCTTATTTCTGCTTATCTCTTACAAAGACATTCTCTCTTGATCCAAAACATTATTTATATTCAAACTACGAGTTTGCAAGCCTGCTTAATTATATTAGTCCATATAGGAAAGGTTTAGAGACCACAGCACATACTACACTATTTCCTGCTTACATCTTGCAGAAAACTTCTTAAAGGCAAATGGTGCCTGCATTTGATCTGACTCCTCCAGTGAACATCACATACCTTCATACTGTGTTCCACGTGACTTCTGTCAATCTTCCAAGTTGTAAAGCAGATTTCTTCAAACATTGTCAAGTATAAACTAGATTTTTGTGGCACTGTGAAGAATAACCCAGCAAAAGATTTAGAATTTGCTGAGTAGGATTTGTCCAATACCTATTATATCATATCTTACACGTATATATAACACCAATATTATTTTATACTCCTATATATTGTGCCTGTCTCTTGACACCCGAGGTGACTTTATATGTCTGAAACCTCAAAAATCTGAGTTTGAACAGTTACAAGTCTATTCTTTGTCTATGTAAAACACACCCAGCAATTTAATGTTCAATAATACAAAATTACAGTTAAAAAAAAAACAGAGAAAACAAATTGTAAAATAATAAAGTACTATGTATCATATGACTGTAAGAATCAACCGTCTCTGTAATATAACAAGGAAAACATTAAAGTACAGATTAAGGCTACTCTGCTCTAGTCACTTGAAATTCTGTAGGAGACAACAAATACTAAACAGGTGAAAAACCCAATGTGGAAATGCATTGGAAAATAATTCTATTTTCTTGCAACAAAGAATGAAACTTGCTTTGCACTTGTGCAATAAACCATTCTGCCCAGCTCTAGTAGAAAAAAAAAGTAATTGTTTCTTTCTGACTTTCTGCTGCAGTGTACAGGACAGCTTTCGAGCAGAAATGAGAATTTCTGACTGCTTTTGAACAGGATGAATTTTCACAGTTGATCTTATCAGAACAGTAGGAAGACAACTGAGACCAATCACACAACCAATTTAGGTCTCACCACCCCCTTCATTAGGGTTTCTGCCTCTAACATTTATTTTAATTGCTCATCTCTCTATTTTTCATGTTTAGAATGTGAAGCACATATTTCTGACTTACATGCCTCGTATATCCTTTTACTCATAGTTCATTCCAGATATTTATGCTACTTGACTTTCCAGAGTGTTCCTAAACGACCCCACTACCCAACTTCCTCTCACCTCTCCTTAACAAATTAGAGTTCAAACATTTAATCAGAGGCAAATTAAACAGAAAAAAGCATTTCCTGAAATTATGCAATTAAGTCATCTTTTAGAGATACCTACTTTCTCCAAGACCTTCCTACTGATGTGCACCAAAAAAAATTTCATTTTTGTTTACTCAACCGTTTATTAATAAGAATACTTAATATCTCCCTCAAAATGCTTACTTATATGTGTTTAACTTGTGAGAAGTTATTTCACAACCCAATCTTTCTCATTTTTTAATATGAAATAGCTTCTTACATTACTTGCTTTTCGTCATTTTTTTAAAAAAATATGCATACCAGTGTGAGAAAGATCAGCCTCTGCTCCTAGACAGCAATAGAAAAATAAACAAAGTAAAGAAATCTCCCAAGCTAACAGATAAATGTTTACTTTTTTTGGTTTGTTTCTACGAAAACTGCTAAACAAAGATTGGAAAGAATCAGTGTAAGTGAATTATAATGAAATGCTTGCTCTAGTCTCACTAAACACCTTCCACAAAATAAATGTAAACCATCTTGAAAATGGTAAAAATTGATTTCAGTAACGTATCTTGTTTCTGTTATTACACTTACAAATGTCTAGGCCACGTTGCAGACGCACACCTAAGTGAGGCTGGGAAGCAGCTAAAGCACAGCTAGTTTCCCTTTGGTCTTACTAGTTTCTCTGGGGTTTTCCAAATATTCTCTTCCAGCAGAAACCTGCCACTATTTTAAAGCAAATATTTCACCTGGGCTTTAGAAACACACAGTCAGGGAGATACGTGGGATAACATAGACCATGACAGCCTCTTCAATGATCCAGTGTAGGGAGATTTTAAGACAATCTGGTTTCCTAAGTAGTAAGGTAAAGAAGCCTTTAGCATAGGTGTTTGCAAATTGCCTCTGAAGGTGTATTCCATGGGAAACAAAACGTGGTGTTGAATAATCAGTACGCATTGAAGCAGTTTCCACGGCAACTGTTTAGTGTTCATCAAAATATTAACGAAGGAAAACTTAGAACAAGTGGCAGAACTGGCACGAGGGATGAAGCGCGGCTAAGCCCCGCTCCCGTTGGCCTCGTGCTGGTCCCAACCACCCGCCCGGCAGCCGCCCGTGCGAGGGGCGGCCTCGCTCTGCACAAAAAGAGCATCACGGGCCCAGGTGGCATCTCGGCCCCCGTGCAAGCCCGGACTACGGCACGTGGAGGGAATTAAGGGCGCTCAGACCCCGCTCCCGTTAACTACTTCCAAAAAAGGAGAGAAATAAAGCAAAACCACCCAATGATGCAGGCAAAAGTTTCACAAAAAAATGGAATATCCCTGAGGTGAGATTCTACTTTATAACCTTCTCTGTGCAAGGTCAAAGTTGATCTTGTTTAGCTGTGGTTTAAGAAAAACTACAGTAAATAAGCTATACTTTCCTGAAGTACTCAATTTTGGAAAGCAGAGAGAAGAAATAAATCACTGAGGCACCAATAATTCACATGTCCCCAGTCATCTAGTCACGAGCTCTCTCATTTAAGAAAACACTTGGAACAGACCCCCTGACACACATCAAGCATCTCTGTCCTTAGGTGACATTGCCTGGCAATCAAAGAATTTTATGTACAGGTCACAGTAAGTACCACTTTGATTTGGCAATGATTCATGTATTTGATAAGCTTTAATGCTGGATGCTATTTTATACTATATGCCAGAAGCAGTACTAAATCTTTACTTTTTCCAGCGTAGCTTCAGTTCATCAGACAATCCCCATGCACAACTGGAAGAGAATTAAGACAAATAAATATTCCATGTGCAATTTACTACCTTGAGAGACGTGAACAGATCTTGTAGCTCTCTGCAACTGGAGAGAGGAAAATAAAACTCTATTTTTTAAGATAAAAATCAATGAATTTCACATATCAAGCTCAGTATATCAAATCTTGTGGGCCAAACTGTCAGCTAGCATGAATCTGTTACACTGGTGTTAATGAAGCTCTATTAAATGTTTTAAATATGGCACATATTTCATGTACAGTTTACTATTATTTAATCATTACATGTTAGTATAGCAATACCTGCGTACTTCTTTTTAATGTTTCAGTAGCAATATTACTGAACAAGAAATCATAAAAAATATTACTAAGGATGTTACTGTTTCATCCTTTTTCATAGAAATTAAATTGCTTTCAATTTTAAGTATCTATTGCCTAAACTGGAGCTACTCTGGTTTGCTGCATCTTCCTCAATTCTCCTCACAGTCTTCCAGTAACACAATAATTGAAATAATGCAATATTTAAATATAATTTAAATACGTTTACAAAGATGCAACTCCACATTCTAATAGAGAAAAGTTGACATTTATTGTGACACAGGCAAATGAGTTTAACGTGTCTCTCCACTACATCCAAATGCCAAAAATCATATTCAAATCTATGAAAAGGGAATAATGAGAATTATGCTCCCTCTTTACAATGCTTTGAGATATATGTATGAAGAGTTATTTATTACGATCTGGGAACAGTATTTCAGTTTTCCCCGGTTTCAGAGAGCTGGGAGACCTGGTTTCCAAATTGCTCCTAAAGGCTGTAATTCACTCACGTTAAGAGAGGAAGGAAAAGAAAAAAAATGTGTTTTCCCCAAAGGAAAGGTCAGAGAGTTTCATCACGGCACAGACTGAAGGAAGGGAAGCCAGAAAGGGCTCCCAAGAGCCCACGGCCACTTGGGCAGTCTCTTTTCCAGCTTTCTCTTAGCTGAAATTCCTACATGGTTTTAGGCAGAAATTGCACCCTTTTTGTTCCCAATCAAGCAAGCTCTTCCCAAACTGAGACAGATCACCGTGGTTAGGAAGCCAAGACCCCCGTGTGCTAGAGGACGTGCTGAGCTTATAGTAAGTCATATTTGTCTCCTGATACTTGGGTCTATCCAAACTCATCGCACACAGAGGAAAACATCAGGAAAACCTTCTCAGGGCAGCAATATAACACACGCTGCACTGTCAATAATCATCGTCGAGCACCTAACTACATTGTGCCACTCAGTACAAAACGACCGATAGTTTCATAAAGAACCAGTCATGATACTTTAACCCAACCTTCTTTCTGAAGGCAAAATAAAGCAAAGCAGCAAGTTACGTTTTATAAAACTGGTAGCTGCTCTGTGAAAGGAAAGCACCTTTCTGATGAAGTCTGATCCACTCCCAGTGTCACCCTGCTATCTTCTGCGGTGACAGAAAAACGTGCTTTTTGTTTGAGTCATTCAGGAACTCTTATATTTGCAGGACACATAACCAATGCAATACAGTAAATCTGATGCACTCAAGGCACACAGGTACATATGGATGGAAACATAGGCCTTAACAGCCAGGATTTGCGCTCCGTTCCCTTAAAAGTTTTTGTAAGGTTTTCTTCATCATCCTCAGTCAAAGGTTGCATGTGTTTTGTCCACATCCTACAGCTCAAGGCCTAGCATACCATGCTCAAAGCAAGCTTCCCAAAGGAGCTCGCTGCAACATCACATTTTCTTCTGTGTGTAGGAATAACCCCTTATAATAATATACAGAGAAGGCAGGCTGAACATATAATACACAGAAGATGTAAGAGCCTCAAAAATAATTTTGTTTTCTACCTGAATTTTCCCCTAGATCTTCTTAAGTATCTGCTTATACCAGAAAGTCGTCCTCCTACTTTAAAGCCTTGGAAATTAAATTTAATTCCTGCACTGCCAAACTTCTGCCTCTGGAGCTGCCTCAGCAGAGCCCCTCGTACAACGGTCCAAGGTGTCAGTGCAGTTGCTGCCCTCACTGACCAAAAGAAAGGGGCTCCAGCAACACAGGGACAACTGGAGGAAAGTTGTCCCCTGGCCGGGCTGCCCCCTCGCCAGGGCATCTGCAGCGCTCTGACCACTGCCTGCGCCCAGCCCACACCAAGAAACACCCTCCAGGATGAGCCAAGCTTCAAAGCAGGGATCTACACACCACCATTTCACACCAAAGAAAAACTTTAAGTTAGTTCAGCATTTTTTAAAAATCTCTTTGGCCTTGCAATAAACTGACAGATTTAATTCTTGCTGCTGCTTCTTGCCTCTCCGTGCAACTCTCTCTTTGCACTGCTGTGATGTTTTATAAGGCTCAGCCATCTTTCCCAGGACCCAATCAATTTTCACATCAGCTACACTAATTGGCAACAGACTTGACACATTTGTTGATTACAAGTAAAACACTTAGAACAAAGCTCCAAACCTTTAAAAAGAAAAGAAAAAAATGCAGTAAAGAAAATGTCCTCAATTAAGTGCTCTCTTAATGGAATTCTCTGGGAAGCAACAGGAGAGGGAAACCAAATTGTGAAAGACCACCCTGTTGTAGTATTATTTAAAACACCAGAGGTTTTATTTAAGAAGCTGTGTGCTCTGGAATATTGTCATGAAACTGCGTCAAGCTTTTAAGGATATATAATGTTTGTTCTACTGCCTGTTTCTCTCTTCAGGTAACTCTGAAAAGGTAGATTCTTTCAGTAAACGTGCCATTTAAACATGCTTTTATAGACCGCTATCAAACTGATATCACACAAAATATATTTTTTTGATTTGTTAATAAGATTAAATGCTGCAGAGAGAAACTGCAAAGAAACAGTTTTGAAAATCTGACATTTCATATGCAGATTGTCTTTATAAATATATCAATGACTTATACTGGTGAAAATAAAAATCAGTGTCATGTTTTTTTCTTGTAGCTTAGAAACATCATATTGCTTTGGGAACGGAATCTAATTTTCCATTTAAAAATGTTCTGATATTTCATAAGTACCACAATTTTGTATTGTATTACAAATTAATACCGGTTACAGAACAAAAATGAAGCATATAGATTTGGGAAGCAAGCTGTTTCAATCAGTTATGGACAATTTTTGCTGATTTCTGATCTTAAAATGAGACTTGCAAGACTGGTCTGTGATTTGGTGGAATTCTGTAAGAACAAGCTACCTACCAAAGACCCTGCATATATATACATGTATATATATACATATACACACATGTATATATATACACACACATAAATATTCACTCAGTTCACCTCTTGCTTTTTAGATGACCTAATTCTGTGTTGCTTGTCACCAAGGATCCTGAATTTAGTAAGGTGACAATCTGTCCAGAGGAAAATTAATGGAGACAACTACCTCAGTATATTTAAGTCACTGATTAGGTATCAATAGCTATCATCATTAATTAAGGTTCTCGCTGTCCTAATGCCACCTCCTCAGGATGACATCCAAGGACCCAACTCAATATCCATGAATATTCTTTTTAAACCCAAGGAACACTAAACATTACAAAAAATAAAATAGTTCTATGAATTTTATCTGGCAATTATCTTACCCTCCCACACCAAGAAAAAAAAAAAAGGAAAATGAAAACCAACATAACACGCAGTGCAATGAATCCAGGAACAGCTCAGAGATTCCTCCTTGCACAGCTTTTCACTCAAACTTATACCCCAATAATACAAGCTCTTCTCTGGTTCAAGCAGCAAGTTATTGCTGGTAGCATACAGATCTGGCCACACAGCACTTATCAAAGTTTATTTCGGGTATATAAAAGCAAAGCAAAAGTTAAGGCGAAACAGAAGGGTGATAGAGAAGCCAGTTCACTGTCCACCAGTGCTGTCCCTGTGGAGAAGCGTTTTGATGCTCCAGCTGAATATTTATACATCCCTGTAGAGAATGAAGGATATAGCAACACAGGCACTTTGCGTTTTATGACGAGGAGCTGCCTGTTGCATAAGGAGCAGATGGTTTATGTGTTCAGAGGGACATGTTCGCGTTGTTCACACCTCTGGCAGAGCGACAGCTTGCGATGGCTCTAGTTGATTAGGAACTTGATTTCATGGCATATTTGCAGTCTTCTTTTGACAGTGTTTTCCCTCAATAACAAAATGTGGCATGGAGTAAGGAGAGTGCCTTGATCACTATTTACTATTTCTACGGTCTTCATATTCGGAAGCACTTAAGAATTCAGCTTCTTTCTCCCTCAGAGTGCAAACAACTAAACAAAAAAGACATTTATCCCCAAAAGATTCCAGTTCAATGATGAATTCATATATATGTCCTGTATGTCTAAACGTTTTCCTTTTTTCAATCCTCATATAATTTTCTTCTGCTGAACAACCTTCCAAGCAGAAGGAAGATGGAAATTCACAGCACAGGGGCATTCATTCTCTGGTTAAAAATAAATATATTACCATCAGTTCTCATAGTGATCAGGATCCAGTTGCCCATATTACTCTGTGAGATTTGGCAATGTTGAGAAAGAGCAGTTAAAAATAATAATAATAATAATGTAATAAGTGCTTAAAAATAAACTATGGGAAAATCTAACTTTTCCATTGATTTTATAATCCCGAACTTTGTGGGGCGAAAAGAGGCAAAAAGAGCACATCACCTTTCTAATGCAGAGATGCCCACACTGGGTTCTGTTGCTCTTTTCTTCCATCTTTTACTGTATAGGCAACACACAAGTTGGATTAGCAGAGTTGCACACACATCTCATGCATGCATCCAAGTTTAAATTAGAACTCCAACATTTGGATGTAGATTTAAATTTCCCGAGTTTGCAAAGCTCAGCCGGGAATCTCAGGAGACAGGCTGGCTTTGGGAGACTGCCAATCCAAGAGGGATCATGCAATGTTGTGACTAGGCAGTCTCACAGCGTTCTGGTTTTGGGTTGGGATTTTTTTTTCTCCTTCTACATCGCCGGGGACTTAGGAGTGCAGAGCACTGTGAAAATGAAAAATTATTTAAAAGGCAAGGAAATCAAACACATTTTTGCAACCTCAAAAGTTGTTTTAGATTAAGCTAGAATTAGGGCATGAGTCTGGATATGGTTTTATTTTATCCAAACCACTGAATTTCCTTTTACACAGGAATGAAAGAAGTTTTTGAAATAGAATTTACCAATATATTTCTTCTCATACCTACTCAGCTCATTAATCAAAACCCATACATATTCTGAGAGCTTTCTAATCATTATTACAGCTAGAACTGATAAAAGTCAAGAAGAATTTTATTCAGAACAAAGAAAATATTCTTGAGGACTCAGCTTTGGCTAGAACTTAGTTTAATTGAGGGTTGGTTGAGCAGTTTTTACCAACTTCTACTGAGACATATTATTCCTGTCCTGGATACCACAGTGAACTCTGTCACTAATATACACAGATAAATCACTGGGCTTCCTCAAAATGCCTCTAAAAGTTGTATGATTTAATTAAATGACATATCCTCTAGCTTCTGATTTTTAAAACCTCCATTTATAATTCTGTAATAGAACTTAAGAGACTTATGAACTTCTGCTAGAATTCTACCAGATGGTTTATGAAAATCCAAAGATACATTATAATTTTCCATAAGATTCTTTAAGAATTTCCCATATTGATATCAAGCAAATGTTACTAATCTTCCCAGTTCAGAACTTTTCATGTGTATCAGACAGCATTCAAACAGTGCTTTAAGCAAAACATCAGTCTACTATACCAAGCAAGAAGAATTCCTTGTGTTATTACAGACTAAACCAGTCAAGAGAAAGGAGAAAGAGTGACCTCTCCTGGAAAAAAATAGAATATATATATATATATACACACACACACATATATATATATATGTCTTCTAGCTATAGCTGTTTTCTGTCAGAAACAGAAAGGGGTTGTAGGACAGAATCACTTGTTCTTGAGCAAGTTAAAATGTTCTCAAATGTAAGCACCATTCAGCAGTCTCCAAAGAAAATTCAAATATTCATTGTGTTTTAAATGTTCAATAACATAAAGCAGGAAATAGGATTGTAATAAAGTTTTGTAAAATTTATGAACATAATTATTAATATAATGCAGCTAACATGCACAGAAAATGCTTTCTGTTGGGAATTGTGTAACCATTTGGTCTAATTATTTCTGATGTTTTGACTATCAAATGAAGAATATGCTGCTTATGAAATGTCAGATATAATTAGACCAAATAAAGACAGAGCATGAACCTCTGAAAAACGCTCTCATATCCATTAAAAAGAATTCTTTTCCTATAAGCCATTTATAAAGCAGCAGGGGCATTTTACAGGTGGGAAAGCTGGCACACAGGTAAGGGACAAAGCTTTTGAAGTCAAATGGAGGTATTTAAGAGAAGATTACAGTGAGATAATAACACTTTGTGTTTAGCTGACGGTTTCCATTTAGAAATCTTTTTGAAGTGTCTTAATTTAAGTGTCAAATTCAGTGATAAAATACCATCACATACAGTAACAGAATAATATATTTCTCTTACCATCTTCCATGGAGGAAAAAAAAAACGTGATTTTGTGCTAAGTTAAATAATGTTTTACCAAATCAATATTGGAACCAAAGTTATAGAATATTTGGATTGCAATAGAGCATATTGAGCTATGGTTACACACCTCAGTCAAATACTGAGGCTTGCTTAGTGTTTGCTGCATCGATGCTAGTCTAAGGTTGCCTAGGAAGGCTCAGTTTCCTCTATCGTTCCCTTAAGTCCGTATCCTGTCGGTGCCTCCTTTCATTTAAGCATAAATTATGTTTACTACCTCCTACTCAGCATTACTTTAGATGGATTTAGATGTCCCAAGGGTTAACATACAATCAGTACAACACTTCCACTCTTTGTTTGCCTGGGCACACAAGTGATACTCCAACTTCTACAATTCCAATTTGCCTTTTATGAACCCTGCTGAGGTCTTCTGACAGTGCCTTTCACAACTAGTTCACGGCGTTTTGGAGATTTCTCAATGCTTCCTTAGAGTTTAGGAACTAAATCTCTCATCTGCTTCAGCTTGTACAGGAGGTTGCCTTCTGCACAGGAAACCTGCCTTCTGGATACAGTCCATCCATCCGGGCAAAATTCTGGGCAATGGCTCTAAGCGATGCTGTTTGAGCAAGGGTGTTGGACTACAGGATCTGCAGAGATCCTTCAAAGCTCACCCATTCTATGGCACTGTGCTACCACAGTGCTGACCGGCTAAGGAATTCAACTAAGAACTGGGATTCCCTGAGAAAACTACCAGTATCTGAGAGCTGTCTGGACAGTATCTTCTGCCTCTTAGAAAGCTAGGTTAGAAGAAAGGTGTTCCAAATGCATGGAAAGTCACAGAATTGTAATAAAAGATTTGAGAAGAAAATCAAAATGTGGAAAACAAATGAATGCACTCAGATTGCTACCATTAATTTTTCCCAGAAAGAAATTCCCTCTTACAGTCAAAACTATCTCTGGGCAAACTTAGGGACTTCTCTGTGAATCAAGACTTGATCACTATAGAGAGAGATAACGTAAGAATAGTTACAAAGCATTCTGCCTTTTGAGTTCACATCAAAAAAAGCAGCTTTTTTTCAATATTGCTAAAACAATGCTCTACTCCTGCTTTTTCTTCCACATTTGTGTCTGATTTTCTCTACTGTTGATCAATGACAAACTAATAGATTTTTCAGTGTAACTCGTGTGACAAATCTCAGTGCTGTTTTGTTCATCTATTTGACATAGAGGGAGAAACTTTCTTTTTTTGTTTGTTTGGTTTTCTTTTAATCCCTGCAACGAAGAAAATAGGCAAAAAGTAGCATTTATAAAAATAAGAATAGAAGAGCTAGAGAATTATCAGAAATATCAAACTATTTTTGAGATCATTAAAAAAAATCCAGGCATTCAAGTAATTTCAGATTACCCAAATGCACATAGATGGTCCTCTGAGCTACTTCATGTTACATTTCAAGGAAAACTGCTTCTGTTTGCCCCCACTGCTGCTGGGCTCATAGAACATTTTGAATATCAGATTTCAGATGCCTCTTTATTTAAGGAAATGATTCAGACAGCTCAATCCTCAGCATTTCTGAGCTTAATGGCCACTTAGGATATACAGTGCTCTGTACAAGGTGCATAGGATTAGGTTATAAATGACTCTGACAGTAAATTCAAAGATGATTCCTACAGTAAAAACACTCTGCAATTAAAAAGAATACACCCATCTAATATTATTATTTAATTACTGCTTGCTATTGGTGAGCTGAGGACTAGTTAGGGCAGGAGATGCTTCCTCTCAGCAGCACTGTCACAGATAGAGGCTCTTTCTCATTCTTGCCATGAGCCACCAAGCTCTCTGGGCCTGCCACAAGTTCTGTCACAGAAACATGCACAGGACAGAGGTGGCACTGGGGAAGAACCGTCACCAGAACATAAATGTAAGCATGGAGCTAGACTCTTAGCAAGCACTTTTCTAAGGAGTATATTCAAAAGTGAGGAAAACCACACAAGCTGCAATGAGATGGTCATTTTCAAAGATTGTGTGAAACCCAGAAGACAGTGGTCCTCAGACATGAGCAGATCCCCTAATCTGAAAGCAACTTGTCTCTGCTGTAGTGCTTTTTCATAAGAAGTCTGTAAAGAGCACAAGGCAGCTATATAACTCATAGCCAATACAGGGACTGCATTATCTCTTATGAAGAATAGCAGTATCTTGAGATTTACTAACCAAGTAAACGGAGTTGTTCCGCCCTGACCAGCCTCCTATCTGATCTTGTACAGAACGGAGAGGGAGCCTTCAAAGCTGAAATGTGCTTAGTCTCACAGCATTAACTCAGTCTATGACCGCAGCACCGAGGAGTGGATGCAGTGGTAGTTTCCCTTGGAAAAGAGATCCTCATAGTTCTGCTCGTCTTGGTCTCCTGCAACAGCAGGAACCACACACCAGGCCAAACGACTCCACCCTTCGCCCAGTGGTTTAGATTAGCAGGAAATCTACTTTCAGTTAACACAAACTCCCTCATTTCTCTAAACGACTCACACGTTCTGGGATCTTCCATAAATGCTGATTTATACTGGCCTTTGTAAACGGTACAGCCCCTCTGCCTTAACTTTCTCATCCCCAAGACAAGAATAATACCAATGTTTGGTGGGTGGTAAGAAGTTAAACTTATTAACGGGTATAAAAAACATTCTGATCCTCAGCTGGAAAGCGTATAAGAGCAAAATAATGTACTATTTGTTTTGGCAATAATACCTCTATTTTTAATTTGGCAGTGCATAATTGAAAATTGCCTGCCAAAGACAGAGGCCAAAAATAATAGTCATCAATGCCAGAAGAAAACTAAAGCAGAAGAACTGATTATTTAATCACAGTAACTATTTTCATTTAACGGATCAAATACTTAAAGTATATGATGGAAAGGAGGGAGACAGACACACTTGAAAGCATTCATGACATAAGCTCTGCTGCTAGCAGCCAAATAATTGTTAGGAATTAAAAGTCTTCTGGTGTATTTGCTGAACCACAGTTATTTTTATTTTGCTCTATTCCTATTTACCACCTCATTGAGCTATGGAAGCAGAGGCAACAAAATGGAAGCTGCTTTCCCTGGCCCAGAATCTCATCTCAGTTTAGGCAGACAGGCAGTCAGTCACTTCGCTTTAACTGCCATGAACTTATGTTTAAATCATGCGCTTGCCATCTAATTTATCTTTTATGAGGACTCATTTAAAAAAATGAAATAATTCATTTGTACCTTGAATTGCTCTGAAAGATTAACGGTGGTGAGAAAAGAAAGTTCAAAAATAGACTGTCATCTTTGAACTGTCTCCTTAGAGTTATACACGAATCCAGCCAGTTACATTGTGTGCTCAAGCCCAATCTGCACCAAGTTTTCCAATAACTTCCCAATAAGGTTTTATTTAATCAAGAACAAGCTCCACGGAGCCCCAAAGGTCACAGTTTAGAGGCATTACCTGACCTAGACTTTGTATAAAGCAGATGGCTCTGTTTTATGGCAATTAGTAAGCAGGAACTGTGGTATCTGGTTATATCTTCTGATTCTCTGTTTATATGAAGTTATGTGAAACTGGAACCTCTTTGAAAGTCAAGCTGTGTGGAAACCATTTAAGACTATTTCATTTCTAATTACAGGCTTGATAAAGCCATTTTCATGTAAGAGTAGGATCAATGCAGAGCCTGTCAAACTTCTGAACATCCAAGTGGTCTGACTGCTGAAAACACCATCACCAAGATAACCCCAACAGGAGAAAGAGGAATCTCGCTTTGAGGAGAACAGAAACTTTAGCTACTAAGTTTAAGTTGATCCGGGCGTTCACCAGGGCCTGTCCTCAGCATAGCACCACATTGGCAATGGCAGCGCCGAGCTGATGCTTTTTTATTTAAAGTTGCACAGTAATTACCAAAGGTAGAGCTGGAACACATTACCTTTGTACTCCTTTACATCTCCCATAGCGCTCTACAGGAGAGCTGTGCTGAGAAACTTAAGGGGCCTTTTAAAATGACTCCTGCATCTCACTCAGAAGCAGGAAGGGCCAAGTTCACTAGTGCATTTATACAGAGAGGGCTTTTTTTTTTTTTTAACCTCTCCAGACTTTTAAATACATTTGGGCACGTCTGGCTTGTCAGCTGCAATGAAGTCACATGCCAGCTCTGCCATTGCTGGCAATGAGCCCGAACTACTCAAAAAGAGTGAGACTTCACCAGATCATCACTAGGTCTGAGCCAACGTCTCTGTCCCATTAGTGACACCCATTTACCCCAGCTGAGCACGGTGCCAGAACGGCCCCTCCGCGCTGATGCTCCGGGCTCTGCATCTTCTGCTCCCCATTTCTCAGCTTCTTGCAGCCCGTTAGGCTTTGATGAACTTTAGATTCCCATGAGACAGTAATATCATCGCTGTGCACAGCGGGGAGGCTTTCGTGCAACAGAAAAAGCATTTCTCATCACAAATCATAGGATTTTTTTTTTCTCTCCACAAGAAAACAAAAGATGAAAAAGCCTCTCAATGGCAACTTAGTGAGTGTTATGGATGGAGTAAGTGGGAGGCTTTGAAAACCCAAATTGCCTTTACTCACAAGTCTAGAGCATAAAGGGTATTTAAGGTCCAGATCTTTCCAAGCAACCAGCTGTGTTTCAAAACGTAAAGAAAAAATATTTTAGAACTCTACTGATTTAAAATAGCCTTTTCCACCATCATATATTAGTGCTTTTAAGTGGATTTCAGTAGAGATGGTGCAACAGGGAAAATACCATTGAATTCTACATAAAAAAAAAGACATTTAATGAAGAATATCAAAGGTATTCATTTAAGTCTGAAAAATATTCTGGGGAAAAGTAGCTATACATCTACAGAATTGGTAGTGTCATGCAGAAAAGTAATAGCATAAACATATGTTTTATTCAAAATAACCAATTTAAGAATACATATTCACAAAAATCAACTATAATGATGTTTCTACTGGGCTACTACTGTCCAGTATAATAAGGGATTTGAAAGACCATATGCAAAGTTGTGTCCTGACTCAGTTCCTCTGACAATTGCTAAGATTGGCCTAGAATTCAGAAATTCTGGTCTTGCAGAACCCCTTATTTGCCATATCTGATTATGAGCCCATTTGGAGCAGCTGCTCCTAAGAACTCGGTGGGAAAACTTCCTCAGCAAGGATAACAAGGAGCTCTCTATCAGGTCTCTAGAGACTAGTCCAGCACTAAGGTATCACTTTCCAATAGTGTTTATGTCAGAGAACAGCTACTGCCAGTGTCACCAGGATTCTCAGGTGAGATACAGAGCAGCCTGTATAAGTAGTTTCATGACACACTAAAGCAGGCAATACCTATATCTAAGATAAGCAGAAACTTTACTCTGAAAGAAGGGGGTTTTTTTTTTCTAAAATTTCATCAACAAAATGCATTTCTAACATCAGGAAATAAAGATAAATGCAATAACTGTGTGATCACAATCTACGTGATCAACATGACTAAAATAGTTCATGCTGGTTTTGACTTTCACCTTCCCAAGTCTCTTGCAAAGTATATCAAAATCTCAAAATAAACCCAGAAATTCAGTACCAATCTTCCCATATTTCCATCTATTGTTATTTCTGTGTCATCACAAAACCAGCCATACAGACGCAGCTGAAATTAGTTTAGTTATCCCAGCTTAACAAGTTACCGTCTCTAGTAGAATCATAGCAATAAGTCAAGGCTGCTCTTAACCCACATCTTTTGCAAGGAAAAAGAACTTTTAAGAGTATGTTTTATAATCATTTAATCTAACATGGCCTGCTTCACAATTAAGGATGAGCTAAGAGCACATGCAGAGATTATATATTTAAATATAGCACCTTAAGCACTTTCCACCTTGCAACCAAAAGTTGAGTCAGTGCAAATTATCTCAGTTTTCTTCCAGATCAGCCAACCCTATGTAAGTTGTGGGCCTATGTTACTCATTTTACCATCCATTTCATAGAAGCAAATCTCATTTAGCACTGTTTCTCCTGTAACATCCACATAACCTTTCCTAACAACTCCCATCAATGGGATTCTATTACTCTCTGATGACTTAAGAATCTCTTCAATCATTCTGGGCAAGGGCAAAAAAAAAGATGAGATTTTCCTTGCCATCTTGTGCTCAGTTTGTTACACTCTGGCCCTTGGGTTTTTAACTACTGCAATTATTTTATATTTTGATGTTTGTACAATGCTTAGCAAGCCAGGTACAAAACCAAGGTCTATCACGATACCTCAGATAACCAGAAAATAATACTACTGTTGAACAAAACACTAAAATAAAGTCCCCTAATCAAGCTGGAAAAGTTGCCAGGCAAGAATTTAGTTGTGGGTTAACAGAACAAGGAAAGGGTAAAACACTTGACTGAATCAGCAGAAAATAAATAAATAAATTAAGGTTGAAATGCTGCCATGAAAACAGGTTTAAATACCTTTAGCTCCTCACCTTTGCATACAAAGGTGCATGCAGACACTCTGTACCTTTGTTTTACTGCTCTTGACACCATTCTCTTCCCTTTTTGGCACTGTGAAATTTTTAAAGCAAGGAAACTACATCAGATTTTTAAAAGTGCCCAAAGATGCAAAGAGTGCTGTGGTGAGATCCTTATGGAAGTCAGCCCACTCTGACAAACACATGCCCAGCAATATCTGTAGATACCTAGAAGACTTAATTTTCTTACCATCTGTGCCTTCTACAACATGGAGCACAACTGCTGACTCCATGAATTATGAGTCTGCCAGCCCTCAGGCATGGATGCTGCTTCCTTCTCTTTGAGCAATCCCACAGCAGTCCTGGTCAGCAGAGCGGGTTAGGTGATAAGGATACTCAGGTGCTTAAGCACTTATAGGCTCAGAGACAAATGTGGGAACAAGCTAAACAACTTTGATAATGGGATTAAAGAAAAGGGGAGGTTTAAAATGGAAATTGCAATCAGGACAGAGTTGGGAACTGATTGCCTTCCTTCTCCCAACACTGCTGGCTGTTAGAGGCATGTAGATTAATTGAGCAGAAGATAAACTAAGGACAGGCATATTAGCAACCTGGCACATAACTTTGATTGTAGAAGGTCAAATTGGGTATTGCCCATACTGCAACTCAAGGAGTCTTGGCTGAAGGAGGCATGAAAGGGACAATACGTTCAAGAACAGAGAGAGCAATAAAAGGCCAAAACTATAATGTGCAGAGGTTTCTAAAGCGTATATTTTAGTCTGCCTCACCAAAATAAATAAATTGCACATATTTAAATCTAATGATGAATTTTAAGGTAAGGATGCAGAACAAGATGCTCAGCTGCTGAAGAGTCAAATTCCATGGCACGCACCACATATGGCATACACCACAAACCGTGGCACATGGCAGCAGGCTGGCATGTTGCCTTATGTTTTTAAAGGAGTAAATTTAATTGAGACTCTTTAAAAATATATCTTTTAAGGATAAATTTTCATTCTAAATTGCACCAACTTTTTATAAAGCTGTGTCAAGAAATATCATATTTTCAACCATATTTTAAGTTCACTAAGATTTTGCGCATGCTTGAATTAAAATTGTTTTGCAGCATCACTCCAAGGTAAAATATATCAGAAGACTCCAAAACAGTCTTACTAGACCTAGCTGAGTATCTGTCCACTTAAATATTCTTAAATTCTGATGTTAAAAATTGGTCTTTTACAGTATTTCTAAATGGTAACTCTGAATTCAAACAATCAATACAATGGAGTCTAGCAGGAGCAGAAGCTTCTTTTCCACTGGAACATGCCTTCTCTATGCAGAGAAAAAAAATCCAAAATTGTTGACACAACAAAAGTTTAATTAATACTTTGTTCCAAATTACTGAATATATATATATAGATTTAAAATTCAGACATTTTAATATACACATTGCATCATTTCACACACAGAAAAAAAGAAGCTACATTATATAAATGCTAGAATAAGATTGTCACTCTATTCAAGCAAATTAATTGTAATTTTTCCTATGCAGGATCAGAATATGCACACCTTACCTAAGTTCAAAAAAAGGAAAGCTTGGTCATACTCTTTTTTATTTGTTTTAATCCAATTTATGTCCTTCATATTTTCCTGAGTCCCATTTCTATTGGAAAAAAATACTACCCCAAAATTAACTCACGTTAATTTTTAAATACTTCATGGCAATGTCTCAAAACAAATACAATTCTACTGACTTCCTAGAATATTTCATGCAGAAACATGGACTATTACCTTTTCTGTTATAGTATGATATTCTTGCTCAGTAGATGTTTTCTTTAATGATAATTAGCTTATTATTTTTAAGGTAGTAGAACTACACAGCATGCAGAATGCGCAGAATTCCTTGCCTGTGCTTCTCAACTGATGCTAAATAAGACGTGACAGACCTTATATAGTTGCTCTTTCCGTGCTGAATACAGTCACAAAAATGCAACTCAAAGGAGAATAAGCTGTGAGGGAAATGTCAGCCTGAAAGTCTCTCTTTATTGAGCCTTCAGACACTTCTCTGTGCGCCTACAATGTGGATCCTAGCAGGTTGGGAAGCAAGCAGCTATTATGGTAACAATACCATGACCATTAGTCAGTCAGTCTCAACATACTCCTAAGTGCTACTTCTGTAAGTGCTCTCTCTGACACTTAGGGCTGGTCCAAATCTATCTGATGAACATTAGGGAATTCATCTATCAAAATACATGGCAACTGAACCAACACCAGCCTGCCGCCTGTGACAGATGAAGTTAAAGCCATCTCTGTAAATAAATCCAAGAGGAGGAGGGAAAGCCACAAAGCAGGGAAGGAAAACCCCGGAAAGAAAAATTATCTGTTTTCCTAACTCTCAAATCATACAGATTTGAATACTATGAATTGTCTAATTAACACAGCTTATTTATACTATTCATTTCCATTCACATCTGCTGACTTCTGGGTTCTGGCAAAGATCATCAAGTGAAGTGCAAAAATACCTTGACAAGATTGTACATACTGCTTGATTGGGAACAAGACCTAATAGAAAGTTTGCAGGGAAGCTTCCTCTCATGAGACGTCCTACCTAGCTCCATAATTTCATATTAACATTTTCCCACAATGTAAAAATTAAACTGAAAAATAAAATTTCAAAGAGTCTTCAAATCTGTGGGTACTTCTCCTAACCAAATTTAATTGTTCTCTGTTTTGTGAAGCATTCACACAATGGAAATCTAATAGTAATATTTCATGCTCTGGGAAAACGAGTGCAATCAGGATTTAACAACCAATTCATGGTAAATGGACAGAAAACAGGGCTGAAAGCCAATAAAAGAAATTAATTGGAAATTAAAGAAAATATTAATGGAGCACTCTTGCAATATCCCAGACAAGTTTTATGTCTTGTTCAAAAATAAAAGCAAAGGACTAGTCAGCAACAGCCTAAGGAGGAATGGATGAGAACTAACTCAGGGGAAAAGCCCCTGAATCACCTATATGTTTTACTGTATGTAAGTAAGGGTTGCTTATCCAAGAACTGACCAAACCAAATTCCCTTCAGCTTAATAGTATCTGACAGAACCTAGCCTGAGGTGATACAAGAGCAGACAGAAAGGCAAGCACTGCAACTCTATCCCTACAAACACGTTTTTTAGGACAAACAATATTTTCCAACAATCAATGAACCTCTTCATTTCAGACAGACCGAGTGCTCACTGATGGGAGGTGATATATGCAGTTTTCTCTCTCATACACACCACAGTCGAGGAGCGGGACTCGTGCTGTTTGGCCTCTCTACCATAAGGATGCTTGCCCAAATTATCTAGATCCTAATGTAGAACAGAATCAAGCTTGTGATTCACTGGTCTTTGGGCAATTTAATAAGTAATCACATATCTAATGTCCACGTGCTGCTTGTCTCCTGCCCAGGATTAAAGTACAGTCTTCCCAGGGATAAAGTGACACTGCACCAGGAAGTGTAGTACAGTTAAGTAATACTTATATACAAAGTCAGATTAATACACACAAAAAAGACAAAAGAAAAGCAATGCTAAATGCCCATTAGCACCCCAGGCTTCTTATCCCTGTGCCTGGGGGTTCTTTCAAGTACAATATCTTTAGCAGAAACACAGTAGAAAAAATTGCAAGGACATCATTGATCTGGCACCACTCCTGCTAGTTGCTTAAGCTTCTTTCCACCCCATCAGCAGAATCCGTTCCAGTTCTCCATGGCTTTACCCTTTGGCTTTCTAAACCCTGGCTTACTGGTTCTCTGCCTATACCATTAACAACGGTCGCACAAGCCAGCCGCAAGGATGAGAGGGATGCAGGCTCGCAAGCACTGATTGATGAAGCACTTCCTAAGCGAGCAATAAAGATGACCTTAAGCCATCGTTTCTGTGGTTTTGACAATTGAGACACATACACTGTGCAGGCCACAGCTACAGGCAGAGGCAGCAGCAGCAGATGTTCATGATCTATCAGAAAGTCGTGCTCAAATTGAAGACCTGATTGTTCAGTTCAAGTCAGAGTCCTCTCTCTGACTAATAAGAAAAATAAGGAAAAATTAGAGCTTTAGAACTGGATGATGTATTCCATTTTATTGGGTGCTCATTGAAAGCAAAAATAATATATGTTTTTCTCTAACCTGCAAAAAGAAGAAAAAGAAGAAAAAGAAAAGCAAAAGTCATTCATGGTTAAAAAGTACTGCTTTTGAGGGATTTTTAAGGAAAAAAATATTTGGAAACATGAGATTAAAATAGAGGAATCTGACTTTGCAAAACAAGGCAGAAGAGACCTAAGTATTTGTCTCTGCTCTGTAAACAAAGGAGGAACTTCACCTGAGCTGCCATAATACACAGACATAGATAAAATTCTCCAGAGACCCAAGAATGGAAATACTGTCATGTCAGCTGTCTCTCCTTGGTATAGGAATGGTATCTGTGGGCCAGTCTGAAGAACAGAATAGTTCCACTGCTATTTTTCCATTTGTTTTTCCCTTTAAAATCCTTTAATGAGGTCTCTCATGCCACTGCATGGACAAAGCTCATCTACTCACAAGCATCAAGAAAATTTGAGTGGTAGCTGTATCTAGTCCCCTTTGGATATAATCAGAGATATTTAGAGGACCTAAAGAGCTAGAATCCACAGCAACCACCACCATCCACACACAGAAACAGAAATGCAATACAAAATTTGCTCTACTCATGATTCTGTCCAATTCAGGAACATGATCAGATCAGTGCAAGCACTTCTGTGTAATGCTCGACACAAGAGAACGCCACTTGGTGACCAACTGATGTGGCTGTAGCCCTTCAGCAGCAGCAAAGAAATCCAGCGGACGCTTTCCATGTGTGCATTTTAACAGCACAAACAGAAGTGTGATGTCTTTCTATAGAAATACAAAATGATCTATCTGTTAGATCGATTTTTACAGAGATCTTGGTTTACTGTGTGGTCCAATATGACATCATTATTCCTGTGCAATAGCTGCTTTCTGATCTCTCTCCAGAAAGAGACCCAGAAAAGTGTTTGAATGGCTAGAATGAATTACCAAGATTTCATCATGCCTTAATTTATGCACATATGTAAGACAAAGGATTACTTCAGCCAACTCCATTCATCTGAATTTTACTCTGCCCAGCAGAAACAGTGTTTTTTCCATCTGAAAACAAGAAATGCATACCTTGAGAACATCATATAAACTGTTTAGTTTTGGCTTGATTCAAAAAGCCCAAAGCACTACCCACTTTTACAGAGTTTTGATCTGACACACATGACTAATCCTTGTTGGATCGCTTTTTGTTATTCAGTGTTTTAACACAAAGCATTAACACTTCTGTGTTCTGGCTTCACATGTCCAGCCAAAGCTGGTGAGCAACAACTCATTTTTCTCCTCATATATCCAATGCAGTAGTTTCACATTTAGTTATACTCTGAATACTACTCAAAATAGCCTATATTTATATGCAATTTTTATTTCAATCACTTCTCTCTTCACACCTATTTTTACCTGTGTATCTCCTGTGCTTTAGGTAGAACTTCTCCCACTTTTACACTACCATAGTTAAAGAGAATCAGGCTTACCAGCTTTAGAGCTAGCTGAAAAGATTGTCCTAAAGCCTTTGAGAGTTATCTGGATGAAAGTCCAGTAAATGCACGATTGTTCTCGTTTTGGAGGAAGCATTGTATTTTCGAGAAAGCACTGTAATGGTGTCCCATGGGAGCAGTTCTTATTAATCACAACTTCTATTTAGCTTGGATTTCTTAGAGCTCTGAGTGTATTGCCAGTTGCCACCATATGTAATCTGTAATTTGTGAAACAAAAGACTGTGTGCGTTTCCCAAAGACATCCACTCTAATCACATATAAATCTAACAAATTTAGCACAAAGAGACATTTTCCAATCAAGATCAGCATCCTCACCACTAGCAACACTGGCAGTGTTAGCACATAGCACATAGAGCTTCAGGTGTGACTTTGGAAATACTCTTTTCAAGGATGGCAGAAGTGCAGAGACAGACACACACTGACAACATCCCACAGCAGCCACACTCACTCCTTTGGAATCACTGCTTTCTGTCACACATCTGGCCCTGATCTCAGTGGTCTAAAAAAAAAAATGCAAAAATAAAGGACAAAATTTGCAGAATGACTCCTTTCACCAAAGGGATGACACTGATTAGTAGTGGCAACACAAGCACACCCAGTGTAGGCTTGTGTCTGCTGGGAGGTTCTCCCAACAGAAAACATTCGAGAGTATCCGAATTGACTGGACAGCAGGGAATAATCCACATCACCGTCTGTGCAGCTCCATGCTCAGCCTTGCCTTGGTACTTCCACACAAACACCTTTCAAATGCTCTGCTAAAGCATTGCTTTATTTCTTTTTTCATTATCTGGACTGATGGTGTCAACTGAGAGCAAAGTTTTCATTTTCCTTGCATTTCACCTGAGAAAGGCTGCATTTATTTTTCTAGAGCTCTAGTAATATTCAATCTATTACACTACATGTATGAGTCATTGCTGGATCTAGGTCAGTCTCCTTCCCCCCACTCATTGCAGATATCAAATTTAACTGATTGAATTTAGGATATTTCTATTAATTTAACACTTTCTTTTATACCAACAGCAATTTTTCTGTCACAGTGCAGCATTTTAAAGGACTTCAGCAATAGAATTACCATTTCATAGCACGACAAAAACATCTAAGTGAATTAACTCTTCCTCTTTATAATAAAAGTTCCTTCCCCTCTCCCTTTAATAGAAGTCTTAAACAGAAAAAAAAAAGTTTTTTATTACAGGACAATGAATCTAATTAAAATGTAAATGAAAAGTAGTACTTGGGGCTTTACAGAGCATTTATGAGATCATATAAGCATCTCTGGCACGTGTGTTTCTGACAGCATTTCTCCTAAGCATACTTCACCATTGTTTAGACAAGGTTACTTAATATGGGACCTGCCTAATGCTGTTCAGTAGGTTAAAGGCTTTATTCTATTAGCCTACATGGCTCCGTTATGAGGTTTCTGAAGGCTTTCATGACCTCGCAGTAACCTTACATTTGTTATTAGTAGTTGGAGTTTACAATCTCAGAAATATTATTGCACCCTCGTCTGCGGCCTCATATAGAGTTTCTTGTAGAGACAAGGGGTCTGCACACAGGCTCCGTGGAAAGCTCACCAAAAAGCACAAAGCTCCTTTCTTAAAATAATCTTGGGAAAAAGTGTTCCCAGCAGATGGAAAACATTGTCATTTTAAGGGAAGCATTTGTCAGCCTTCTGCATTGCAAAAATGCATTTAAAATGAAGGCAATACCTTTGCAAAAACATCCAACTCAAGTATTTAACGTCAGGCCTTCTCAACCCCCAAAATCAATAACACACCAACAGCATATTCAATCCACACCATTTGTTGTCTATATATATAAAAAATGACCTGATGCAAGTAAATTAAATGTCTGTTAATCCTGGGGAGACCTTTGTCCTGCAGATTGGTAACACTGCCCGTAGCAGAGCCAGAACAACAGGCATTGCCCTAAGCGGGAGGGAGGAACAACGTGCAGCAGGTCCTGGAACCACGGGCGCCTCGTGCCTGCTTTGTCCGAGCTCTGCCAAATCCCTTGCCAGGAAAGAGAGGCCACTCAGTAGCTCCAGCGATTCCAGGTGGAAGCCCCAGAATATGAATTAAATATGATTATTAACAGGTGCTTGTTGCACTGTAAAAATATCACCTTGCAGTCTTTTTGGATGGAGTCCTTATGACCAAGCTTCAAATCCTTCACTTTTACACTGTTGTTTTTACCTTGATTTACACTCTAATGTTCTCTACTTCCTAAGGTGATTTTTTTTTTAATCTGAAATATTATGAACCGATACCTTGACATTATGCAGCAAAGAATCATTTTGTTTTACGATAAGAAACATGGAGCATTTTTGTATGAGCAGAAAATATTTTGCACATATCTCCCAGATATGTCTACACTATATACCCACAGACACATAAATGTCGTGGTAAGCCTGCATGAATGCAAAACAAAAGCATTTTTCTTTAAAGGAAAAAATATATTTTCTCTGTAGTATGCAAAAATGCCTGTGCTGATCTAGTAATGCCCTAAAGAAAGAGTTATACCAAATATGCTAAATCTGTATCTAGAGGGAAATGAAAAAGAGCTAGAGAAGTCCAGATTGCTCTGAACAAGGTTATGTTTGATCTGCATGTAATGGGAGTATTTTACAACCTTCACACCTCTACTTCGTGTTGATGGGCAGGCAGCTTAGACTTTGAGATGGCCCTGGAGGAATTTAGTTAACTGAATGCATCCCTTGCCTCCGAGATGAAAAGCCACTTCCTACACTACATGATCTCTCTGTGGCTTTCTTGCTCTGCTGTCTGCCATTTCAATATCTGTATATGTCACAAAGGCAACTTCTCATCTCTGGTATAGTCTAAGAAAAGTGTCAAACTTTTCTAAAAGAAAAAATAAAGAAAAAAGAAATAGCACAACATATGAACAACACGGTATATATTAAACTGCATCTACCTAGCTGTGAAATTGTCAAGGTAGTTTAAAAATAGCTAGTAAATACGCTGTTTTGACAACAATTCCAGATGACATCAAGTATACGTCATAAACTCAATGTGTGAATATTCTCCATGCGCAAAGATCACTGAGCTTCTCACTAGCCCATTTTCTGTAGCTTTTAGTTCATACTGAACAGGACACTTTGAGTAGAAACGGTAAAAATCACAGTCCTGGCAGTTACCTGACATGAGCTGTCCTGGTCCCAGGTACTGCTTTTGTTTAATTCCAGTAGCTTCATCTCATTTTTGGGCTCTGGACCATTCTTTCTTAGTATGCTTTCTGCTCTTCCTTAGCGTTGCACTAGCATCTGCAGGAATTACAACAGGCCTCACTGTATTAGACACAGAAGAAATAGCCTCTTCTCCAGAAGGTTTATGATATTGAGCCAACAGGACTGAAAATTAAGATGGTTATATGTCACACAAGACTTTGCAACCAAAAGTTCTGAGTCCTAGTTGCAATTCTAGCCCCCATCACGGGCTTTCCAGTCTCTCTCCACTTACAGAACTAGATGTTCTTACTGTAATTTCAGTGTTGTCAATATGCAAAATCCTTTGTAGTTACTAATTTATAAAATTTGCTTTTATATATAAATCAAACAGGGAAATGGGTTACAGCAAGTATTTTTTTCCTAGTGTATACAGACAAATAGTGTTTTTCTAGAGAAATCAGAGTCCATATTAAGTACATTGGACATTCATCCATTCCACTGACATGCTCAGGGTTACAGAGAATAAGATTCTACAGTACGACAGCAATGGGCATCAGTGTGCCAGCAACAAACCCATCTGCATAGACCTACGCTACCAGAGCAACCATAGTGCCAACAAAAGAACCATATTTCTTATTTTTGCCTTACAATAGAATATTCTTTTTAATTCTACTCTACTTTTGTGGAGTATCAAGGCCTTACCCAGAACATATCCAAGCTGAGTGGAACTTTTTTGTCCACTTCAGAGGACTTTAACTCAAACCCAAATCTATTAATGTATACCACAAAAATCCCCTTGAGAATTGACCAGGAAATTGAAAGAAAAGATAACGTCACAAAGAAAACTTGAAATACCTATTACACTATCCAACTTTGGAATTAAGACTTTCTCTCCAGAGAAAAGTTCATTTTCAGCACAACAAGCTATGATGTAATGTTGTCTATTGCCCAGAGACGTCAGTTTGCAGGCCCCCGGGAAGGGGTGTCAAACTTCAGCTAATTCAACAAAACAGAACAAGTCAGTCACGATGATGAATTTATTGCAGAAGTATTCAATTTAAACATTCAGAATGAATGATGAAATTAAATGAAATGACAAAGTCATTTTATTTAAAACTCGTGCACCTCAGAGCACACTCCAGTGTTTTATGAAGTTTCAGTTATTTACTGATAATGGAGCATAACCAAGAAGACAGTAATTTCAGTCTTACCTCTTACAATGCACAAATGTGAGGTCCCTAAGTTCTTTGGGTCTGGGGCAGTCTAGGCACTTTTCAGGACAGAAGCCGTCTGCCAAATCCACTCAGTGTGCAGAGGTTCTAGGGCAAAGAGCTGGAAGAAACACATTTTTAGCAGCCTGACGTCTAGCGGCCCTTAGGCCTTGCAACACTACTAAAAAAATTCATATAGAATACACCAAAAAAATAAATCACTTCCCTGTTAGACTCTGACTTAAACAAAATAAAACTAACACCAAAACTTCTCTTGATAACTTCCTATTACAATAAATTTTCTAACCAGCTATATATATGGTAAGCACCTGAGTAGCTGTATCATGTATTGAATTCAGTGCACATGGAACCAATGCTGGGTAATGGATATGATGGGGACATACAGGACACACAGAGTATTACTCCCTAAATATTACTGCTTTGCAGCAAATGCTACCCAAATTGTCCCAAATGAACGACATCCTCTAAAAGGCCACAAAATTCCTCTTTTCTTTTGTGGAGGACTATTGTCTAGAATATGGTGGCTTAAGCCACCATACAAAAATAGACAGATGCTCCCAGTTTCCCAGGCTGGAGCATCCACCATCTGGTCAAGCTGGCGGGGCAGCTCCGGCAGCCAAACCCCAGCGTGTTCCCAGTGCAGCACTGTGTGGCAGGCACAGGCCACAGCACTTCAGAGCTACACTGAGCAACAACCCTCTTGGAGGATCTGTGCAAAGCTGGCTACCACATAAATATAATTTCCGTTTATTTCTGAAACTGGAAACACTAAATATTAAGTTTCCCTCATTTTTTTAAAAACAGCATCAACCTAATTGTTTTTTAAGCGCCAATATAAGAAGTTGGGATTTCCTGTCCGGCTTGCATGCACACCTCAGGTCTTCCCGTTGTGTGAGCTGGCAGAGGTAACGACCGATTAACCCCAGGGGAAAGTCAGATCTGAAGAATTTGGGAGTGAAGTTAATGGTCCTTGCTCTGGAACACAGAAAGGCCATATCGTTTCCAAGAACACCAACCCCCAGCTTCAAACACAATAACTTAACCAAGAAATTGCTGCTTGCAAAATTCTGATAATTCCATACATCTGGGACATCCTCATTTCCTTGGTTTGAGCATATGGTGCAAGTGTTTGATTATGTCATCTCAGTGTATCAGCACATTTTTGAAAAGTAAAACTTCTATTAAGATGCTGTATGCAGTTACAGCAATAATAAAATAATCACAATTCCAAGGAAATAAATGTTTTCTGCTCTTTGCCTGAAAAACTGTTCACCACAGATACATGTTCAGCATCTGTAAAGAGATAAATTTGCTGTGGCAATAAGGACTATTGTGAACAAATATCAGAGAGGCAATTTTATATCTGTGAATAGCAGTGGGGTATAATATTGTGGACAGCTGTTATCCACAGAAGGAAAAATTAAAGAGAAAAATTTCACTGTGCCCAAAAAAAAAAACCAAAAAACACCAAAACAAAAAAAAAAACCCTCACAAATATGATGAGGCACAGGAAAAAGACATGAAAAGTTCCACTTATTTATGCAAGAGAAGGAAAGGTGACTGACTTACTACAGTGCCAAAGTAATTTTATACAGAGAATATCCTGGCCTTCATGGTTCTTTAATCTAGTTGAAAGGAGTAAGGGGGGCAAATGGCTGGAAACTGAATTCAGAAATATTCCACCTAGAAGAGATGAGTTTTTAACTGTTCAAGAGACCAATCTGTAGAAGATTAGCAGCAAGGGAAGCAATGGGCCCTCCTGTGGCTGGTGTTTTCCGACTGTGACTGGATGGCTTTTTGAGAGGTGCACTTCTACCAAACCAGACACCTGGAGTCACAGGAGGGTGGCACTGAGTGGTGTGCAATACGTCAGAGAACCCAGCAGACCCGCAAATGATCCGGCAGAGCCTTAAAAGAAGCTGCTAATTGAATTAGGTCAGGGTATTTAAACACACACACACACAATATTTGCATGGCAAGCTGAGGCAAGCTTAGGTACAGGACAGGAACGCTGGCCTCTGGACAGAGCGACGTTTCCTGCTTTTATCTGCTCAGCAATGAGAAATATGGCAAAGGGAACTCGCAGAACCCCATCAGGTCTTTATGCAGCTAGTCTTTTACTTGCACTCCCCAGAGGAGTTTTTCACAAATTGAATGACCTGAAATCAGGTTACAAACGCAATAACTCTGAGTTTAGTGTATTAGTTACAAGCACCAGCAGAAGCAGCAGCAGGACTAGGCAGAGGGGGACAGGCACATTGCTCAGCACGTCTCTGTTGGTCCTTCACATGGTAGTTTTGCTGGGTTGTCTTAGGCCGATTAAATAATGTGGGAGGGAACAGTTTCATCAATGTCCCATCATAACTTTGAATCTTTAATATAATGCTTACTAAAACACTCTAGCAATACCAGAAGAGTGTCCATTTGAAAGGACAGATTCAAACTACGCTGCATTCCCAAGTGAAGCTTGCTTATGGTGCTCTGTCCTGAAACATCTATCTTATTTATCTTAATAAAACATCCATTCCTACTTATCTTAGGGGTCTTATTATTAATGCCTGATCTGGACAAATTTAAAGGGAAAGAGGTTACAAACTAGATTAACCATGATAAGACCTATCTATCTTGTGCTTCGTGGTAACGCAAGCTTTGCAAAAAATAATCCTGTTAAGAAATAAAACATTCCCCTTCGTGCTCTCATGCTTCCCTTCATTTCTTTAAACACGGGGAAGCCTTGGGGTTATGTTTTACCTTGATTTTATGCCCCCATAGACTCTTACTCGAGGAGTTCTTTGCATTGGGCTCCATGGAGTGTGTGTGTGGGTTGGGGAAGGAAGGATGAAGGCTGCTTTTGTCACTCTCTAAATGAAGATGAACTCTGTAAGAGCAGGCTCCATTTGTTCATTGGTTTGAATTAAAGGAAGTAGCAGCATCTCCCCACATCGGCAGAGTTTCGTGCCAACCGCCTTCCTGGGAAAACTGAGCATAAACTGGGGGTGCAGAGAAAAGCAGTAAAACCTGTGTGGGGAAGAAGGCAGCTCATCTCCTGCAGACACTCGAGCTTGGGGAGTGAAACCCCTTGTCCCGCTGCCTTTCAGGTACACAAAGATACCCAGCAAGAAGTGTGTCAGCCATAAATCTCTTGATGTCTATAGCTTTGATATAACGCTGTAGCTTTGATGTTGCTGGCTATATTTTTGAAGACTCCACACACATCCTTTGTTAAGATCATACCAGGAAACACTTCAAGAGATCGTTGAAAATAATCTTGATCCTAGACTGTGGATCAGGGAGGGCAAAAACAAACAACAAGGACAAAGAAGAAGAGAAGAGGAAACTGGTTTTGTTCAGGCTGAACTGGACCACATGACAAAGCACAGGGTATATCCACACATAACCCTTGTCTCAGCTCTTCCTGTAAGGCTGTTTTGATCTCCATTGTATGACCTATGGCATATAGGAACTTTCCTTTCCTCCTAATAAATTAAAGGTAATAAGGTGAAACTAATCAATGAAACCATAAAGCCATATGGTATTGTGGTCCGGGATGGTAAGTTTATACTTCAGGAATCTACGAATTAGCTGTGAAAATAAAAGCATTTAAAAATAGATCAAGCAGAGATAAAAGCCTTGGAACACATTGTTAAAATTATGGCTTCCCAGCCCCATGGAAGTGAACCTAAAAGCCAGTGACAGTTTCACTAGCAACTTCATCAAGTTTGGGAAAAGGGCCGTTTCTTTTTTATCCAGTCAAGGGCTTGTGATCATGCGCACCCCAGTGTCATGTGTTATCTAGAAGCCCACGCTATGTCACCAGCAGATAAACATCATCGGGAGTCCAGTTTCCTTCAGAAGCGAAACTTCTGGGCCTATCTTTAGTTCATGGCTGGGTCAGGTCACTTCGAGTTTTCACTGACCTGAACCTGATCGAAACCAAAGGATTGAAATTCCTGACCCGCTCACCCCAAAGAACAACTATAATGAAAAGCTGACACGGGCTCATGCAGTATGACAAGCACATGCCTGAAGAGCAGTATTGACCCCAGGAAATGTCAGGAGAGCACCTGCCTCTGCATAGGAGGAGGTCACCTGTATTTACCACGGTATTGACCTGAAAAGGCGGGTTTATAGCCAGAAAGCTACACTGCTGATTTCATTAAGTTAGTCTAATAAAGGTGTGTGAATGTCAACTGCATTTCAGGACATTCTTGGCAATTTGTTTATAAAACCTCACTTCCATTTTGTCTCTACTTAAAATCAGCCCTTAATCTTGCCCTTAATGCAACTTGAAACCACTTACTATAGCAGTGCTATTACTTCTGACAAAAGTGTCATCAAACTGCGTTTCTGGCCACTTCCAGCTCTCTGAAGCACATAAAGTCACCGTGGCAGCCCTGCGCTTGGGCATCCTGTCTGCTTTACCAGCTCTGTTCTGCCAGGTAGGCTTTACTAAAATGCTTAATCTCACAGAGGTTAAATGGCCCAAAATGGCCAGTGCACCAGCACGGGTAGGTAGCTCGTTTCAAGGCTGCACTGGAAAGGTGACACTATCTGGCCCATTCAGAAAGCTTTTTTATAAAGAGTTAAACCAAGGGAAACAAATATGACTCACTGATAATATCCTTGTGTATTTAATGTTAAATTAGGAGAAAACTGTCTGCTGGTGTTTGGAGGCTCCTCATACCTTGGTCCTTTCTAACCTTTTACAAAGCAATCTCCAACAACGTTCTAGCTCTTCCATGTATTTACAGCTCCCCATTCAGATTAGAACAGTATTTGTACACCTTCTTTAATTGGCTATATTTAAGTTTCTTTTTTTCACATGGATCCTTCTCATAACTGGCTAGAAGTGGTTTCAGATTACGACTACGATCATTAGACTTGTTTTCTTATGTCTTTCTTGTCCTTGGAACAGTGAAGTTAAACCCCCAAGACTGCTGGCTCTAACAAATTTGTTTCCTTTGCTAATAGTTTAACATAATTTTCCTTACTGGAGGCTCAAAAATTTAATTGTAGCTGTGATACTCTTTTTTTCTTAGTGCAGAGACAAGTGAGCAGCCTAGCATTCAACATGGCCTTGTAATGGTAAAACAGCACTCAAAACTAGATCATTCATTAAATGATGCTGAAATACTTTAACTGAATCTCCAACACAGGCAGTCCTCAGAAGTCCAGCATTTTATGATGAACCTGATCTCACTTTCAGGCCCAGCAGCAGGCCCAGCATTCATCTACTCATTGTTTCATCCAACATTCATGATGAGCACTTTATTGCTACCACTTAAGTGAATGAATTCTTGATACGATTCGACTGCCGTGTATAAGAAAAGCATGTCTATCTGTAGTGCATATCTTTTCCTAGAAATAGTATTTTCCCATTTGGAGTCATATAAATAGCACTTTAAAAATGTTACTATGCACAGCACTGTGCAGACTACATTTATTTTTATAATGTTGTCCTGGGAACTTCAAAGATCAATTTTATGAAACCTCTGTATATCCACCTCTTCTTTGTGTCTTTATTTTTCTCTGAAGCAGTAGAGAAAATGGCATGCTCTGTGCAATGAACTACAATGTACTTACTGGGCATAGCACTATACAAAATGCTGCCTACAGCCTGTTGCATAAGAGGTTTTGCACTCTGCTGGTCTGAGCATAGCTGAGGAATACCAAAGAGACCTGGTGGGTGGGTTTCCTCACCTGAGCATATATTATTGCATGAGTGAGAAACAGTATATCCAGCCTTTGTTATCAAAGTGAACCAAATAATTTAAAGGACAGGTTGGAAAAAGGCTACCCATGAAGCTAGGTACAATGGCAGTGATTTTTGCAAGAGGACAATAAAACAGTAATAGAGTTTCCTGCAAACAAATGCAGCAATGTGAACTGCAGTATTGTGCCCAAAGTGGCAGAGGATGATGAACAGAACAAAAAAGAAGAAGAATGAACAGAACCTGTACAAAAAATAATGAGGAATAATATTCAGAGAAGACAGAGCTATGTAGAATTGTAACGCAGCACAAATCCAAGTGTCAGTAAGGATTTTCAGAGAGATAGGTAATATTAAATGGGCCAATTTCACAGGTATTTTGAAGGACTTTTCAGAAAAAAAAAGTCTAAAAGAGGCTTATATTTTAAAGCAGTAAATCAGAAAACTGCAGCCCAAAGGCCACTATTTGTGAAGCAGTCTGAAAAGAAATGATTTTATAGCTATTATGGAGACTAAGTCAACAGAATTTTCCTCTGTGTCTAGTTGTTAAGAAGGATAAAAAGGTTTCAAAGTTTGGCAACTGAAAGGACAACCACACTTACAACTTTAGTAAAAAAAAGAATGGGAAGGAACATATGAGGGAAAAGAAAGCACTGATAGAGTCAGTCCCTCCCCTCTGTTCTTCTATGGCTAGGAGGTATTTAGGAAAACTGAACTCAATAAAGTCAGTGGAATGAAGTTTTACAGTAAAATATTCTGGGTTGTCTGTCACCTTAAGATATTTTATGCCCCAAGCCTCCTCTCTGTGAACAGGATTATAATAACGTACATACCTGTGCTGAAGTTTATGCCATCAGGGTTTGTGGAAGTCTCCAGAATTTTCAGGAAGAGAAGACAAAATAATTTAAATAGAAAAAAAGGCAACACAAATATTTTGTTGATTCTGTTGGAGGGAAAGATCCAGCCAGTCTAAAAACAAAGTAAAAATAATAATAACAATAAAAAGTGCAAGAATGAAAGCATGTTACCAGTGTTTATTGCTGCTTCTAGCTAGCAAATAATGACAAAGCCCTTGTAGAACACGGTCCTGGGAAATAGATCTCAGGAACATCTTCTGCTTCTTCTGACAAATAAATTTGCAGAGCTTACATTTACTGCTTAAGCTGCAGCAGTCAGGAAAATAATGACTGACTTATAAAACAGACAAATTGCATCGGGTTTTGTTATTTAAAAATAAAAAACAGAAGAAAGGAAGAAAAAATAACTCCTGATACCTGCTCTCTGTTTGAAACCTTTATGCAGTTGAGTTGGCTGTTAGGTATAACCCTCAAAGAAAGAGTATCAGTCTAATGAAAATGATCCCTGAATTAAAATGCTTATAAAGAACTGTGCGTCTATAGAATCAACTCCCCCATTCTTTAAGATGATGAATGACACCCTGAACAGCAAAATTAAGTACACTTATTTTGGTAGTTATTTTAGCGGACACATGATAAATTCTCTTTGGAAAACTGCCAGTTTTTAAAGTTTCGGTCTCTTTTTGCCAGCATACCAGCTGCCTTTAAAAAGGCAACTGTGATTATTACAAAAAAAAAAAAAAAAAAAAAAATCTTTCTGGGAATCTGGGAATTACCAACTCCAAATCCTTTCTGAAGCAGAAGGAATCAGACTCAAGATGTAATAGGGAGCTTCCCATTTCAGGATGAACTCCGTGAGTGCTGATTATTGAAAACATTTAGTTATAATGCACCCAGTGCCATATGGGCTGCACTAGCAAATCAATCGGTTGCTGTGCGGCAGACTTTGGGCACCTTCTAAAGCATGAAAGCTCTTAAAATGCTTTTGCTTTTGTACCCAACTTCACACAGTTTACCTGACCCTCAGTTCAAGTACGCTGAAAGGACTTCTCTTATGCTGCATATAAATGAGAGGAAACGCTTTGCTGTGCTCGTCAATGTATATTTCATTGTTTTGGCATTTATACGTAACATATTGAAAGGATACGTTTTATACACACAAGTGAAATTATTATGAGAACACAGGAAAAAAAGAAGCTTTGAACGCCAAACATCATTTTGTATTTTTGTCCCCAGCGCTCTTTCATTTGCTAACCTCTATCCTGCCTTTTTCCTCCTCTGTAGCTACTCTGCTAATGCAAATCAAACCTATTCTGTTCCTTTCTTAAATATGCTAATTTTAACTCCTTTCTCGCCTTCTTTCTCTCGAGTCTGTCTTTCCAACTCTGTGTGAAAGTAGGCAGGCAGAAAGCACCTGGTTCATCCTCATTTTCAAGAGCCTTCCTTTCCAAAAAGGACAACTTTCCTCCTCTGAAACAACTGTTTCAGGTGTCAAGGCAGATTGCCACCACTCCTCATATAACTTATTCCAACCCATACAGCTGCAGACAAGGAGCACCAAAGAGACAGGAGAAAACAGCAACACGAAGGAAAACTGAAAGCTAACAGACCATTAAAAACTTTTACCAGTTAAAATGGCTACTCCAGTGCAGTTCTCCATATCCTCAGCATCCATGGCTAAAAACTGCACAATCGTTTTCCTTCCAACTAGATGCTGGCCAGGAAAAGGCCAGTTTAAAGTTTAAGAGTTCTGTAAGAGTCCAGGCAAGATAAGAAGGAGCAAAGTTGGATGAGACAAAGACTGCTCCTCTCAAGCACGTGGGTTACTTGCACTCAGTGAAGGAAATATCGTTCTGATTTCATTCTGTGCTTCCTTCATGGTAATGCCTCACAACAGCATCCCAATCCCTCCTATTCAACATCAGGCATCACTAATTTTAGTCTGTCCCCAATGTGATTATGTGGCTACAATCACACACACGTGGAAGCAATCTTCAGTATTAGGCCTTTAAGTCTGCAGCAAAACCAGTTAATAGAATAACAAGGCTAGTTTAATTCTAGGTGATATGTGGTGAGCATTACTCATTCCCTTTAAACACTATATTTGAGCAAATAAATGTATTCTGAGGAATGTAACACAAGGGAATGATAGAGAAATATCCCACTTCTCTCCAGTATAACTCACCCGGAGCGAAAAGGAAGCAGTTATTTGCATTAACATCTGAACTGTCCTGTGATTTCCCCAACTCACATTTTCCTTGATATACTCCTATGAAGCCGAAACCCACAGCTGAATTGAGCAGTAGTCACTGGGGAAGGTCACCAAACATAGGAAAATCTCCATCAGGAATTACCAAGAAAGAAAAGGATTTTTCACAGGATTTCTCACTGGAAGTCAGTTGTTTCCAGAGGCTACAATGAAAGACTCATCATCTGTATCAATGAGGCAACCTTATCCACTGTCCAGTTTCACCTTTGGCCAGCTTGGTCCCAGCAAAGGTATGTGGTTTTTGTATTCTCTTATAGATCCTATAATGCTTTCTATTACAGAAGAGGGGAAATCAGGATTTTTTTTCTTCCAAATTCACAGGGAGGTATGACACTGTGTTTTCAGTCTTCCATCGTGCACTATGAATGCACTTCCTAGGAAAGCCATGCCAGGCCTTGCAGCACACTGCTCAGCATCCCTCCTCGCTGCCTTTCACAGGACAGCGTGGCTTTCCAGCAGTCAGGACCAGGAAACATAAACAGGCTGCTGCCATGTGTTGTCCTTGGCGACTTCCAGTTTTGTAATACCTAAGCCTAGTTCTTCAAACTAACAGGGCTAAAAGCTGTTGCTCTCGGCAGCCAGTCGTGCAGGATCTTTGCAGCAGGACACGCGGTTCAGCTACGGTGAGACCATTGACTCGCTGCATGATGCAACGTTCACCACTTCATGAGGACTAAACGCATTAACACCACACACCAGTTTCACATACTCTACCCAAACTCTCCGCCTCGAAAGCTTAGCTTTTAAAATCACAGTCTCCATAAAACTCCACTCAGACCCTGGCAAACGGGCTGTGTCACCATTCCAACATGCAACTTTCTTCGAACTGCTCAGCGCGTCACTAATTCAAAGTAAATAAAAGTTTTAATGATTTGAGAGTATATAAACTTTTTCATTCAAAAGCCAAAAACCTCTTAAAAAAAAAAAAAACCAAAAACAAACACTTGCATAAAGTCCCTGCAGGAGAGCACAATCAATCCCTCTGTCTCCATTTGTTTGCTTTTGCACTTTCAGTGGGTCCCTTAATTCTCAAGTCCAGATCAATCTTTTGTTAAAGAAAGAAATGAGCAGTCCAGGGTGCATCAGCAGCATACTGATAAGAACTGGTCTCAGCTCATTTCAGTTGAAAACAAAAGCCAGCTCAGAAAGGTTTTTCATTCTCTTTATCCTTGGTAGAAGACCTGATAAAACCTGCAACCCAGGTAAACAAGAAAGAAAAAAAAGAAAATAAAAATTCCTTCAGTTTTGCTTCTTATATTTAAGAATATACACATAAAAAAAGTGTATATATAAGTGTATATATACTTATCTCATATATATCTTATATATAAGAAGCATATAGTCTTTATGTGATACTTCCACTTTTCTTTTTAAAGGACTTGGGATGTTGTCATGCCCTGTGACAATGTATCCTTCCTATCAGCTGTCCTCAGCATTAGGCATTGAATATTTATTGAAGACTGCACCAATCCAAACTTATGGATTTAAATGTTTTACCTGACCAGATACAAGGACTGTGAGAGAGGCATGCAAGTCCATAACACGTGGAGGATGGACTAAAATGAAAGCAATATTAAATCAGAGCACGCTACCTCAGACTGGGACTACAGTATCCTTTAGTGCTGGGACTAAAAGACTAGCATATAATGCGTGAGAAGAGCTCTAAACAAGTAGAGCTCTGTAATCACTAGGGTGAGGAAAACGGCATTTCATAATGAAGCTTCTTAATTGCTCTCATTTGCATATATTAATTTTCTTCATGCCAGTGACCTCTCATCTTGGCATGTACACCCGGTAAAGCCCCAGTGCGATCGGCCCTCTCTGGCCCTCTCAAAACACGGGTTTACCCACCAGCCACAAAAGGTGGCCAGAGCAAGCTCCATCACTGTACATACCTGACCGGCAGCTCGAGGAACATCTGGCTGTTGCCACCACGTGAAATGAACAGCTATTCTGTAACTGACACAAGCGAGACCTTCCCTAGGAAATGAGGCAGCAGACACTGGACCAAAAACAGGCGGGCTGCCTCAATCATAGTTTTACTGGTATCGTTTCAGTGGGTTTTGCACACGCTGCTAAATTAAAGGTTATTTGACCCATTTCACTACCTTTTATTGCTCTATTCAAAGGGTAGCAAAATGCCCTGGCTCTTCTCTGGAATGTCTCAAGTGTTTCTCACACGTTTTCCACTGCAGAACTACAGAATGGAGGCTGCAATGAAACACTGCATGTTGCAAGGACAAGTAATACGAATTTGGAGGAAGATGCCCTATTCTCAGACATTCCAACTGACTGACAGCAATTTTACTTGAAGATGCCAGAACACGATTAGAAATACCACTGCTATTACAAAAGACATTCACGCCAGTCCTGGCTTCCCAGCCAATATTCCTTTTCTGCTTGCAGGAGATGCCAGCGTAATCTTTCCCGAGTGGAGAGCCAAGGAAGGCGGGCCGCTTCCCATGGGATATCATGCCTGTTGTTGCCAATAGAGTTCCTTTTCTGTGGAGATGCAAGGCGAATGCCCATTGCTACAAGTGAGTGCCCCTTTTCTCCGTAGCCACCTCCACGCTGGCTCTCACGCCATGGGCTCTGCCTCGCACCCCTCGGGTGCCACGTGGCACCTATAGCACCTATAGCTTGGAGATGTAGCCTGGCACCTATAGCTTTCTCCTAGAGCTTGGAGAAAGCACTTTTTTTCGCTCTCCTCCCTGCTCCCAGCAGCGTTACTGGGCATCATCTAAGGCAAGTCACTGTTTTCTCCAGACCTATTGATGATGATGATATAAACTACTTGTAAATTAACCAAACAAGGCTTTAAGAGACTTAAAACAAACAAGGTTGATGTGTTGTGTGAGAAGTGATATTGCTGGTTCAGGTTCTACCTATTTCCCAGGCTCCTTATTCTCTGTCACTGGAATGAAATACTGGGCGTTCAAGCACTTGCTCTTCAGCACCTGATAGCTGGGGCTGCTTCTCTGTTTCCTTTTTGGTTATTGTTGGTTGGGTTTTTTTCCCCTCTTTTTTGACAGGATTGTTACTTCCATAGAGACTTACAAGATGAATATGGAAAGAAAATAAAAATAGGGAAGCAAGCAAATTGGACAACATGAATATCTGTCCAAGCCATTAAAAATCTGGCAGCTCACTCCCACAGCCAAATTACTACAAAAGCCATTATCCTGGTAAGGGCCATTAATCTATAGGATAGCTAATTCGGTGGAAATTATTGGTCTACAAAGGTGTGCAAAGAAGCAAGCCAATGGTTAAAGGCTTGCAATTTTGATTGTGTTTTTAGGCTAAAGAGCAGTTTTGTTGTTTTTTTTTTTTTCCTTTTTTGATCTGGTGTTCACATTTGCCCATATATGAATGATAATTCCTGCTTGTAACCTACAGACCAAGAGAACCTCGATTCTCCATCTGTTCTAAACAGAATTCTTAAGTCCAACTACAGTTTTTGGTCACTGTCTTAAAATAACTGTCTTAAAAGCTATACAACTATTAATTTGAAGTGTCAGAGCTGTAAGGAAAGATACACTTAGTTTCTTGTACATAGAAAAGTTTAGTTCAGAGAATATAAATTTCTCTAGTTTAATAAAAAAATGCACATGTGATGAGATGATTGAGAAGCACAAGAAGAGAGCAAATCACAAATATTTTCCATTATTATTTCCATTACTTGGATAATGCCCATCCTTCTCATCTGGCCTCTGTCTCATAACAGGCCACAGTAAAGCAGAGGTTCCAACATTCTTGAACTTTCCAGCAGGCTGGATTCACATTCCAGTTTAAATGCCACCAGTCCAGCCTCTATTTCCTGGCCTCTGTCCACAAAACCGTAAGAGAGGAGTAAGGGTTGCTCACTCCTCGAAACGGTGACACAATGACCAAAGACCCCGAGAGTGTCAGAACCCAAGGAACTCACAAACCCCAAAACCTCACTCCAAGTTTCCCTTCTCCTCATGCTCTTCTCTTTTCTCTTTTTTTCCTCATTCTGCCAATTTCTGTGCTCTGCCATAACGAGAGCTCTGCTAAATGTACTCCGGCGCCTGCACGTTCAGCACTGCTGCCCCTTGATTGCTGCCCCCCGTTGTTGCACCCCCTGAGCAATTAGCCAGGCTGCTAATTTCACTTTCCTCTGCGTGAAGTGCTCTTTAGAGGAGAGTCCCTGGCAGCTATACAAGACCTGGCAGCCTTGCTAGGGCCCACACCGGCATCACCAGCTGCTCCACCAGGGCTGTGCCACGCAGCAGGAAGGTTTATTAAGAGCTGGCGCAAAGGGCTGCCAGAGCAATCTGGAGCAAACCCAGTTTCCAGGCCTCAACCTTTCCTGCAGCTCTGTCTTCTTCCTGCAAATCGGAAAGTCCAGATTTTGCTCAGCTCTTACTTCCACTTTGCTACAGAGAATATGGAAATATGGAATTGGAAAGGGAGCCCCGGAGAGGTGGTCTGTAGTTGATGACAGCATCAGAGGGGGTGACGGAGCAGGTTGGGTTCCCTATTTCCCCCATCGGACTTTGTTTCCCAGGACCCTGCCCTATCAACAGAAACAGGCAAATGATGGCAGGACTGGGAGCCCTTCTAGTGCCAAGCCATTCATAACACACCCAGAAGATCTTTTCTGCAACAGGGACAACTTCACACACCAAACACGCTGCGCTTGAGGAAGGTGGAGTTTCTCACTCTGCTCCACAGCGTTCACGCACAGGATATTAGACTATTTACTCTGCTGTCTAAAGAGATGAGCCCATGTACCACGTCCCTCCAAACTCTGCTGCTCAGTGACATTCTTTCCCTCCTTCTTTAAACCGCAAACCTCATAAGCCTCTGACTGATTTTCTACAGCCCTGCGTTTCTTGTGTCCTAAAGCAATTACCAAGGATTTAGACCATCCATCCTTTCATTATTTTTTCTACTCCTTTCAAGGGATATACATAGGCAGAAACTTTTATTCATAACCTAGAAATTCAGAGATAGTACTGTAATTGAAAATTACTTAATCTCAGTTTTTGCACATGCAGTACATGGAAAATGTTACTACTGTGACTGTGTAAGAGCTAAGTAAATGTTAGAAATTAATCGTACAACTTTTAATGTGCTGAACCATGGATTTTCACAGTCAACCAAACATTCCTGTGAGATAAGGAAGGTCTGCGTTCCCTGGTTGCAATGGTTCGAGGTACCATCTATAACACAGGTTTACTATATCTGGGGCATTCAGACCAATATTGATACACTCTTCTGGAACTGAAAGAACTGGACAAACGCTTCAAAGCTGAGGATAAATGTGCAGCCAAGAGCAAAGTAACATGGGCTTGAATTAGATGCCTGCTGTGAAGCTTTCCACACACATGCCTGGATGCACATAACAGCACTGCAGCAATGGTGTCTGCTTGAGGTAGCTAAGGGTTTAATAAAACGCTGTCAGTAACAAGTAACTCACTCTCCAGCATGGCAAATGAAGAGATCACTGGCTCACACGGCTGCTCTACACCACCCCAAATGAGCTTAGCAACAGAACAGCCCAAACTGTATTCCCCTGCCGCGAGTTCCAATCTCCAAACAGAGGAAATAAAGGGACAATAGAAACAAAGAAATGTAAGAAAGAAAGATAATTTCTCTGGACTTAAAAATAAATGGTCTTCACCAATACTGAAATGGAACCCAAAACACACAAACCAAGGGCTTGATTCAAAACTCACTGGAGTCAATGGCGAGGTTTCCAGTAACTTCAACTTATATGGTTTATAATTCAGGCTTGCACTAAATTTTCTGTAGATTTATGCTCTTTGCATATTTTTAGCCATCCTTGCAACTACCAATAAATGTATTTTGCAAGTGGTGGCTGCATACTCATAAGATTTTTTTTAAAATGAGTTTATCTTTTTCATTTACCTAAACAAATTAAGATTTCTTTTCTGAAGAAAAGGAATAAATGTAATAAAATTATTATGCAAGAAAAAGCAATATATTCAGCTGAGCATCTGTTAATAAAAAAGAGGAAAATATCTGTAAACACAATCAATTGAACACTGAATTGTTCTTATACTGAAATGCCTTTGTAAACACTAGAGAAAAATAATCAATTGAGAGGAGGGGAGGAAAAAAAAATCTCTACCAATTACCATGACTTTAAAAAAAAAAGCCAAAAAAAAGGTATTTCCTGCCCAACAGAGACGGTGGGACCGCATTTTCCTCGGCCTTCCCTCTGGTGTTCTTCACATCCTTGCTAGATCCCAGGCCAGGCAAGCTTCGTCGTTGCTAAATCCACTCCTCGGCGCTCAGGCAGTGGCTCCGTACCCCGGAGGGCGGCCCATGGCCACGTCCACCTCGCGGCTGCTTCCCGTGCCTGGGCTCCGCTGGGGTTTTCTGTACACCCACCGCCTGCTTCGCCTGCTGCACCCCCGGCTGCCTGCCCCTGGGCTTCGAACCGGCTGGTCCTGCAGACCAACCACCTCCTCTGAGCACCGTTGCCCTCCGGGGAGTCTTCTCTGGGATCGTGACAGGAGCATCCATGAAGAAGCCAAAATGCCCAGAGTTCTGATTCCGCTACTTGTCCTGTTCACTTAAGAGTTTAACCTACAAAAAACTTCATGTAAACACGTACATGAAAGGAGCTTACGCATCCGGCTCAGCTGATTTCGGCCACGAAGGATTTCCCCAGGCTCACACAGATCTCTGACCACAGTGACTTTAGAGTGGGCTCCTACACTCTGCATTTTTGAGAAAACACCTCTGAGAGCCACAACGTTTGCAGAGTCAAATCAGGAGTACAGTCCTAAGGCAGCAAGAACCCAAGCTTGGGGTCTCACACATCACCTGCATGTGCAAGTCCTCCTATAACACAGTCCAATCTAGAAAAGCCTCTCCAGGAGCCCACACAGAACTCACTCGTTCCGACCCCACTTTTGCAGCCGAGTGGTCCCGTGAAGGGCCCAGCTTGAGGCATTAGCACACACCCCCTCAGGCAAAAGCAGCTCTGGGGCATTTCAGCTGCACTGCTGACTTCTGTTTAAAAACATCTGACAGCAAAGGGGGCTGTTTTATCGTATTGATCAACACTGGTCATTCAGATACTCACGTTGTATAACAGTAGGTAGGAATAGCTGGAAATGGGACTGAGCTTCAGTATGAGGTCTCAGGCACTTTGATGCTACCTGCAAAAATAGATTTTACTCACTGCCCTGGTAATTACAGCTCTAAAACATTTTAAATTTGAGACAAGCTTTTCCTTAGTTGAAAACATTTCACCTTGGAAGAAAGTACTGGATTAGAAATAAATTCAGTGATCCTGCTTAGAGAAAGACACAGGAGGGTGTTATGTGTCCAAAGCCTCCTGAACTGTGGATCCCCTTATGGCAGAAAACCATCTGCAAAGTTGCAGCATCTCCATTGCAATGGGTCTTCAGTGGCATCTTCACCCAGCAGGCTGTGCTTGGCATTATGAGACATATTCAGTGTTAGGTTTCACAGAAACACATGCACAGCTCTGCATGCTGAGGAGTCAGCAGCAGCTCCAAAAAACACGTCCAAAGTAGCCTAGAGCTTTTCAGAGTGGGGCATTTGATATTTCTTCCCAAAGCAGATAAGGAATGGTTAAACTACCTTTAACCATCATGTGGTTTTTTACTTAATAAATTGATGCAAACACCAAATTAAATTCTCTGTCAAATATTTATATTGAAACAAATGAAAACACTTTGATGAAGGAAGATAAGTAGTGCAGGACAAATAACCACACTGAAAGAATTAAAAGTGAGCAGTACATTTTCGGAGGCTGTTAAAGATTTAATTAATTGTCAAATCAAAAAGCATACAATAACCAGAGCCACATGTGATACTGAAAAAAAAGGGGGAAGTGAAAGTGTAAACGTCAGTAATATTTTTATTAAAAACACATCCCTCCCGTACACCCAGGATAAAACATTTACAACTAAGCTGCACTCCCAACTCCATCAGTGGCCCCGATAGAAGTGTCTCCTCTAACTCCCCTTCATAGAAACCGAAAACAAACAAACCTAGAAACCAGTAAAAAGCCTAATAAATAAAATGAAGCTCGTATAAACCTTCAGTACCGTGAACTAGGCACGTGAATTATAAAGGCGGTAACAGAGGTCTCAGCACGCTGGAGGCAGTCTACCACAAGCCCAGGGGGGAGATGGGGGCTTCTACCATCAGGGCAGCCTTCTCTGACACTTATATCTTCCCAAATAAGAAAGCTGGATTTCTCATATGTGCCAAAAACCATACATGCAACAAATATGAGGCCACCCTCCTCATCTCCGCCTAGCTGCAGGCTAGGAGAAGCCTTCCAGATCACACCCACTTCAGTACAACGTGCAGGAAGGGTCTTTAACTGGCCTTGGTTCTCTGGTGTTCCTCGAAGGACAGTCCTGTAATGCCCACAACCTGGGACTGGGCCACAGAAGCAAAAACTTGACTCATCATAACTACTATTAGTGTTAGTACTCATAGTGTTAAGTTAAGGGCGATGCAAATAGATTCAAAATGAAAAGCAGTCCTTCAAATAATTTATTTTTTAACTTCTAGGGATTTTCTTACTGATTTTCTCTTTCAGTGATTTAAAATACCCATACTTCAATATTTCTGAGTTATAAAATGTATTTCGGGGACATTTCTTGAGGAAATAGCATTTATCAAACTAATGGTAGAAGACTCTTAAGCCTAATGCATATCTGTCTTCACTTCTTAAAACAATTACCTGGTCTTCATGCCACTTAATTGATGATTTTCTTCTCAACAGGAATATCCAGAGTTACGATAGCTAACTCTAAGGAAAAGAATCTCTGAAGGGAAAAACCTCCCTTTTCAGGCCTTCAGGTGTTCTGTGATTACTGCAGATTGGGATAGAGCCACTAAGGCAGTTAATTTTGCTACCTCTACCAATGGAAAGGTTTCTTTTTTTAGAGACAACTGCCTGTGTCATCAGACTGGGTCAGTAAGAAAAATGACTTCCAGTAGCTCACAGTTTCTGCTTAGGACAAATAAATAACATACTACTGTCCTAAGCAAAACATGGACTTGATCAAAAACGATGTGCAAAAAGAGTGACCAGCTTTGTTTTGTGAGCTGGAGAATGAATTGGCCTATTGACATATTGCAATATGCAATATTGTGTTGCCCATTTCAATACAAATACCCTCTCACTCTTCTCTGTCAGGAAGAGGGGCACAGCCAGAAGGAAGGGCCTTCATCCATCACCAGACCCTTGGTCTTCATCAGAGCAGCTGTGAGCAGCACCCCGGCGCCACACCAGAAGAAAGGTGTGGGTGGAAAATTTGGATCAGGACAGGACAAAGGCAAGCTAGACCCATCTAAGCTATAAATAACTTCCTAACATGCTCTCCAGCTTGATGACAAACTGTCTGAACTGCCCAAATGTCTGTGCAGGAGAAGCATAAACTCTTTATTTTACTCCTGCATGTACTGCAAAGATTAGAATTGTAATTTGTTTTTCTGCAGAACATAGTAAATTACCCCTCTATTTCAAATAGAAGAAAAGCACTCATGAATCAAGTGCAAGTTAGCACAGCAACATACAAACCTTTTTCCGGGTTCTTTCCCATGCCTTCCAAAGAGAAAACTAGGCTTAGCAAGACTTGACTTTGGGCTATTGCCTTTAGCTGTCCACAGTCCATGGATGACTTCCTAGACTTCCAGGATTTGCAACACATAACTGTGGCTGACCTTAATCTTCATTCATGCCTTCCATATACCCTCTGTCTGTAAAACAACAGCCTGCAAAACAGCTGCCTCTCTATTAAGATTTAAAAAAAAAAGCCTAAATCATCGTCCTGTTGTTAACATTTTATTGCAGGCTGAGGAACTAAATTTTATAGCTTAACACATTTGGAGTAGGGGGGGAGGGAAAACCATTGTTAATACCTTTAAGTTCCCCTTCCAGTTTCCCCAAACTCATTTTCTGTGTGCAGTGTGAATCAGCTACTATAAATGAGCTATTTCTCCACTTCAGCTGTAATTCTCTGGCAGGTCCCTGTACCGATTGAAAAATATGGAGATTATTAACTTTTTTTTTTGGGAACAAAATATCCTGGAACAGAAATTCATCACTTCATTTATGTATGATAGAAACATGTTCAAAGGGAAACACCACCTGTCCCTAGCAGATGGTAAATCAGCACTGAAAAGCCTCCCCTGTAACGGGAACCCCCATTTTCCAGTTCCCCCCAGCAGGTAAATCAGCCCTGCAGGTGGCAAGGAGGGGCCCTCTGAGGTGGCGCCTGGGCTGCCTCGTGCCCGCTCATCAAGCCCATGGGATGGAGGCGAGATTTGCATCCTGCCTTGGGATCAAGCCCTGGCATTTACATTTATTAATGATCCTTGCAGAGGACCTTCAGTGCATGATACACTAACCCACTTCAGGCTTTCTTTATAAATAAATACCTTTACTAGTTCCCTTCCCCACCATACTTTTTTTTTAAGGGAGCTGGGATCTAAGATCAAAGTGGATTGATGCAATCACTGCTCCTGCTCTGCACCTTCATCTGTAATGCCATCTGACAGTCATATGTGCAACAAAAATTGAAAGTAGCCACGAACCATGTAAACATCATCTATCTTTAATGAGACCTTAACACGTGAAGCTTGTATTACACTGCGAGGCAGACAGCCAGCTCCCTTTTCCCCCAGTCTCCAGGCCACGGTGGGCTGCGCTACTTGGAATTCATTCACCTGCAACAAAGTAAGGTAAGGCACTTCTGCACCTAAAGCACTTGGATTTTATTAAAAGCCTTTCTAAGGTGAAAAAAGCTTGCACACTCACTCGTGGGGCAGCTGCATTACTCCTATTTTCACCCCACAAAGCACCAAATGAGATTATGAAGGGGGCTCACGTGCTGGATTTAAATCCAATTCTGCAGCTTCTGAATGTGCATTAATGTAATAAGGTAGGATTTGGAGGTGAGGGCCTCAATAGCTTAATCTAAGGTTTTTGCAAACATCTAGGTCATTGGCAATGTCACTGGTGCTTTTATTCTAACCAAATCAAGGGAGCAATAGGAAGTATATTTAGTATATTCAGTTATTTACCTGCAAGTCACTAAAAATACACTTAGATCAATGAACCTATCCTGCTGTGAAGGTCTTGGAACAGCAGCCAAAATTAAACCCTTCAAACTATGGGGTGCACTGTTAAAAGAAAAGGCTGGTGTCTTTCAGGCACTTTCTCTGTGTGATTCTAGAAGATCAAGGACTAGAGATTAAAATGGATGCCAATCTTAACTAATGCAACCAAATATCTGCCCAGGTCACTCTCAGTAAAACCAGAGAATTCTTAGAAATAAATTTTAAAGAAAAAGAATCACAGCCAGCACACCTTGCATTTCAGTTGCAGGCACTGACATGAATGGCCAAGCCAGGACTGTAGAAGATTTGGTCCATCTTGGTATAGGCTTTAACAGGAGCATGATGCTTACCACTATGGGCAGCAAGTCTCTCCAGCACGTGGCTTCACTCAGTGTTTAACTTCCAAACCACTTGCATTAAAACACTAAGTGGATCATGGGAAGCAGCTGAGAGCTCTCAGCTCATGGGACTTCTCTGCCCATCTTGCTCTGATAACATCCCCTCAGTGCATGAAACTTCTTTTCCATTTTAATATCCATTTTTCCTACTTGATCACACTGCACTGCCTATTAGAAAAAAAAACATTAGCGGGTTATCTGCCCAGATACACAAAGATGGTGGGAAAAGTGCCTCAGTTTAATAGTGCTGCACAAAACTGGCTACTAGCATCACCAGCACAAGTCTCCCAACCATTGCAGGCCCTGGTGTTTGCAGCAAACTCTTCCAGCAGAGCTGAGCTACCCCTCTGACACAAGAAAGCTGTGAAACCCTTCTTCATTTCACCAGATAACCCACAAAGAAAGGAGGCATCCTCTGCCTATCTGGGTTAAGCCTTTCCAGCAACTTTCTCAAAAGTAGAGACAGTGACTGCCTTTTGTAATCCCAGCCTGCGTGCAAGTACTGCCAATTCCTTCATTCTCTCTCGCTGCTACATGGAAAAGCAGAGAATGGGCTAAACCAACTGCTAGAAACTTCAGCTGAGGGAGAGGCAGCAGACAGTAATGAGGCCTGACAGCCAGTCTGCTGAACAACCGTCTTTCAAACAGTTTATTCTGCTAACCTGGGTCATACAGCTTCCAGCACTGGCCTTGTCAAGCTTAAATCCAGAGACCTGTCAGGTAATCTGGGCAGATCCCATAGGGATACATCTCCCAGAGCTGTAACTGCCCTTATCAGCACACTCAGCTCCTTTAACTGCCTGATAAAGCTCCAGTATTTCCCTTCTCAAACCTCTCTGAGAGAGCAGAGGTTGGAGGGGAGGGTTCCCACACCTTCCCTTAGCCTCCACCACACATCCACTACGGGAGGACTTCAGACCTCCACAGGAGGTTTTGATGACCGTAGTCCTGATACCAACGTACCAACCTTGTTGGAAGAAAGAAATTTAAAGGAGGAAGAGTGACTTGCCCTTTTCACTCCTCTCTGAGAGGATTTCCATTTACCTCCAGTGAAGACTGTAATTAAAGCAGTAAAGTTTTAAGGTTTCAGTTGAGACCAATAACTCATTTCCCATTAGCCACGCAACCATCACAAGCTGATTGCTAATCACTGACCACTCAGCTGCATTGAGACTCATATGTGCCATCCTCTGAACTATCCATACTTCCTTTCTCCCTAAGCATATTAAAACAGAAAATTATGAAAATATATCCATTCTCTCTTACGGTGAAAATTCCTTGATGTCTAATCCAACTCTCTTGTATAAATGAAACCTCTATCTAGAAGTCATGGGCGGCAGCTGCGTCGCTAGCACAGCAGCAGCTCTGCAGACTCTGTGATGGCCTGACAAAACCCTTCCTGGATATGACATTTAAAAGAATATCCCTGTATGCTTAAAGGAATTCAGACACCAAGCTGTCACCAGAACTAAACTGTTAAAAACCCAAGTTGGGCACCAGTTATGGACCTATTAATCCTTATTTACTGATGAAGAGAAACAATTAACTCATGCATACTAGTCAGGGCTAGAATTTAAACCCAGATCTCTTGATGCTCTTTCCAAACACACCGTCTTATCAATCAATATTTCTCTCTTTGTTTCAAAAAAATAAATTAAGTCTTTTTGAAAACACTTCACATTTTGTATGGTATTTGAAGATCCCCAAATGATAAAATGGTGTAAGAATCTACATGGCAGATGAAATTTCAGGAGGCTGCACCAAGATTTCTAGAGCACATGTTAGAGGGGACATGGGCGCATGAGCTATTTCAATCTAACTCTTAAGCCAGGAAAAACATTAAAGTCTCAACAATAATTCTTTGTTGCCTCAGCATCTCCCAAACTAATTTAGCAGCAGGTCTGTCCACAGGTTCAATTTACTCAGATTTTACTGGGCAAGCTACCTGAAAAGGCTTGGTACTGAAACAAAGCAGACAAGAGACCATTTCTGACCTTTTTTTAGATATTACTGATGTCACTCACCTCTTTTTTTTTTTTTTTTTTAATATATATGTTATATATGTATACCAAAAAAAAAAAATGCTTCTGGAAACTTTAAAGGCTTCATACTTGAAAAGAAAGCAGGCAGCTGTGAACATTCTTTACATTGCTTGTAAAACTTCTACCAGGCTCGCAGTGACCTGGAAAACCAAACGCTAACACGGACTTGGGAACTGCAGCGAGAGCCGCTGCTGGCGAGTCACGCTGGAGGCTCTTGAGCAGCAGCCCAGCACCACGCTGCAACCACAGCACAAGAGATTATGAGTTCCACGTGTTGGGCTATTTCAAAAACATTTGGAGCACAGAATATGGGAGAAGCAGCTTCTCTGGGGAGTTTTAGTGCCCTTTCCTTCTCCTTCTCTCACCAACAGACACATTTTTCTCCTCTTTTTCAACTGTTATTTGTGGAAAGAGCCGGCAATGCTCACGGTGCTGCGTTCTTCACAGCAAGAACCCTGTCTGCTTACACATGTCAGCTGCTCTGCTAGCACAAAAAAGGAAAAATGCGATACCATCTGAGTGGTTAAATAAATAAATGCCTTCTCCACAATCCTAAGTCAACCATTCCATGTCAAAGTGCAGAGACCCTCCTTCTGCTTGATTTATGATGCCCTGCTAGCCACAAAATTACTTAGCAAAATCAGTTTGGCTTGATGCTAAACTCTGCCACAGGGGGGAAAAAAGAGATTTTACATACATATATATATATGTGTATAAATTTATATACCACAAAAAGATGATATTAATTTAGGAATAGTTAAGCAATCATTGACTTATCAAAATAAAGCTGCAGACCTAAATCAATTCTACCACCTGGACAAAGATAAATCAATAAAGCTCAGAAAGACGTTATTGATTCTGCAGCCATCACTCAAAGGCTCTTCATTTGATTCCTCAGCCATCTGTTTAATTGAAAAGATAATTCTAATAACTTCTGGTAGGCCCTGTGCATGCTGACTTGGATACAGTGGTATTCAATCAAATACAGATGGCAGATGACCTCCTGTCAGTGAGAACCCTAAACGTGTTATCCACATGGATTAGTTCAGATAGATACATTTTGTATTAAACAAGATGCTTCTGTCTAAACCTCTTTTTATATGACCTTTAGCAGGTGAGTCTTTTGTTCAAGTCTTCCTTTAGTTCCAGCCCATTTCAATTTCCTGCCTGCAACTGAGCAATAGCTGAGGAGGAAACCAAAGAAGTAAAATGAGTTTTTGACATTCATCCTTCAAACATCCTTCCCGTCTTAATTACTACAAGGAATTGAATCATTTACTTATGGGTACAACACAAGGAGAAAATACAATGAAAATACTGAAATTTGTTTTCAGTAGAGACATTTGACTGTGATATGACTTTGTTATTCAAAATATAATGAAATGCAAAATAGCATACATCTCTATTTAAGCTAAGATACCATAGTGCAATGAGGATGTGTGCACTATTTCCATGAAGGTGCATTTAGGAAAAACACTATAAAAGATGATGCTGCAGCTTTAGAGTAAGAAGCCGTAATCAAGATTAAATTGTTTTTTCATTTTAGAGAAGTTTCTTGTCAACTATTAAGAATAATCAGATTTTTCTCTGTAATGACGTACGATGGAAATATTTTCCATTTTACTTGAAAAGACAGAGCTGCTAGTGCTCTGTGGTGTCTTCTGTCTTCATCAACAAGCTACAGTGGCAAAATACACTCTGCTATCCTGCACAAAGACAACCTGCAGAATACTGTGTGTTCTTTTCTTCTAGTGCTAAAATGAAAGAGCAGAGTAAAACAATATATGCTGTGCGTGAAAATCATATTCACAGTCCTGCTGCATTGGTTTTTCATACCCTAACTGTGCTAAAGAAAAACCAGGCTTGTGCCTCCCTGAAAACCATGGAAAATAAATATATAATTCTAAAGACATTCATAAAGTAAACTTCAGTAGCTCTGCCCTGCGGGAGCCCTACTGAAAGCACATGTTGCACCAGTGCTCAGAATACAGCGTGACGCAGAGCAGCACCACGTCCAACAGCCGCGTGCAGCGCCGTGGCTGCGAGAAGGGGTGTTCTGCTTCAGGATGATGAGTTTGACCTAGGCACAAACACAGGTATTGGGTGCTCAGCTACAATGACTCTGCAACCAGGTGAGGGTATCACTGAATGGTACCCAGCCAGCGCTCCTCTATTTGGATCAGAATCCAGCTCCAGCAGCTCTCAACCAAGCGCAGCTAGCAAAGTCATTCACCTGCCCACCCTGCTGGGGGTCATAGGGAAATTACATCTCTACCCTCTCCAAAACCAGTGCATGGGATACTAACTCCTCCCGGCAAGTACCGAGGACACAATCCACGTGTATCTTCAGGCTTGCAGGTATTTAATGTACTCCTTACCCTGCGCTGCAGTGAGCCGCTCCCTGCTGCTGAGCGACCCGTAGCTCCTTCTGACGTCGCCCTCTACGAAGCACAAAGTCAGCGTAAATGGGGAATTATAAATTTCTGCAACCATCCTACATTTTAACAGCATTTCCTGGTAGCGTTAAATGGTTACTATAGTTAGAGAGGAATTTTGCTTAGAAAAGCAGGGAATGAAGGAACCTGCATGCTATTTCACCCCCATTTTCAGTGTTTATAGTTGATGTAACAACTAACATCCGAGTGTCTAACACTGCCCCAGCATACCAATAAATTTTCTAGCTTGAGGGTGAATGTTAATTTAGTACCATAGTGTGAACCATTTGCAATACAGTTACTTCCTATTAACATCAATTAATATGCTATTTACAGTAAGTAATGCATTTTATTTATAGCTAAATCAAGTCATGTAAAAAATTATATACCCCTGAGGTTCTTTAGATTCAGCCCTAATTTGTGTATCTTTATAATGATGAAAACCAACTAGAAAAAAAGATACTTTTCCATATATGAACCCTATCACTGGTCTATTATTGATACATCTTATAGTTTTTATTACTGTTATAGTCTGTCAGGGAACTAAATGTGTTAGTGGGGGAAAGCGCTATATAATCAGTATTCCGAATGAATATCAGTGTGCTAAATAGCCAACTCGCTCTCTTTGGTATAGAAAATTCAATTTGAAAAGCAAATAGAGAGGGAGATGGTAGCAAAATAAATGTTCTTCCTAGAAGGCAGAATATAATAATATCTAATTATAGCTGATAAATGTAATTGGACGATACAAACCAAGGATGGAACGGTTTGTACAACAAATATTTTGATAACTTTTCATATGAATTGACTTTTTTCTCCAGCTATTGATTGCCATTACAGAGTAGAGAATATTGACATGTGCATGAAACCAGAACGAGTTAAAAATCAAGGCGCCGATAGAGCATCTCTCGTGCTTAGAATTGAGCAGCGAGGCGCGGGCTCTGCAGCGGGCCTGCGAGCGGCTCTGCCACCGGCCCGTCAGGGTTGGCTGGTCATCCAGAACATCATTCCCCAGGAATCGCAACGCCCACACAAAGACACCGGCCCGCAGAGGGATTTACCTCCCGGCCAGGTTCAGCTGATTGCAGGGCTCTGGCTGCCCTGGCTTCACGCACAGCGAAACCAAATCAGAGGCGAAGCTGTAATCACAGCCCTGATGGGCAGGGGCTGAGGAGCGGAGGAGAGGCTTTCTGAAATAAATGGCATTATTAGATTCAGAGGAATAAGGGATAAAGCTTTCGTACTACCCAACTCTACTTCAGCCCCCCGGCCTCCAGCAGCACCAGAGCTGCTCCTGCTTTGCAGGAGCAGGGGCTCAACAGGTCCAATAAGGCAATAGTGCATCACTCAATATCAGAGCAACTGAACATTTTTTTGAAATTCTTCTGTGAATGATACATTATGATATTTTTCATATAAAGAAAAAAAGTATTATTTACTCCCCTCAAATGAGGAAATTTTCATCATAAAAGTTGTTTGGGCTAATCAAGACCATCAAAAAAAAAATCTACCCATTTAGTTCAAGATTAAAGACTGCAGTAGAAGATGAGTCTAAAATTACATGCTGTATAGTTATACAAATTTCTCTATCTGAACAAATAACATGCAAAATGCAAACTGAGGACAAGATAAGGCATCGTGCAATTGCAAGCATGACCACTAGAAACATGGTCAATATTGACATAAATGCAATAATCTCTTCCTCTGAGAAATCTCCCAATAATTATACAGAAGTGTGTTAACCTCCTCAAAATTTTTTTTTTATTTTCTTTTAAGCATTTTTCAAAGAATACTTGCACTTTGTGAAGAAATTTCTGTAAAGATATCAATTTTCAAAAAAATAAAATATTTTTTAAATGCCTGTTTTTATGAACATTTTAAAAAGCTTAATCAAAAATCTCTCCCAGAACATAGTTTCAAAAACAGAGTAACTTTTTAAAGTGGAAAAAAATTATGTGGAGCAGCTGGACATGGAAGAGGTGCAGCAGCACTCTGGTCTTTCAAGAAAGGGCACTGTGCAAGTAGAAGCAGCCCCAGGGTGCAAGACCGAGAGAAGCAGTTTTGGGTCTACCTGCATGAGGAAGGTCGTAGCAGACCAGCCCAGGCTCCTGATGACTTGCACGGAGGACAGTCTGTTCAATCTGTTCTGATCCCAAATCTCTCCTGAGGAAACTTCCCTCCCCAGCATCCCCTTTGCCTGAGGTAGCCGATGTTCCTCTCACCATCAGGAAGCTGAACTGGATGCAGAGCTGGGAGCGATCTGCACATGACCCATTTCTGTTTGAAAACAAAAACTCTGAGGCTCCACAGCTATAACTGATAGTGAATCACTATGGAGACCCGTGCTGTGTTTCTAAGCAGAAGCTGAGGACATCTAAATCTATCCTTCCAGCTGCCTGACGAGTCTACACGGCAGCCCGAAGCATTTAAATAAACGCCTGTTGCTTTAATCTCTGCTTCACAGTGAACTTTCAGGGATGCACTAACCAAACGGATAACCCCAGGCACAAACACACAAGCTCTTTGATAGTTTACCATCCTACTTTGGAATTAAATATTCATTTATTCAAGTCTTAGAATTTAGGAAGGTTTTTTATTAAAAAAGAACAAACAATGAAGTACAAATTGCACTGGGAAGTACTGATAAGATGGGAGCATTTTAAGCTCTGTCTCTCTCATTTTAATAGGACTATTTCATGACTGAAGTCTGGAGTCTAGAGAAGTCATCTAATGCTATGTCTAGGTAATGCAGAAGTCTAGTAAAACAAAAATGAATTAATAAGTTACAGAGGAATACATTTATTTCACTGATACATATGGAATTACTATTTGTACATGAATGCTTGGCATTTATGATGATGTACTTGTGGAAAAATGTTTCTTACTATAATAACTGTAAAAATAATAATCTTTAATTTAGAAGTATTACTCACTAAGTCAGAGAATATTGATAATACCATATACCTTAAATGACCAGACACCACAAAAAAAAAAAAAAATATATATATATAGCCAAAGACAGATATGAAAGACAGAGCAACTGCCTTGAGCTTAGTCCCCTGCACAGAGAACCTAGCTCTATTTCTGCCTACACAACAAACCTTGGACAAGGTCCTACTTCCACTATTCTATAGGGAAATGACCTAAACAATTGTTACAAAACTCTCACGCTCTCAGTATATCCTTGGGTAAAAGCATAACTTCTACTATGTTGCTTATTCCACACAACTAGAATTTGTTATTGTAGAAGTCAGATAGAGATCCACTCTTACAATTACATAACATAGCAAAATTCCAACACAAAACAAGGCGCAAGGGTGAAATTGGCAGGCTTTTGGCAGCCCTCTAAATCTGAAGCTAACTTAGCGCTGAATGTTAAATGAGGACAGCTCTGCTGTGAGTTGAAAATAAATTCACTATTTGACTACTAATTAAATTATTAAATTAAATACATTGGAGAGAAAAGATCATATATTATAAAATGTTTAAATTAATAAAAACATTCTGGGCTATTACATTTTGTTAAAAAAAAAACAGGATTCGGAAAAAAATAAGACATGGCACATATGTTAATTCATATGTTAATTTCTAAAAACTGAAATTATGTTATCTTGTGTTGAACTTTGCCATATCATCATGTTTGACAATGCAATACACAACATTTTCACAGCTGAACTTTTATGGAATTTTCCATTTCTTGATTTGGGGTGAGGCCTGGTACTTGTGTACAGACTAGAAGGGCTCTCGAGCAGACGTAGCACATATGGTTCTGCTAAGACCATCCTAGGGCAAAAAGGGACAGATTCGAGGGGCCATGCCAGGATTGTCTACTGAGCGGGGCTTTTTGGGCTGTTACGTTCTGTGAGAAGAACTGCAAAAGGCTCCTCTTGCCTGCAGCTCTGTATGCTAAACAACCTTCCTAGAGGGATACTCACATCAGACAGTAACGAGGCTTCTCTGAAGTTTCCATCTTGGGAAAATCATCAAGCATAGAGATAAAGAGCTTTCCTACTGCTCTAACCTTTTCAATCCAGTGAAGAATTCTTAGTGTCCGTGGGTTTATGCAAGGTCTGCTCTTTCTGCCCCAGAATTCCCTACTTGGCCAGGAAGGATTCTGGTACTCCAGCGTCCACTCCCCTGCCTTAACATCCATCCATTTGTTGTAGCTACAGGACCCTCACAGTGACCAGAGCCTTCAGGACATCCCCTGCCCATCCGCTCTAAAAGATGGGGAGAGAGAAACATCACGTCCAAAGCTACCTTTCACAAAGCCTCTCTTTTTCACCTGTTTCAACACTTTTGCATTTGATGTATGTGAACATTACAATCAAAAGTTTAAAGCAAAACACTTAGAGAATCAGATATGGAAACAAATACCAAAACATCTCAAAATATAGACTTCAGGGAGAGAGGGATTTCAGCAAACAGCATTTCCAAGTGACTTCCTCACATTATAACATCCGGAAAAAAAAGTTTTTCCAAGCTCATTTGAGTTTCCTGATCTTTATTAACGATCCCCTTTCCTGCCTCCCACCTTCACACAGTCCTTAAAAAAATCTATATGTTAAATTTTCTTTTTCTTTGGTCTGACAAACCTTAGTCAAGCCGAATTACACGTTACTTTTTTCCCCTTTTTTAAGAGACTTTCCTGGTGACATTCAAATGATGTAATATTGTTGATTCTAAAGCTTTAAGTATCAGAAAACTCTGGAGAAAAGAAACTACCTTGTGACAAGTTACATTTAAAAGCAGAAAAGGAGGCGGGGAAGGAACCTATTTGAAGGGCTCCACTGGTTGCTTGGATACAGCCCATCTCCCAAGAAGGCACAAAGTTGGCGTAAATCAATCACAAGGAGGCAGACTGAAAAACTCTACCTGGAACGTCAATGCAAACGCATGCGCTGCAGGGAAACACGCTGGGACTGTCACTCCTGCCTAGGCAGGGACCGCACAGGCTCACGCTCCTGCAGGACTCAGGAGGAAATGGGCACGTCTCATAAGGGAAGTCCTTGCTGGAGCGTGCCCTGCTAATGTGCATGATGCCTCTTGCTTTAACTTGCGGTTACGAGCATTTAGTTGAGGGTGCGGTAGACAGATCCTGGTAATCGGGGGGTCAAATCTTCCCTTTCATTATGATCTGTGTGGTGTGACAAGGAGAAATGTTATCATAATTTAAAAACAAAAAAGGATTATGTGAATGATAGTTGAAGGGCCTTGAAGAACCTCTTCATCCCAAAAAAAAAGAAGAGTTCTTGAAGGCTGCTACACTTCTGGAGCCATCACTACATATTGTAAAATGCCATGCAGAATTTTATAAGGCTTTTAAGGAGCTTGAGATGAACTACAGATAGAGGGGAAAAAAAGGATTATATTTTGCTTTTGATTATACTTTATGATGGATAACCATATGTCAGCTGAGAAAATTCAACCAGCTATTACACAAAATGTAATCAGTCCATTTTTGTAGTTAATATAATTTTCTTCCTCCTATCAGTGCTTGAAATATACATATATAAATATTTATATATAAATACAGAAACATGTGCTGCGTGCAGTACTTACTGATTATGATTTTGCCTATTTTTCAAATGTTTTACTTTTGACTGTCTTGTGACAACTAACTCTTTGAATTGGGCTCAAAATTTGAATTTATTTATGCCATTTTAACCTAAAACAATACTGATACACAATGTAAACCAAAATAATTATTGTCAGTCACCACAGCTTTATTACTCTATTTCTTGATCAGACTTAGCCTTTCCCAGTAAGAGCACAATTTGGATTAAAAAAAACTATATCTGTACACTGAGCAACTACAACTCAAGTACAGTGAAGGATTTTTTTTTTTTAAGGGAATTGTCTGGTAAAACTAGCAGGAAGTATCATTGTAATCTCTGCAAAATAGACAAAACCACCTACCTGATTCTTGAGGGAGGAAGGCAGGTAGGGCTAACCAAATGCTCATTTTATGAATAAGAAACCACCGTCCTGTATAAGCAAGTTTGTTAGTAGAGTCCTTCAGTAATTTATTTAAGCAAGTCTCCAATCATCCACCCCCCAGTCTTGGCTGGCATTTTGGCCTTTTTTGTTGTTTTTGTTCTTTGTTTTGTTTTTTCTTCCCTGTGGCAAATTCCATCAACTTCACATCGTTGCTGGGAGGTCTTTACCTACTGTTTGAGAGCTCAAACACTCAGTCCACTTTCTTTTTTAGGAACATACCATCACTTTTTACAACACTGAAACTACGACGGATCTAAGACCAATGAAACAGCCTTCTGAAACACCAGAGTTTTCCTTCTACTAGTCTGTTTAAAAAGAAATCACTTTTTTAATGACAAATTAATGTGTAATACATCATTCAGATGTACCCCATACAATTTTACAATTAGTCCCCTCAACCAGAATTAGCAAAACACACTGCAAATACCATGTCACTCAAAAATCTACTGCCATCAGCAGTTAAACTAGCCTCCAGCCACTTATTTTTTGCAGGCTGTATTGCTTATAACTTACAACTGAAGCTGTATAAAACTGCAGTTCTGAGACTTCTGGCTGCTTAATTCTTCCATTCAGACTATTTTTTCCTAAATTCATGTCACTCATTTTGGCCCCCATTACTTAGAAATTATTCAGAGAGATCTGATAGAAAAGAGCAGCCTTTTACATTATCTAAATCTGAGATAACTACTCGTTCCTACCAGAAGCACCACAAAACACAGGTCCAAAAAGGAACAGGTCTACAAGTCCTCTGCACTCACTGCACATAGAGACCTTTCAAGAAAATACCATGTCTGTTCTGGTATTTATTTCACAAACTCAATGTTAAAAACAGGAAAGACCTATTTCACAAGGGAAGAATTCATAAATTCTCTGCATCTCATTAATCAGGAGATAGTTAAAAGTATGAAATTACATGGAAAAAAAAGTCTGATATCAGTGGCTCTTTAATCTCTGAAAAACCCAACAAAATAAAAGCTGGGAAGTGGAGATCATTTTATTCCTTGAAATAAAATACCAATTGTCCTTTTTGTTCTTAGTTGGAATAATTTGACATGGAACCATTTTCCTTGTAATGTGGTGGAATCTAACATGTCTACTCCATGGAAATGAAAGAAGCCTAGCAGCTTCTTACTCCTACTACCCACGTTCACAGCAACTCTGACTTCTACTTCTGCCTTCTACTCCAGAGTATGAGGTAGAGCTAGTGACGGATTCAGGCAATACTGTTCTCTCTCATGTACCAGGTAGAACACAGACCCAACACAGATGGCTTTAAATACTAGAGTACAAATGCACAGCTTGATACTTAAATTGAGGTAACACCAGGTACCATAACAACCTCTTTATCCCAAGTTCTGTCTAACATTTGTTTGATTTTAAAGCTAATGAAAAAGCCCTAACATGACATATATGGTCACAATCACTAGTGGCTAAAATAACCAAAAAATAATCAATAACACTGTCTGTGGTAAGTTATTTCCTACAGAATTCCTATAGGGATGCATTGGAAAACCACACTACTGCTCTTGAAGATCATTGGGAAAGTACTGCAATATCTGACTAGGGAATAAAAGACTTTCCCACAATTACATCTAATAATTACTACAGTCCTTATTATGTTCAGCTATGTATTTCAGGTGCACATTTTCCAGACATGCATTAATGGATATTAAGAAAGGTGTTCCTCAAGTTCCATAAGTTCCTTCTGCTCCGAATATGATGGACTGTTAGTGAGCTCTGACATGCTTCTAAATACCTGCAAGTGAGAAAACCAGTCCTAGAAAGTTACGTGTCTCTCTGTTACAGAAATGAGTTTCACACTTCTGGAAGAGATATCTCAACTCCTTTTTCATACTGTTGGAGATATCGGAGCAGCTGGTAATACACCTAACAGTTAACACCAGGAAATGAAAATACAGGGAAGAAACAGAGACGGAAACACCAAATCAACTTTTTTTTTTAATGAATCTAAATAGATTTGCGGTCTGGACCACAATTACTATTGCCCTAATGCTATTGTCTATGTGTAAAACTGATTTTAAACATTTCTAAAGGAACATTAATATAGTATGAAGGAAGCAATGGCAGAAATCAATTTTACAAGCAAGCTCTCCTTGCTTTGAAGGTAGTGAAGCAGTCTTCTGCATAAGAGGCAGAGACACATAGTGTTATATCCCTACAGCAATATATCAGACTATTCATTTTCCCCCATTTTCACCTCTATTCCCAATCTAAATGAAAAGACATTGGAAAACAAAAAAGCCATATGAAAAACATGCTCACTGTCTGTATGCTGGATTTTAAAACAAAATTAGGCACAGGAAAACTTTCTGATGTGACATATTGTTTTTGTATCAGACATGTGAGCAACCCTTTCATGGTATATTCTCTTATGAGCAGAATTTGATCGTTCTCTTTTGTATAATAAAAGCAGTTATAGCAGCATTCTCCCAGTGCCACTCTACCAGACCTAAAGTTCTGTCAAGGTTTCCACTGTAAAACCAATCCCTAGGGGTTTATATCACAGCTCTTTTTCAGTCATATGCGGTTAAATTTGAAATAAAACTCGTCAGTCCACATGTATGTTCCATATTAAAATATATATATATAAATATATATAAGTGGGGGAGGAGAAAGAAAAGGAATAATTGTTAAAAATTTTTTCTGATTCTATAGTTGTGAAAAGCAATTTTCGGTATCTTCAATTCTGTATCTTCTGAGCCACTGCAAAACACTAGATTTCAGAGGTTTCCCAACATTGATACAGACACAAATTTGTATTTAATACACTAGCAACCAGAAGAGAGCAGTAAGTCTGAACCAGTATGTTCTGGAAGTGCAGATGTGGGTAGCTCCAGGTCCCAGCTCTTTTAGTTAAAGTCTGCCACATCATCATAATTTTAACAGGTCAAATCTGGAAGCATAAATCCAAATGTTCGAATGTGAGAGAAAACTACAGATCCAGATTCAATGGTAGGGCAAATGTTTGCCTTTATGCAGGAGAACACTCTTGTCATTAAATATGTTATTCTACCACACAACAAATTTACCCTAATTCTGAATTCCTTTGATACCAGGAGTTGTTCTATATGGAAACAATTAAGCTACTAGCTAGAGCAATTTAAGGCAGCCCTGAGACTAATCTCAGGAGCATCAAGGGCTACAAGGCCTGTCTTTGCTCAAAAAGACATTGAATCTATCTGACGTATTTGAAGACTCAGCCCACAAATTACTGTTATATGCATAAAGAAGTTCAAGGCATTTTACACAGCATCAAGATAGCATAGCGACTTGAGCGGGAATAACTACTAACTGCATTTTTAGTAATAGCATGGTCATTTGTGGCCCACTGCCATCTGTGCTTCTGCGTCTCTGGTTTCCCTAAGCAGCTTTCAGAAGTTGACAGAAACATCACTGAATGAAAATCCAATAAAAAGATGATTACATGGAGTAGTACATTTTTTTCCCAAAATTCGAAGAAGCTAAACCATGAGAGCTCTCACTGACAACAGGAACGTGGTTTACCTGTGCATAAGATAGCAACCTTTGGGGCCCAATCTGCTTTATATTCCATAGAATATAACTCCTTCATTAAATGCTCTGAGAACTATTGATGAAAAAAAGCAATATACAATGAACAAAACAAGCAATAAACAAAATGTATATTATTATTTTGAAAGTCTGTGAGGCCTCTTAAGATATATTTTTCCCTATTTAGAAACATAAAATTCTTGTCACTTGCTTCTAGATATATGACACATATTTTTTGTTTTGCTTTAGTTCTTTGAAGGATGGGTAGGCATGAGAGAATTTAAAATAAGGTCTTACCCACAGTAACCAAGGTACAGAGAACGGTGCCCAATTTATCATCTGCTCAAACTTCTGACATGTCTGGATCTAAGAAATTTGACACGATATGCAACTACTGTTTAAAAGGCAGAAGCTGTTGATTAAATGTTAGACTTTGCTTTGGTTGATGGAAGTCTGGTTCACAGCCGTCTCTTAGCTGAGAGCTGAACGTGCAGCATTCCCTGCAGCTGAACGTGCTCCCCAAAACACCAACACGCCCCTGTGCAGTGCAGTGCATCTTCCCAAGGACACCTGAGGGGGCAAGCAAGATATTTTTAATGAGTTAAGCAGTACATGCTTTTTAGAAGAAGACTTAACTCTTTTGGACTATTGATCAGCATAATTTTACACAAGAACTCTATTGTACAACTTTGCACCTGTCTTAGAAAACTGCCAAAAACATTCAGTGACTTTAGATACACAAAATCAAGACAGATTGGACCTTGTTTACAAATATGCTTGAACCTGCCTAAATACAAAGTTTGCTTTACCTGACAGCATCTCTTTACATATTTTGATTATGTGCAAAGGTTTCCACAGAAACAAAAGTATCTTGAATACATGCAGTCAACCAGCTTTGTCACCTACACTCCATCTCAGCAGTAATTTAATAGAAATTAATCTGGGATACTAGTGCCAATCACCTTTGCATGACAGTTTATGAAGAGTAATTCAAAGTCAAACCAAAAGCTATACAGATTTTAAATGACCATAAGATCAGAATCCAGACATTTTGTTTATTTCTGTAATGTCAAAGAGGAAGAAGTACAAACAACCCCAGCATGACAATACAAAGAACATGGAAGGAAATAAAGGAGCGAAGGAACTGATGAACTTCAGGAAATGACTAAGATATAAAGACTGAACAGAGGCTAAACCTGGGTGAAGAAAAACAACAGCTCTGGACATAATATTGTGTAAAATGACCAGAGACGCCCATATGGCTGGATTGTTTATAAAGCAAAACATTGTTCAGTGATAAGTTCAGTATAATTTGATTTCCAGAACAGAACTTGATTCTCTAATAGCAACAGATGCATTTCAATTAACTCATTCATTCCCTTTCCTCTACTACTCTTGGTCAGAAAGGGAAGCTGCTGCTATCTCCCCAGCCCATCTTCGCTGTTTCATGAACTGAAAAAGTGACTCAGAATGCTCATATATGCTCACATCCTGAAATCCTCCTAAGTCCTGAAACTATGGTTACTTAAAATAAATCTAAAAGCATAGCCATTAATTCTGTATCTCCTCTCAAGTCTTTGCATAAGCATACAGCACTTGAAGTGTGAACATTTGAATTTAAATATCTCAGAAAAAAAATCTTAATTCCAAATGAGTTTCCAAAAGAAATTTCATTTACTTTTACAAGTGTTTTAATGCTAGGATGAATATTTCCCTAGAGAATTTCTATTTAAACATCTCTCTGCTTAGCTTTCCTTTCCTGTTGAGTACCTACATCTCACAGCTTAATAATTATTAAAAGAGAATGAAAAATATTTAGTACTGGGACATTTAACAAAACAGCATTTAACCTTGCCCTCCCAAAGCAAGAGCGCATGAATCATGATGAGTGATAGACCTACATATTGACATACGGGACATGAAGATACCAACCAAAGAAACTTTGCTTCACATGAGAACAAGTACAGTTTGGTAAATATTGAAGGCTTTTTGCCCTTCTTGACAAAGTCTTTGCGTATGACACGTAGTGGCATCACTCTGGCTGTCCCAAGTCCCAGGGCAATACTCTAGCTAGCAAGATGTAAAGTATGAGCCAGCCCCTCCTTCTTACAAAGCATGTTTCAAAGGGAACTAAGCAGAAACAGAAACCTCTCCACAAAATTTCTTTTTCTGAAAATAGCTGGACCAAATCTCAGTACTTCACACAGAGGAAAGCAAAGAACTATCTATATTTTTCCCCCCCACACCAAAAAAAAGTAAAAATGGTACCACACTCTAAGTGCTCCTGGATTTATATATGTACTTGAGACAGATAAAACATTAATGTTCTGAAAGGGAAGAACACACAAGGTGTGATGTCCTCAGGCATCCGTGAGTATACTAGGCTACATGAAATATAATATCTTCCTTATGCACAAGGCACATGCACAATGAATTAAGTAGCAGTTTACTTATTTTTAAATGAAATCTTCAGCTGTGCCTCAGCCAAGCCTTAAGTGCATGCATCTGTCTTAGAAGGAAGAGGAGGACAAGAAAAGAAGAAAGCAAAGACAGAGAAGGTAGCCAACAAAATATTTCTGTCTGTATTTTTGTACTCATGCCATTTTTCAACAACTAATTTTTTGCAGCTAGCACTCTGCCTTATTTATGTGGACTAAATAACCCATACGCTACCTTATTAACTGTAGTCAGTTGATTGTGACAGGGAAAACGTTGGACCAAAAATTGCACTGTAAAATGAATAATCACATAAACATTCCAGGGGAAACTGTCGAAAAAGTGTCCTTCATCTCAGCTATTGATTTTAATTCTTTGGTAACACTAATGATAGCTCCACCATAGAGCACACCAGATCCATGTGAATCCGTTCCCTCCACAAGGACAACGATCACCCATGGCTACTGCTTCTTCTATATCCTCCAAAGGAAACTTTTCAAGAACGAGGACGTGGTTAAATGTAACTTTGGCTGAGAGCACAGTCAGAAGGGCCTTTCTGAGTGTGTCTAGGCAGGATGCAGAGGCAGCTGCTCTTTGCCTGCTATAACCTGTGTGTAATGCTGCAACTGCAGAGCTGGGCACCTCCTAGCACCGCAGAGTGAAAAGTCCCGCCAACAAATGGTCTCACGTTACCTCATACTGCCTGACAAATGATGTTAGGGAGCAAATACAGAGGCACTTGGTCCAGAAGATGTGGGGGGAATGGTGAATTCTGGAGAGGAGTGATGATGCAGAAGGCATTGACCTTTGAATCAAGCTCTAGTCTTGGCTGCCTTCACAAAACCCCAGAGACAGCACACATGGCTGTTGATTGACAGACTGTTCTCCATGCGTCCTTCTCAAAAAGCGTTGCTTTCAGACAAGAAAATACTTAAATTCCATAACCACTTAAAGACTTTGGGAAGGCACTGCATAAAACAATGTGCATTATACAGGGGAAAGGGTTACAAGACAGGAAAGTGTGCACATGCCACAGTCTACCTGCATCATCCTCCCACACTAAGCACAGAGAATTCAGCTCATCTCCACCAGGACGATGGCTTCTCGGACAGGCTCGTGCACGAACGCTGCTCAACTGCTACCTAAGCCACTATTTTCTCTCACCTTTTCTAACAAAGTCTTAACGTGACATTTTGTGGACAGAGCTACAACACACACAATCATCAGAGCACAGGGGCAACCTCTCATAGCAGTGAAACTGGATATTTCTCAGCCCTGCTTCCAGTGCACAGTACCTGTTCATCTGGTAGGATGCCCCTGGAGCACAAATTAACACCTTTCTCATTCCTCTGTTGGTTGAGACAAAAATACAGTTCTCCCCTCTAGTTGGCTGTATATAATAAGGCCCATCTCTTACAAATCCTTTCGATTTCATTGAACTTTAAAAAATTTAGCAAGTCTTTGAACTCTTCCCACTGCTTTCTCACCCATTGAGTAGAACAGAAAATAACACCCTTCACTCAACAAGCTATAAGTGGATTTATAAGAAAGAAAATTGGTGACTTGATCTGGATAGAAGTGCTAAGAGTTAGTAGCAGTCATTTCTCTATAGAGAAAACAAACTCTCCCCTATAACTTTTGACTTCAAGTCTGCCCAACACACACCCAAGCTTCAGAAGGAGAATGGCGTGCTTTCATTTAAAACATTACCTTATGCTTTGTGGCAGCTTCCTTGACTTCTGAGCTGCAAACACGTCACTTCTTTCACAGCAGAAGCTGCCCAGAGCTGCATTCTTGACATCTTTGTGAGAAATCAACAGTACAGCATGTGCCTAAATCTGGGACTACAGCTTTGAGCCCATCTAAAATTACAAATAAAACAGAATTAGAGGATAAAGCAATAACAAAATCCACCGCCCTGATTACCACATGTTTCCAGTTTGTAGGACAGACAGAAGAGGATATAGAGCACAGCATGGATAGAGAGCATAGCCACGGCTGTGTCTAATTCCACAGCTGTGTTGCCTGCCCATGCCAAAGCCTCGCTTACACCCACAGCAACAAAAGGCCAAGCTTGTGTTCCATATGGTTAAAGTCCCTATATCTAAGGATTTAGTCTAGTCACAAGCTACAATTGCATTTCAACTGAGGAGAAAATACTATCATTGTAGCAGAAATAGCACCTGGACCATGTAGCCTGAAAAGACATATTTCAAAGCTTGAAACACAGTGGAAGAGTCAAGGAGGAAAATAGACTGCAGGGTTGAAATGCAAGTATGACAGCATTGCTTTCTGTATGAAGAGCTGCAGTAGCAGTCACAGCATGTTCAGGAAGACTTCTCCTACTGAAAATACTTTTTTTTTTTTAATTATTTTTAGAGAAGCAGTTTTCTCATGGATGGTCTTTTTCTGGGTAATAATCTAATATAAGCATGTTGAATCCTTGGTTAAATACTGATCACTGCTGACAAAGTCCTTGTGCACATTTAATTATTATTAATAGCACCAGCCTACATCAGAGTTCCCATTTCTCCACTGATTAAAAGTAGGTCTGAAATATAGATGTGGAGGGTTTTATTTTCCAAGTAGAAAATACTTTTTCCCCCCTCAAGTAACATAGAATGAAATGAAAGCTAAACAGAAGAAATGCTGAACTCCACAGAGCAGTAATTCTAGCTTTAGTCACTGACTTGTGAATGGGAATCACAGCTGATACTGGGAATCAAGCCACATTTCCAGATTCATAGGCTTTCCAATTAAGTTGTCGCTTAGCAAGGAAGACGTGAGCACATGGGAAAGACGATTCTTGCCTTACAAATTGGAAGTGCAGTAGGAAAGTTTATAAAAATAACATTACAGTGAAAACAATAACACATTCTTATTAGAGGGAACACACCAGGACAGAAGTGACAGGGAACATATTTTTTTTTTTAATTTGTCCAAGGCTTTAATTGAGAAGCTGCAGTAAGTTTTAACTTTCTTGTCCATAACCTTTGCTTCTTGCACCATATCCATTTCTTAGTTCTAAACAGAACCAAAACACCCAGAATAAATTAAGATTCATGCCTCCTTTAGGAGCAGCATTTTCCCTTTGAAAATGGAAGTGATTTGAAAATATAACACAAACTGTGGCTAAGACACCGACACTTTAGGTTTTTAGCATAAGGGAACTATCTCTGATCTTTACCAAAAATAAACTCCTGCATGTGTCAGGGTATGAAAAAGCACAGCAATGCACTTGCAGTGAAGATGCAGGTGACCAAAGAGAATATCTATGCTCACGAAACACTTCCCATCTTGTTTTATGTGGCTTAAAATATTGTATTGAGGGTGTTGGAAGTAAATCTTATGGTTAGAATTTGCAATAAGTCAATTCTCTCACACACATTAGGTTGTGTTTTTTAAAGTAGCTAAATATCAGGTTTTCAAAGGCTCTAATGCCTAACACTTAATGATACAGCTAGATGCTTTGAGGGAACTTCAGATACACTCAAGTGAGATGGCTATGGTCAGAAATGGGAAAGACGGAACATTTTAGGAGCCTAGTGTATTCTTAGATGACTATATACACTGAAAATCTGGCCTTAAATTTCTAAGGAACTCCAGGTCCAGTTAGAAACAAATACAGCAGGGCTCTTGGGTAGCTAATCAGGTTCCTCTCTATTTTTGTACAACAAAATGAAAGTTGTAGAGTTTTGCATACTCTTCCAAACTTGCATGCGTTAGTTCTTTATGGAATTGCTTTTGCAGTGTCATATGTGAACATTTCAAATTACATGCAATATTAAACCTGTAACTAAAAAACACATTAAGTGCAGTGGCTTTTTTAAAACATAAATCAAGAAATAGCATTCCTTGGGGAAAAAAAAAAAGCCATTTAGCCCAGTTTTAATCAGGTTCAAGTTCTGATATGAATTAACAAGAGTAAATTTGGCACACCTCATTCACTGGTAGAGACTCATTTTGCATTTACAGCTGTATAACGGATTTTTGCCAATGAATATGTTCTATTAATATTGGAATTACATAACATTTATCTTCCAAGCCTAATTCTTTAAAGGGAATGATAAATAGAAAAATATCTGTTTCCTAAAGTATCTAAACATCACTCAAAATTGTTCAAAATTGAGGCACAGAGGGAAAACTCTCAACAGGGCAGGGAGTAGCACCAAATGGCTCCAACTCCGGACCAGTACTTTCAGGACACGAATTGTGGATGTATAAATCTCCCCCTTGGCACTTGAGAATTTGGTTTGCAGGAGGTCAGGGAACAGGCAACATAACTCCTTCAGGAAAATCACTGTATCACTGGGATTCTTGCCTTGCTCTAGGAGAGGTCTTTCTTAGCTGTGTTGCTACCATGAGGCTACACATCATGGTATTAAGCTTTTTAATACAATTTCTGGCAATAAGGAGATCTCCCGGAGATCAATAATACTGTTTCCTAGGCTCTAAAACTGCTTTTAGTGATATACTGCATCATCAATGTCCAATAAAACAAAATGCTGACATGTCAGCTCTTCCACATGAGATTTGTCCTGTTTTTTTGTTACTATATAGAGCAGAAATCTTATGAATGGAATGTGTTTTATAAAAAATTCAACTTGCCAAACTCAGACAAGATGACAAATGAAAAGAGACTAATTTTGTATAAACCTCTACATTACATCCATACTTCTCGTAAGTCAGATCAGAATGCTTATGCACCTTAGTATGCTTCCAGTGCCAATAGGATCCCACTTCATAGCACATTATTTCCACCTCTGTAGGTCACCTCGCACTAGATGGAGATGATAGTCTATGTCACTAGGTGAATGCAAACGTGAGAAAGAACAACCTCTGTGATACAAAAACTGCATAAGCTACATTGGCTTAAACTTTAGTATCATTTTTGCATTTGCGCCACAGTGCAAAACCAGAAGTATAACTTTTTTAAATTAATAATTTTAGGGATCTCAAAACATCAAAAATGCATTTCTTTCTCAAAAAAGTACTGGTTCTGAACAGTCACATATTCTAAAACAATTTTTAGAAGTAGAAAATTAGTGAATATACAACTTGCATGAGGTGCAATAGCTCAAAATACATTGCAAAATCTCAAGTTCCCTGCACAATTTAATTTAACCAACTAGCCACACGGTGCAAGTGTGTGACGAACAGGAGCGGCCAGCCTCACCTCTGAGCAACAGTCACGAGAAAGGATTTCTCCCATTCCCTTTTGCCAGTGATACTCTTTGGCAGAGGGGTGGGTGATATAGCAAGTATGCAATACCTTAAACCACAGCACTCAACAAAGTCAATTTTTCAAAACCCAGCACAAGCTACTTTCTCTTCACTAGCATTTATCCTGTATTAAATGACAAGTCCTTAACAACCATGTGGTAAGAACACACAGGGTTTTCTTCTAATATGGATACACTTTGTTGATACAGGACAGCTGCCACAGACAACTTAAATAAACCTTATTGCTAAGACATTGTATGAGCAGTGTATGAGTGTGGTTTTCTTTGGACTGTTTCACAATCAGTTTGGGAAAGGGTCGAATGCAACACCACCTCCACCACACCACACCTAACATGAAAAGGAGCAGTCCAACAGAAACACAAATGATTACAACTGAACCACTTCAGAACCACAAGTTAAAAGGGGTTCTGGTTTTTTATCATGTTTCGATAAGGCCATAGTTTTACCTGCTTTAATTACATTTGACATCAGCAGAGAGCAAAGCATCTTACAGAAATGCAGTTGAAATTATTCTAGTGCCTTGACCGTAGGACACTGCTAGAGAACCTCATGGACTCACCGCTCAGTTTGTCCTCACATGAAATGATTTTGCATTCCTACAGCAGCAGGTCCTTTTCCTAAAGATTCTTCTGCATTGTAAAAGTAAGGAATATTCTTTGTGATTTCGGAGAAAGAGTAAGTTCCCTTCTCCCTTCTTATATAACCAGTTAAACAGTTTCTTTTAATCTTTAAGAAAAACTAAGGGTTGGATTTTGTTTCCACATGGTGAGTGCTGGCTTAGCCCTGCTCCCACTGGAAAATTTGTTTCATTGTATTTATGCAAGACTCAGTATAAATAAATACATTTAAAATCCAACTCCCTAATTATTGTAGACATGAAAAGAAGTGCGGAAAATGGAAGCAATCTATGGAAGCAATACATGTGAATCAATAATGCCAGCTAATATTTATGGATCTCATTATCTCAACATGTGCTTTTTAGGATCATTTTAAATTACTATTAAAAATAGTCATAGGTACATTGAAAATTAATATTTTAAAGTTCAAATGGCCTGCATTTGCCAGTGCAGATATGCATTTGTTATATAGCTCTATTAACCAACGGAACAAAAGGTATTGCAGAGTATAATAGCGCTCTGCGGAAGAAGAGATTTCTACAGGAAAATGATTCAATTATTCTAAATCAACTACAACAGGAACAGCTCCATAGCTATATATCAATCTCCTTATGTGTTTCTAATTCTTTTGTCTATTGCCTGTGGAAAGTTTAACAGGAATTAACATAGCAAAAATATATCCCACTGGGAACAAGATTCAAACAGTCTGGACTGTTTTTCTTGCTCTTGATTCCCTTTGTGGCTGTGGGAGGGATAAGTCTAAGCAATCACTTTGTGCAAGTGACAGCAGTGGCCTTGAAACTGAACAGCAGACGCCGGCTCTCCCATGAGCAGGGCTAAGAGAGAGCCCAGATGTCACAGTACTCCCGGCTGTGAAGGCAGCTTTGCAGGCTCCTGCTAGACAAGCTGGCCATGAAGACATACTAGCACCAAGTCCCACAGTCAGAGGAATGAAGCAATCACAAAGTGCATCTGATAAGCAGCTGCTCATGGAGACATCCCAGGCGCCCAGCCCTTGAAGAGCTCAGCAGCGAGCGCTTCCCCTGATCACAGGGGAATCTCTCCATGCCTCTCCCAGGCTCCTCTGCCTCTGTGGCTGCATCAAAGCAGTTCGGAAGTGAAATGCAGAGACAGCTGCTTAGAGACCAGCTACTAAGGTCCTGCTCTACCTACTCACTACATACGGCATGTGGGACAGAAGGAAGAAAAAGAAGCAACGGAAAGAAGTGTCATAGACTGGAATATCTCATCCACTTCCATTCCACTAAGACTGTATTTTATCCATGCTGGTTCTGTCTCTTTCAAAGGGGTAAAATAGGTCTTGATACATCTCCTCTGGCAGACCTCCTAATGAAAAGGCTCTGTCAAATCCAAGGCACTGCCAGAAGTGTGTACAGTAGCAGCTATGAGTGGTTAGAGAAGAAACAGGAAAAGAAAAGAGGGAAAGGAAGGAGGATGGGAGAGGTAAGGAGACAAAAGAGCAGATGGGAATGAAGAGAATGCTTCTTATTTTCAAGTTGTGCTGAAAATCTCATTCTTACTCCACTACTCTGAGGCAGTAACAAAAGAGGACTTGCACATATTATATCTTTAACATAACTGATAACAACAAGAGCCTTGGATAAAGGAGCTTGAGTAGAAGGACTGGAGACCTAGACATGCAAGTCTAGCTGCTAACACAGAAATCGGTGTGATTGATTGTCACCAGCAGAACTGCAAAAACTCTTACCATATTTGCCTGCCAAAAGGACAATTAAGCTAACACCTAAAACTCAGCATCATCTGTAGCATCAGATGAGTGCAATGAGAAAGGCAGCCTTTGGATGGAGATGATGATAAAGGAAACCAGCATTTCTAACTCAAGTGGAACCTCAGTGCTCCACAGCTCACAGGCTCTGATGACCCAGTCAGCAGAACCTGAGCTATTGCCACATGTGCTGCTGCTCGCTGGCAGTCACAGCCATAGCTAATACGGACTCCTAGTTTGTTGCATCTTATGGTAAAACACTCATTCTTAGTAAAACAAACTAACTTCATGAGCAGCCACACTGAAGGAATGCAAGCTCATGAATCTAAATGACACGACTGCAACGTTCATATTAATGAAGTTAAGAAGTCTTTCATTAGCACATCTTGGAGCATGAATAATTTTTCACAGACGAATTTCACTCAGCAGCCTTCCCCATGTGGCCCATCAAGACAGTATATTAGTTTCATTTCACTTCTAGGAAAGATGACTGGCAAGGGAAGACTGAAGGACTAGGACTGTATATCCTAGAAGAGAAGCTGAAGGGTCTCAGTGATGAAAACCTCCAAGTACACAAACAGACACAGAAGGGAATACCCTGCTTTCCATGTGTTTTTTGTATAAAACAATAAGAGTTTAGACATAAGGACGTAAGGCAAATATTTCTATTTATTTAAATATAAATATTTATAAATATAAGGAGAGAATAGCCCATTACTTCAGAAGTTTGCTCAGTCTCTATCAGTGGTAATCTTTAATGGTAGGTTAGACAAACAATCGAAGAAGGGATGCACCCAGCTGCACACCTCTTTGGACCATAAAAATTCCTAAGGTACCATCTTTTCATCAAAATTGCTGTTAAAGTCACAAAAAAATGTAAAATACATCATAAAGTATACAATTTATATTCAATGGACTACATAACGCAAGCACATGGAAAAGAAAAAAAACAAAGGCAATTTTGTAAAACAAAGGGTAAAGACCTCTCTCTGCAACTAAAAGTTTAGCCACTGCATTTTTGTGTGCTTGAATTCACTCTAATGCACAAAAGTGCAGAGTTCTGATCTCCCCTTCTAGTCTCTTCCTAGGGAGAAGAAATCCAAGCACATGTTTTTGAAGCCAGCTGCACATCCCGTGAGCATCACTAGTTCTTTCCAACAGGAAACCACATCTCACAGCCACCACCATCTACATCAGTTTACGACAGCCCAGTTTAGGCAGCAGCAGCAATGGAGGACACGGCACTTACACTGCACAGGATGGTAACAGTAAAACTCATTTTTCTTTAAAGTATTGGGGAAGACAAGGTGTAAGACTATGAATTACTAATTCTGTGTGCATAACAACAGCCATTACCATGATTTCCAACTTTCAGCCAAAAAATTGCATTAAAAAAAAGTATCAGGGCAGTCTGCAAATTAAACTGTTTCTGCAGAAAACATTTTCTTGAGCACAAAATTCATTCAGTTTCAGCCACCTCTTTATTTGACCCTACCATCTTCTTCAGCTTAACTGACTAGAAAACCTTCCAAGTCAGAGCATAACAGGTAACCACAGTTGTCCTTATGATCGCACATCTAAGCTAATCAGAACCATATATTCTACCCATTAAAAACAGAAAGAAGATCAGATCCACAATAAAAATCAGTACCTGAAGCTTTCAGCATCCAATGGGCTGGATGGGCATCCTGCTCTGCCTTTTCATCCCCATTCAATCATCGTCACCTTTGCCTCCTCTGCATAAGAGAACGTTAAGAACAACTTTTATTACTGCAAATTTATTTTCCTCTTGATAATCTCTCAGCCAAGAGGCAAATCAGCTATCCAACTTTGATTTCCCTTCTCCACTCCCGACTAATAATACTAAACTACTGCTAGGTCCAAACCCCTATTAAAGTTAAATCTACCCCTGTGCCCAATAAGTGCCTCCAATAAGACAAAATAAATCTGGGTAACTATGAGTAATGAAATTATATGGCAAAATATTGAAAATACCTGCCAGTCCACAAGGGCAAGAGATTTCTCTTTTGAACTCTACTGCCAAGGGGGGATTTTTGGCTCCCTTCCAAACTTACTTGAGCAGTAAGGCAGACCATACTATATGTGCACCCAAGAAAGCTTTTTTAAAGTCTTTTTTAACCTTCAAAGTGTAGTTCAGAGATGCTGGATGACCTAGCTCGTTTCCTCCTCCTTGGCAGGGTAGTTGAAGTGGTGCTCGTGCCGGGAGCCCAACACCTCTCTGTGTGTTGCGGCCACAGCAAACATCCACTCACCCTCCTTGCTGGCATGAGCAGCCCCTTCCACGGCCAGGGATGGAAAGGGAAGAGAACCTCTGCTTGTCCAAACACTCTGACCAAAACTAAAAAAACTAAAAAAAAAAAAAAAAAACCTCAGTTGTACTGGACAACAGTTACCAAGGACAGGAATAATACTGTGCAAAACAGCCTCACACAAAGGCTCCCGTGTCCAAGGAGAGCTTTTTTATCATGACAAAGGACGTTGAGGTGAAGCAGTTAGAACACCTCTCGCCTTTGTGAATGTCAGAGTAACTAGTAAATTCTTTACACACCCACTTGTGACTTGTAGGATTTTATATGCCATGACAGTATAATAATTTTTACTACAGTGTTTTATAAATATACCCAGATACAAAATTAGGTAAATTTTCTACATTTAAGGTACCACTTACTAATAAGTTCAACATCCCACACACACACACACGATGTGAGGTGTTTATTTCACTTGAAAATATGAGTTTAAACCAGCTTCAGATGAGAATAAAAAAGAAGAAAAAACAGTTCAGAGAAACAGCCTTCCGAGACATGAAACTACCAGACAAATCAGCACAATTTGGGTTAGTTAAAACAACATAGTCCTGCCAGTGTGACGCATTCACAAATCATGAGGCAGGTCCCCAGGAATTCCAAGCATGGCTTAAGAACCATGAATTTTGCAAAACTAAAATAATCTGGAGTTCCTGCTGTGTCCCTGTGTGTACTTTTAAGCCACTTGGATCACATTTCAAGCTGCAGCTCCTCTGTGATAGTATTAGAGCTAAATTTCTTTTTTTTTAGCCTTTTTTTTTTTTTGAAAAGTTGAGATTCTTATGCAACTGTGCATTCCAGGAGCTGGAACACAGCATGAGGAGGAGAAAATAACCACCACTGTTTGAAAAGTGGGAGACTTCAGAGAGGAGAGTTTCACTTAACTGGCCCAATGATCATTTCTGCTCTTCAAAAAGACAAAATAAGGAACACAGCGAACCAAGAGAGTTGGGAGAACGTAACCTTGCAGGAAACGTCAAGCTTCTTGCTCCTCTGCCTGTGTATTCTTGGCACACTTACAATTTTGCAAAGTGGCTGCAATTTTATGGATAGGAATGGTGGACTAAGGACCTGACTCCCGCAGAGACAGAAGCAGAGGGTTCACACTGTCCCCAGTGACTGTGTCTAGTCCTATGAAATCCACTCTACTTTGGATCAGGAAAAAACATATCCCACAAAAGACCTCAGATATTGCTGCTTGTGTTTGCCTTGCTGATTCTGTTTTTGTTCCAAGATATCACACTCACACACAGACTTTAATGGCAAAGAAAGGGTTAAACAACAGCATAACTGAAAACCCTAAATTATTTTCATGAAACTCAATTTTTCGTTGTTAGTAAGAAAATAAACTCTTTTCAGTTTCCTTAATCAAAAGCAGAGTGCTTGTGCTTTTAATTATCCAGTAACTGATAGAAGAGTAATTGGCATCATGCAATACACTAATACAATATTAGATTGACCTACAGAATAAAGCAATCAAAAGTACATTAAATATTAAATTGTTATCAATTTTCAAAAGCTCATTAAGGGCCACTGAGAAGGGAGAAACAGTAACCTATTGTTAAACCATTGATTTATATTTATCCAGTGTTTAAAGTTCTTCTTTTTAGCTTTTTGGTTTTTTAATATCCCACCCATTATTTCCTTATCTTCAAAGTTATTTTTCTTTCTTAAGATTGGTTAACTTTTCCAAAAAGGCTAACTCAAAAAACAGTGGGTTGATGATTTTCTGAGTAGTAGGTGAATGCACAGACCAAATACATTGAGGTTATTATGCTTTGAAATTTGTCATTGCTTTAAAAGGGTCAAAAAATTGAAATATTACACATAATTAAAACTGGACCAAAAAACCAGTAAAATTAGCAGCCTCACAAAAGCCTTGTGGATGGGAGGAAAGTAATTAATGCCTAAACTAATCCATCACCATGATTAAAGTGGGAATTTGGGCACCCAGTTCACAGCAGCTCTTCTTGTGAATCTCTGCACCTGTGACTGTTTTACAGAGGCCACTGGGCACTCTGAGACACTCAGTGGTCATAAGTGCAGGACAGAAGGATGCCAGGAAGGAAGCACTACTGTCCTTTGTTGCAAGGAACAACCCAAGGGGCAAGAGCTCTTTCAGTCTGAGAACCTGCACACATTTCCTGCATGCAGGAAAACAGAGATAGACTTTGGACTCTCGTAGTAAGAGTTCGTGCCTGCTCCTGAGCTCACAGGCAGTACCTCCTAATTAATGCCACCAATTAAGTTAATGATCAATATCCCAACATCCCAGCTGACGTGTCACTCATATCATGAAAGTTAAGCAAGGGTTGACCTACTGAAACACCAGCTTCTGCAGCCAGCAGAACGCTGATCTGGATTTGTAGCCATGTAGATCCAGGCCGCTGACCACCATTGCTCAGGGCACCCTTGAGGGATGATAGTAAGGCAGATCGAGCATATTCTGCATGCTTGCAAAAGCCTAACAGGTAAAATGTCTGGTGCTGACCACTCAAAAGAACTAAAGGCATTTGCCAAGCCCTGGTCGTAGTAGCAGACAAGTGGCCCATGTATTTTGTGCTGGATTTCTCCAAGGCAGTTTATTGCATGAGGCCACCATCACATATGGAGGTTCTTATTGCATTGTATGCCTCCCATTTTCATATTCCGAGGCCTTCATTTAGCTGACAACTACAAAAAATAAACCAGATGACTGCCAGCCTAATAAATGCCTCTGAAATCTGTGTTTCCTGCTCTTGCTCTAGTGCTATTCAGCGAGTCTGAATGGTCAATAGGTCTAAAGTCCTCTAAAGAGGCTTCAGTAACCTAATGAGATAGCACAACTCACAGACCTACCTCTTGCAGAGGTGGTGGTATTTACACTGTCATATGCAATGCCAAATTAAACCCATCATCACTTCGAACCTGGGCTCTAAGGAGTAGGCACCATGCCATTGAAGCAGATGGGCCACGAGTGTACGCAGCCAAGAAACATGGTATGTGCATTAAACATGTTTGTTGAGGGCAAAACTCCCAGTCCGGAATAATGAATTAGCCATCAATGCCCCTCTGTCCACATACAAGAGATATCATCTAGGCCTGTAATGGCTTAGCTCTTAGAAAAAAAAAAAATCACAGCATCTATGGGAAGCAAACGAGAGGGAAAGCTAAGCTAATCATTGCAATGAGCCCCATAAAGGCAGATTGCTACCATCATCCTCACCGTGAGCTTCTCTGCTAGATGTCAAGTACATTGCAAGAACACAGGAAAGGCCCCATAGCCAGTTCCACCAAGTCCGGAGAAAATATACAAACAACTTAATGAATAAATTCAGAGTTTTTTGAGGAATAAATATAAACAGAGGACCACTACTTTCTTTTTTTTTTTTTTTTTTCTTTGATTATTTTCACTTTATCTAAAGAGCTAGTTTGGAAAGAGAACTCCTCCTTTACACCACATGAATTGCTCCACTTGTATCACACGATCCAGAGAAATCAGACATATCCCCTCCATTCCCTACCTTAATATGAAATTCAAGTTTTCATCTTTAGCAAGCTGCAGCAACTTGGTTTCCTTTTACTTGAATTTCCACTTAATTTTTCTAATTTTCCCCATCAGCTAGATCATGGTGAAGGAACTTGTCTTGTGTTTAGAGAGTCCAAGCGCAAGATTATTAAACCATTCCTTTTCTACAGTCTTTCTGCCTGTAGCCAGGCTTTTCTCACTAGCAAAGTTAGATAAGAGTATACCTGAAGAGTCTCCAGCTGCTTATCCCAAAGAACTTGCCCAATAGATGTCATATATGCATATAGCTATCAGCAAGAGAGAGCAAAAGGTTATTTAGGAACCAAGCATTCAAATTTTCTCCTCACAGTAAACAGAATTCTTTAAGTGAAAGTGCTCGGGTGACTAAATTAGAAGTGCAGTTTATCAAATGGCACTGTTACAAACATGAAAGCTCTCCAAGCACCATCCTTAGGCTTAGCAAGCCTCAGACTGCAATTAGCAAAAAGCCGCCAAACCTCATCACAGTGGAAACAGTGATTGCACCCTGCTCCACATGTTTGTACCCCGCTCCAGATGTTATTAACGTTATCTGGAGGCCGGCTGCTGCCAGCCGAGCCAAAGCAATTCCCCTCTTCAGCGACTCCATCAGCTGACATGATATGGCTGCAGATGTTCAAAACCAGCTGCTGCTTTAGAAAGGGCTAACTTGGTGAAAACTGTATGCATTATGGCTTACTTTTAAAAGTCTCACCAAGAAAGTAACTCTTTGAGTGCATGTGGTTGTAGTTAATGACCAATTAACTAAATTAATTAATTTTTCTAGGATTTGCAGCAAGTGAAAAATATTCTAGATAGTCACCATCCAGGTTATTCAGCCAAGAGATATCAAGGCATAAGCCTGGAATGTGTAATGTGCCTGCATTGCTCTAGGTATCTATCACCTGGAAGTGATAATTAGCCAAGGCTTTAGAAGCCCTGTGTTTTCAGTAAGCCAGACCTCAAGGAAGCCATTTACTGAATTCTCCTCTCAGAGTTTCTTGTTTCTCTGCCACAAAACACTCCATGGCTTTCAAGTGCTGAGGATAGAATCCCTTGTTTGGGCTCACAGGACGTGCCCCGATGACTTGCTTAGCATGGTTCCCTAAGCCTCCAACTCCTTTGTTAAATGCACAGAATATTACAGATCTAATACAATATTTAAATTTAATGGTAAAATATAGCTTTTCTGAAATGGAACCACATGCCCCAAAGGTGCTCCCAATAGTTAATATTGCTGGCCAACACCTATAACCCATTTTAGATTAATCACACAGCTCCCAGTCCTTTTAGTCTTGCTGGTGAGGCAGAACAGCTTAGAATATTGGCAATACCTTTTTTTTCCTCTTTATCTTCTATTGCTTACAGATGTGCACTTTTAAAGTCCCCATGAGACCGTATGTGGATTTTAATGCTGGAAAACAAGGAATCACATGTATTTGAAACCAAAGTCAGCACTCAGGATCCTCTCCCAACTTCCATCTGTTAGGAAGGAGCCTAAAAAGCACCCAGAAAGATCAGCTGGCCTCAAAGAATCAGTTCCCATCACAGTTAGTGGTTTGCAGCTGACTCCTGTGCAAGCCGAAGGGCATGAGATGTACTCAGCTCTTGGAGACACCAAGCACAGATCTGATACTGCTGAGAACAAAAATACTACCTAGAGCAATGCAGGGACATTACACATTCACTTTGGAGGACAGTCAGAAAAAAACTACAGGGGTGAAATATAAAGACATAGAAAGTAGAAAGCAGCTTTTATTTCCTTCCAAAGCTTTCACATATTTGTTTAAAGACAGTTCAGGGGGGAAAAAAAAAAGAAAGAAAGAAAAAGAAGAGCTTTACAGTGGAATAATCCAAACGAAATACATGATGTGGCTGTTTTTGCAATTTCACTTTTTGGCCAGAAACAATTTTGTAAAGTCAGATGTTTCTTAATAATTAAAGAACTTCAACCAGGCACAGAAACAGATTAGATAACCCAGGCATTTGACCTTGCAGGACTTGCACTAAAACATTAGCAAAACACTATAGCCTCTAAAACTTTATTGCCCAGCTCCATCACAGATCTTTCTTCCAAAAGGAACTTATCATAACTACAGCTTAGTTTCTCCACCAGTTGCATATTAAAAAATACCTCTGTTAGAGATGAACTGTTTTCCATTTCCTATTCCCCATCTGCAATGAAACTGGAGGCTCTGCCCATGAGTTGAAGTCAGGGATTGGAGAAGGTCTCCCCTGTCTTTGTGGCTAGGGCAGTGGAAAGCACAAGTTGTTCCTTTAATTCAGATGCTAAAAGAAATGCTGAAAGATTTCACTCCCAAATATTTGGTAGTTTATTTGCAGGTGGAGGTGATGGCTAAGGAGCACTCCTCCTAAAATCTTTCTGACTTACACTTTTCACATATGTTGCAAGTCTTCCCTGTGGACTAGGATGAATTGTCTTGAAAAATAAGTAAAGACTTTTTTTTATAGACAGGAATACTGCAGCTTCTACAGTCCTGTCTGTACCTGGCCTCTCCTCGCTCCCACAAAGATTGAGAGTGGGCGTACAGTTATACCCTGTCTGCCCTTGTGTTGGCATGAAAAGGCAGGAGAAGAAATGAAAAGATACCTGTCCTTACAGCAAATCTGGCAAAACTCAACACTTGATTTATGAGCAAGAAATTCTCAAAAGCCCAATTCCAGTGCACCTAGAGACACTAAACTCACTGAAACAAGAGGTGAACAGGGGGTTATGGCATCTGCAGGCAGCAGTCCCAACTTGGAAGGGACCCAGGTGCATTTGCACCAGAAGAGTGGAGGGCAGTGCCCAGCCTGCAGCCTCCTCCCAGCAGCACTTCTGAAGACCTGAGGTTCAACCAAAACATGCCTGAGAACTTACACTCACTCACACTCCACATCTTGTCACAGACTGGAGCTTAAAAGCCAACACATCTTCAGATTCCAAAATCCTACTTAGAGAATTAAGAGCTTTCCAGCTTTTTTATTTTTGTTTGCTTTTAATAGCACCATGCACATTTCTGGGTTAACCAAACTGTAACAGATTAACACAGAACAGGCTTTCAAAAACTGCGCATTGTTAACAGAAAAATGCAAAAAGAACAAGGGAGTGAGGAAGGCTGTGGGAGTTGGGGTGTTAGTTAGGACTGTCAGAGTCAGTCTGAAAAGCACAAAACCCCCTTCCTCCTTTGCTTACCTGCCAGAGCTCAAGCACAGGCATTTTGCATTGCTATCGGATTTGAAAACTCCTTTAACACCTGACATGCTCCATGCAATGCAGCTGTTCCAGGTGTTATTTATGGCATAGCTATTCTGGGGAAATAACAGCAAAGAGTGAGGGCCTGACCTTAGAAGTTTGCAATTCCTTCCTAAATAATCTCAGGGGGCTGAGAACTGCATCGTTCAGGTCAGTGGGAGTTTTGCCATTGAATTTGCTGGGAACAAGCCAAGAGCCTAGGAAGCAGTTAATTAACCTCTCTTCTGAGATGTTAAAAAAAAATCTTTTTCAGGAGTATAAAAGAAGTATATTGAGTGGTTCTGCGAGATCTGCATGTCTGCATACAGGGCATTCACCACCATGGTAAGACTAGATCTAGGCTTTCTGTTAATTTGTTTTTGAGAAGTTTTAGGTGGACAGTATGTCTATGGAAGCCTGGGAGAGCTACCTGTAGAGTAAATATTGTGAAGCTGCCACCTAGCAAATGTGCTGAATAGAAAAGTCATGGAACATGTGAATAGGAATTCTTTCAAGCAGCATTTTCCCACCTTTCCTCCATTCCCTGGCAAGTCTTCTGACTACTTTATGGTTTCTTTGGGTAAAACACTGGCCCCATTGACCTCAGTGGGAGTGCTGTCATTGATCCAGACACGGCCAGCATTTCCTCTCCATGTTTGCAAAGCTTCTCTGGGATGCATGCTGTCAGCCTGCAGAGAGTAATTCCCTGTACTTCTCTCCTTCTGTAAATCACAGCAACTTCCCAGGAGTATAGAAATGTTTCTGATTTTTTTCTCTGCCTTTAGACAGCTACAACATAGCATAGAGGTAACTGATAGCAGAAAAGCCTTTGTCCGATCCGGAAAGTTGTGTCACTTTCAGCAATCAGTAAATATCTGGTGTGCAGGAGTGCAGGAGCAGAGAGACCCTTTTTCCAACAGGTCTGAGAGAGGCACTAAGCTCTGCTGATTCCCAGATTAAGGGATATTTACTTAGGTTCTAAGAAAAATCCTGCAATGACTGTTGTTAAGTGCTCGTATCACACTGTGTCCTCATCCCAAAAAAACATGCACATCAAGTCATTCCTTACCTGACCTTACACTCCCATTTGCCTGCCTCAGCTACAGTGAATGTCTATTCACAGGCTAGTGTTTTTCTTTTGTCACAAGTGATCTCTCCCTAATGAAGGGAGGCATACATAAGCCCTTATCTTTACAAGCAAACAGCTTATTCAATGGCATTTTAACAGAGCCCTGGGTGTTTAGTGAATAGCAATTCAGTATGAAAACCCACCCATAAAAGTAAAGGCTCTGATTCTGATAGTTATCTCCCTCTACAATTGTTTATCAGGAGTGATGCTGAAGTCACTGTAATTTACAGTGGTAGATTACAGAATTTCAGAGCCTGCACAGACTGTATATGCTCACTCAAATGAACAGCATCTGTTTAATTACTGCTTCTTCTTGAAATGATAATAGATACATGAAATTAAGGTTGCTTTTGTCACTTATCGGAACTTCTCCTTTCTAGACTGAAGCTTATCTTAGCCAAGGAGACTGATGAGTCTAAAAGATACGTAACTCTTGTGTTTTACTTCCAGTTCCAAGCAGAGGGGATGAGACAGGGGTAAGATGTTCCTGTATTGTGAATATAGGATGAATACAGAGATGGAGGAGGGATTTTGCCCCAGAGCTATCCTTCCTGGGAATCCTATAGCTTTAGCATGTTGGCAACAACTGCAGGTAGCAACAAGTGTCTTCCACTTGTATGCAGCTTTGTATACATCCTCACCATCCCTTCCCTACTCAAGCAGGGTTTATCTGAATGCCTTTCCAGTATTCTTACTCACGCTACCTCAGTCCATCATATGCCCAGGGATGACTCTGTGTGCTCCCAGTATGTCTATACCTTGCCTCCTGAGACACAACAAAAATAACCTAGACTTTTTAAGTCAATATTCCACCTCTCCTGGAATTTATTGCCAGTTCTTTTTCATCATACTTGCTCTTCAACATTCCCAGATTTCCTGAGGTCACAGGAACAGCTGAAACAAGGGTTTTTTGTTTAGATTAAAAACAAACAAACAAAAAAATCCATCTTTAGACTTTCATATTTTCTTTCCATCCTTTGCCTCCTCAGTTCCAAAATTCCCCAACAATTCCACACCCCATCAGTTCTCCTGGCTCTCCACTTTCAAATGTGCCTCTGCCTCAGGATTTCCAAGTTTTCTTGTCCTCCTCAGCTTTTCCCAGAGCCTTGGCTAGAACCCAATTGCTCCTTTAGTATCTCTGAAGTCAGCCTAAAGGCAGGAAAGAGCCTGAGATGACTAGAAGAGCATGGCAATCTTTGCAAACTTGTCTCGGGTCCTCAAAAAATACCTTTCCTTACCTAGTCACTAACCATTCCCTAGAACCACTCTTTTCCAAAGCTTCTTTGAAATATTTGAAATAATCTGCCTATCCCAAACACATAGAACAGTATAGCAAATTTTGCAAGTCTTTTTGGGTCTGCTATTGAATATATTGCAGTCAACATCCAAGAGTCAAAAGCGGTGTGAGCAAATCATCCTGTCACTGAGACACACGCATGAAACAGCCTGCCAAGACTCATTTGTCTTGCATTTATTTTTATACACTCCTACAGAGTGCGAAGACATACACTGTGCATTATTCCATCTCTTTAAAATATGTCACTTTTTCTACCACACTTATCCACTGAAATATCCACAAACTGAAGCTTCATTAGAAAGGTCACACTTTGATTAAAACAGCTACTGATTTAATAAAAGTATGCCTGACATATTGCAAATCTGGTTGACTGCACAGAAGTCACACACTCAGGTCTTTCATGAAGCAAGGCAGAAATCTGATGCTTATTTATAGGATTCTGAACTTACTAATATTACCTGAATGTATATTTGGATTTAGCCTATTGAAATGTTGTTCAAGCTGATGCAATATAATGAGTTAACAATAAATTTCATATATATTTACTCTTCCTATTTACAGTATCTATATCTTATATATAGCATGTTCTGTGCCATCAGAACAATTTGAGGGGCAATGCAGTTCATATGAAGCAATATGGCCTACAAAACACACCAACATTTGAGTACTAATATTGGTATTAGAAAAGGAGAGAATTAAAGAGTTTTTCTGCTCCAGTGTCAAATAGATATTTTAACAAGACAGTTTTAAATCAGAAACTCAAAGATCAGACTTTTATCACTTTTGTGAAGAGAAAAGGAATACATATATTCCAGGAGAAAAGCCTTAGCTCCACTTCTTGGTTAATGTTAGAGGGACAATATTCTCCAAGTGAAAGCAGCACTTCGTATTAAAAGCTAGACTAGCGAATTTGACACTATCAGCTTTAGAACCAGAGAGAGAGAGAATGTTAAATCCAAGTTAGCATTTAAGCATTAAAATCCTGCAGATAGGTGTAATTCAAACAAATCAAAGCTGCAAGAGTATTCCACTGAAGTTTCATTCTTATTCCTAGAGAATATCCTTCATAAAGCATCCACTTCTACTCTATTCCCTCTACATAAAACCTGTGGAAAGGCTGTGGAAGGAGCAGTAGCCCAGATTTACCTTCCCTTGTACATCTTCTGTAACTCAGTTCCTAGTTTTTGTCTTTGCACTGAAGTGTGAAGGAGAAAGAATCAGCTCCTCAAAAATCTCAGATTCTGAAATATAGACTTTAATGCACTCCATGGAAATGATCACTTGAGTGATAATAGATTCCAAGGCTCTCAGTTTCAAACATCATTTAACTCCCACAGTCTATAAGTGGTGCTTAGAGAAGTTCATTATAAATTAGGATCAAAAAGTGCTCTTCTAACCAGTCACTCAGGAAAAATGGCTCATCCACATGACAGATATGTGTAATGTGAATACTTACTTTTTCCTCCTCACAAGTTTCAAGCAGCATGCAGTTAGGTATCAAGGAACACAATACTCCCCAGCATTTGCTGTGAACATCATGTAACAGCTTTTCAGAATATGTCTGGACAAAGCACTGCAGAATAAACTACACAAAACAATCCTGGTTTGGCATGTCTATTTGCATGACACACTTTAGTCCCTTTCCATCTGCAATTTCTAGGATTCTGTAACTATCCAGGGACTCCCAATTCATAAATTCTTTGGCCAAATTGGCAACAGGCTGCAACAATTTCCCACCCTTAAATCAACTACAGACCACAGACCTCCCTGGGAAAAGTGGAAGAGAATTAGTGTACCTGCAAAGTGAACTTAAAATATGGGAACTCACCGAGTCCAAGGCTGACAGACAGATTTTACCCTTACACGCATCCCATACATGGTCAGCAAGGGCAACACTTACGCGGGGTGGAAGTGCACAGGTTGGTACAGTGTATTGTTCGGCACTGCTCCCCTCAAAGGGAAAGTTTGACTTTCAAAGAAAGGAAGGACTTTACAAAGAAGGGAAACGGTGTTTCTTTGAGTGATATAAAATCAGCTACAATTGCTGTGCTCCACTGATATGGTAATTAACAGTTATTAATGGAATATTTATTTAAGCTCACTGAAGGACTTAGCTTGTATTATGGTGACTTTCATGCTGATAAAAACTGTCTTTTCAAAGGTATGAAAAAAATGAGGACATTTAACACAAACCACAACAGAATTGTGATCACCTTTAAAGCTAACATTGGCTGTGCAGATTTTTGCTTATTTAAGAAATGGACTTTAGAAGGCCAAATTCTGCTCCTTGATGCGCAAAGCTTCCCTTAGCCCTAATGCCGAGCTTCGATAGCTAAGCATAGTTCTCTGAGAACCCCTTCCTTGGGAGTTTGTACTTCATTCCACTCCCCTCAGCGTTATTTAATGGTCAGAAAACCACAACCAAAGTACCTGGCTTAACCTCCTCAAGGTTTTGCTGTTAACATTTGTAGCTCATGCCATCAGTTATACTAGGGGAAGTGAGCATAGGCCACAACAATCTTGCACTGACTGTACTTCACACTCATCCACACAGCAGCACGCTTAACAGGGATAAACAATGCCTGCCTCCAATTTCCAAGAGTCTTTGCATGGGAAAGAACAATTGGATTCATTAGATTCCAGCAGTAAGTTTGTTTCTTTGTTTGGGTTTAAATACCTGTTCCATGTATTTTTCCTTTTTTGGTCTAGCTAGGTCATAAGGAACATAATAAGAGCAGTCTGATGCACAAGTCAGGCTGGGTCAGTGGAGAACATGGGAGATTACTGTGAAACGTGACAGAGAAAGGAAAATGTCTGTTGAACCATCCTCTAACAGGCAGAGCAAGCGCTCCTCAGCTAGAGGAGTTTTCTTTGTACTTGGTAGCTCTTGACAGACTTCTCATCTATGAATGCAGTAGATCTATTTTTTAAATATATGCAAAATTTAAGAAGGAATAACATGTTTCAACTTCACATTTTATGAAAAGGCATCACCTATCGCCTGTTTTGAACTTTGCATTTAGGCCTTAAGAGTTCCTATCAGTATTCACAACTGGATTTGAGATACAGCATAAGAAGTTTGATCTGTTTGTGCATGCCCATATTAAAAGAAACTTCCATTATGAAATTAAAACCAAAAAACACCAAGCAAAGGCAAAACACACAAATCTGTGTGTCTACACAAAATCAAGAAGAGCCACCCACTTGCAACATGGAAAAATGACTGTATAGAAGTGTAATTACATGATGCAATACAGTACATATCTTTGTTGTGTTAGCTTAGGTAGTAAAATACTGCAGTGTTAAGGATATAGATGTGTTATTTCCTTCCCTTCCTGCATTTTCATGCCATAAAGTAAAAATGAAAGCTACTTTGTCATTATTAAAAACACGAAGGAGAAAAAGAATTAACAATGGGTTCAGCATACGAATCATGTTCAAAACCAAAAGTAACCAACAAGATTGTATATGGTGATACAGGTTATTGGTCATGGGGCATTAACCCAACGATGCCTGGAAATGGGAATTTTACTATCTCTTAAAATACACTTGTCACTTCACCTGGTCCAATTCATCGTTCTTTGTCATTAAGGGTAATTATGGGTGCTCTCATAAATCAGAGAACATTACAATTGATGAGAGCAGGTATCCTGATTGAAGGAGGCCTACAGGATCGTGTCCTGTTTTACCTCATATAAATTAATTACAGCATTGAAAAAAAAAAAAAAGGAAAAAAAGGAAAGGAAAAAATCTACTAGATGCCTAGTCCCTTTCCTGACCACAAGAGAGTCAATTCAGCAGCGACATTCTCAGTTTCAGCAAGTGCTGAGTACCTCCTGATAAACAAAGCCATTGTATATAAGAAGCCAATTTCTTATCCTAAAGATGTTCTCTTGAAATCAAGGCCACTAAGATATTCTCTTGAAATCAGGGCCACTAATTACTTCCACATACAAAAAAAAAAAAACAAACAAACAAACAAAAAAAAAACCCACAGAGTATTATCATTCGAGCAGGAAAATATTTGGAGGAAGAAAAGGAAAAAAGAAAGAAAAAGAATGGTTAAAAAGAGAGATCAGACTGTGGCTTCTAGTTCTTGATTCAGACTGGGTGTCTAAAGGAACTCTTGGCCTCAACTACTGCCCAAACCCACGGCCTAAGGCTGCTGCCATCACGGAAAAAGTGGAAGATGGTGTAATATGTCAACCTACGCACATGTTACTGCTTGGTGTGCCAACCCCAGTCAGCATCAGCCCAGCTTCTGTTAATCCAGACTATGAACTGTGGTGACTGAGTGGACCCTATCCACTCTGCAGAGGAGCCTGCAGAGGAGCCCTTCACTGAATCGATTTTGGACTTTAGATACCTAGAAACAGGCAGACATGACACAAATACTGTGAGTTTGGTGCAGCCAATAACAGAGCTTACATTAGCCTGGGTGTTCTAATATTTAACAATATTAGATTTTTATAGTTCATTTCCCCTAATCTGCCTTTATATTTTACTCTGGAGACAAGAATATATGTTTTCTTCCCCTCCTTTTTAAAACAAAGCAACATTTGCTGAAGTTAACACATGCACTGCATGTGGCTCAAGCTGCTAGCGAGCAGAAGGACAAATGTATTTACTTACGCTCACTTGAAAGCAGATCTTCTAGAATGGATTTTTATGTGGTTTGGTAGTCTTCCAAATGCAAAGGATTAAATCACCAGGAAGTGCTATCTTTCCATTTTCAATTCCCTTTTAAAATGTGTTATTTTGTGATGCCATCGGATATCAGTAGTGATGCTTGGCAACATTACATACTGCTGTTTAATTGCCTTAAAAACTATTTCCCTAGCAGTACCATTAATAATACCAAGCCTAAATTGGATTAAGCACTACACCGCTATAAAGTTAATTCACTGTGATGCTAATGAAATGTCATGTGAAGCTTCCTGTAAATCCAACTAAACAGTCACTGCCAAGGTTTAAATCAATGGCACATTCAGCTATTCTGCTTAGAAAGTATTGTTTTAATTGCTACCAGGTGATTTTCATTAATGTAAGCATCTTCCATTTTACTGACTAAGCCTGGTGAGACAGAGAGCCTTCTCTTAGTTCAATAATGGCAATACTTTGCTTTTGCTAGGAAAGAAGCCGGTTGAAATGGAATGACAAAACCTTGATCAAATTATTTCATTGCCTATTTATCAAGCACCCAAATAAAGACCTGCTCTAACACTTGTGCAAGTTAAGGCTGTCACTTGAACACATCTGAAGCAGTTTGAGAAGATGCTAAATATCTACAAGTCCCATAGGAGCTTTCCAAATAGACAGACAAGTTGGAAACTTCAGGTTTTGTCTGCAGCAACTTAGCCAGGAACAGCATAGGGATAATATTTCTCTGCCATTGTGAAGTACTGTGAAATCCATAGGGTAAGGAGCACAACATGTATCTTAAGTGCTAGACTCATAATAGTATCTAAAAAACATCTATTTTTGTTAAGCATTTACCATGATCCTGACATGCCCATGACAATGTTTTAATGTTCATACTTTTCGGAGGTGCTTCTGGTTTTCTCTTTGCTCTAAATTCAATTGGTTTTGTTCTGCGTGCCCTTTTTTTCCAAAAATACAAAAGTTCTTCCAAAGCCAGAATATCCTTTGTCTCTGAGGTTTGTTCAGAGTAATAATTTAGAATCTGAAAGTCTTGGCTATGCTTTTAAGCGCAGTTCCTAGATTGCAAAGAATTGTGAGGGAGGAGGTGGGGAGAAGAGCACGGTGACCGACACACAAAGGAAACCAGGACAGGGGCTCCCAGAGGAGCTCAGCCCGGATGCACTAGCTCATGCACTTTGCACACACACTAGTCAAGAGATACAGGTCAACTTGCTACCCAGAAAGAAAACGCGCAAAGGTGGCTTTAAAAGGCAAAGGTGACGCTGTTTCGCCCAAGTCTGAGCCCGCCAGAAATTAACGCATTAAATCTCTCACTAATAAAGCTACCTCTCAACAGTCTCCCATATTAGCCTGAGCTCAAGCCCAGGCATGATGCAGTTACAGGGCTTCTTGGCAGGCTAAGGCTGCATCTGCCTGGAGAAGACTGTGCAGACGTTTATGAGCGGTTGGATGATCCAGAAGCTGGAGAGCTTCTTGGAACCATGAGTTACAGCAGCTTCTTCAGGATGTTCTGTGAAAGGAGGATTTCCCAGAGTCTCAGTACTACTATTGTGCACACTGCATGTCCCAAGGCACTGCCCTTCCTTACCCACGCACGTCACCGAGCAAGGCACAGCAGCTCTTGCAACACAGCCAGGTCTGCAGTGTCTGCTGGTTTACAGAGCCCTTCTCTCATCAAGTGTGACAAAGACAGCCAAAGTAGGAGTGATGATTCTCCTTATTCCACACCTCTGATTTCTCATCTGTATTCACACATATATACCTTCAAATCTAGAGCCAAAATTCATAAATATCCCAGCTTAGAATGTGTCAGCTTCACTCACCACTGATTTGGTTTGGTCCTTGTGTTCTGCATTTTTGACCTTCAAACAACAATGGCAGTTCTGCTCTAGATAAAAGCAGAAGAGGATATGGCTCATTCCAAGCTTGTCTTTTGAGTGTTAGTGGAAGAAAGCAGGATTTACTGAAACTGCATAAACAATGCAATGAAATCCCTGTCTTACTAAAGCTGAGGTTAATGGGGCACAGCTCTTACCCCTGCTGAACAGCTTCAGTCACAAACGGTCCCTTCTGCTTACCTGCTGATCTGGATAATAATTTTTATCCAACTCAAGGCAATGATAATCCCCCATTTGGAAAAAAAAAAAAAAAAAAAAAAAACCACACACATTCAAAGCGAATCTTGAGAGTAGCATTCCTTTAAATCTTACTAATCTGACACAAATTCTTTGCCAAAAATATCGTCTTCCCTCAGATATTCTTCAGCAGTACTTGCGCTGAATGGCCACGTTCTTTCTCTCTGGTTACAACTCTGCATGCCCAAAGCACCATTAATACAAACAAGTTGTAAATCAGAAAGCACTGCCAGCCAGATTTCATTCCACATCTCTGCTTAGTAGCCAGATCTCCTAAACTGCAGTCAGAATCATTGAATAACTCCTAGTAGTGGGGAAAGGCATCTCTGAACTACCTATGCAAGATTTATAATTAAGGAGCAGTAACCATATCAGTGAAAATTCACACCTCCTAAGCAATAGAGGGATATACAGACTTAGCCTTCTATCCTCACATCCATCTGAAAACTTGCATGGATATTTCAATATTGCAGGTAATATTTCATCTTTTTTTTAATAGCTTTCCCTGCAAAATTCAAGATTAGCCTAGAATACCATAAAGTCTGAAACATTCTCACAGGCTTTTTTCAGCAGCTAAAGTGTGTCTGGCCAAGCACCTGCCCTCTGACCTTGTAAAACAACTGGTCAAAGTCTCCGTTTTGCTACAAGTCAAGCCCAGTTGTTGTCAAGCACACCAGAAGTGTCTCAGGGACTGTGGTGACTGTTATTGCCTATACACAGCAAGCTCTTTGGTGGCCTCTGGATGACCATTTGTCTCTTGAGCAGTCAGTGCAGTATCTTGCTATAAAGAGGGCAAAATGAGTAACATGAAAGGAGATGAAATCAGAGACACAAGGTTTTCCGCAGTAATTTTGGCAACTATACCCTGAGACAGGAACATGGCTTCAGTGTAAACAGGGAATAAACACTGAACATCTTCATCTTAGTTTCCACTTTATTAAGCTTTTATTTTGAGCTTATGTTTGCAACATATGAAGCAAGTGCTGATTCTCTTTATTAATGTGTGTATATGTATACACACACATTATATGTATATACATATATAGAACTACCTTTTATATACATATATATGTGTATATATATATAAATGTGTATGTATATATGCATGCTTACACTAGGAAATTTAATTCATAAAATAATTTTAATACAGTGTTGCTTTCTCCAAGTCCCGAAAATCTGGATTTCTTTTTGATAGATCCCTATGTGGCTGGCAGTAATATTCTTATTTTTCTTGTTCGTTTCACCATGCATCTCCAGGACAGATCTAAACAGTCAGAGCACTCTGAATAAACATGACAGCTATTTGTATCCTGCGTTACAAGCTTCTTCAGCTCCATTTCTCTGAAGCAATTATTCTTTTATCGAGAATGACTTATCAAACATTGTCAGCTCCACTCCCCTCCAGACAATTAAAGGCTGTAGATCTTATAATAAACTACTCCACTGGCACTTGGCATCATAAACCACAAAGAGCCAGTTGTTCAGGATGTCATCCAGCCTCTGACCAGAGGCAAGGATGAAAGCTGAACTCTGACCTGTGTGATTGAGAATATACTGCTTGGCACCGTCTGTAGAAAATGTGAGCTGCCTTCACTGCCATCCAGACTTTCTAAATTTAACTGCATACTGAAGGTTTGAGATTAGTGAAACATTTTAAAGAGGAGATGATAATGCGTTGGGTTTCGCCCCAGGATGTTTAATCAGGTTTCTTCCCAGGAGATCTTACAGCACATTTCTGCAATAATAAAATTCTGAAGGTGCAATTTTGTGCAGGTTTGGACAGGAGAGAGTAGTAGATTTTATACTCCTGTAAATGGGATTAGCAACCCAGGTTTGTCACTTCAGAAATTCAGATTGCTTAAAACCATCCATCACAATAGCTGGTCACTTATACTCTGATAACTATGGTGTTCTCTAAGATTATTTTAAGTCTTGGCCTTCTTACAAGTCGCTTATGATTCAGGAAGATCTGCAGCAATGAAAACATTTGAGTCAGAACTGAAAGCTTGCCCAGGACAGTACTGCACGCTACTGTCAAGACCTGTCAGTCTTCACTGGGCTTTGACATCCCTTCTGACTGCCCTATCAAGAGGCTGAAAATGCAGCAATTCTCAGCAGTCTCTTCTCTCTCAGCTCCCCGCACGTCAACCCCCCCAGCACACACCCAGCATGACTGAGGCACTAGGCAGCGCGGGCTCTCTCCTCCACAATTTGCTGCCTCTTTAGGGGTAGCCTGGAGTCACCCTACACCACCCGGAGCTCACTCTGAACTTGGCATCTCTGGCCTATTTCTCATACCTCCCCCTTCTAAAATAACTCATGTACCCTTCAATTTGAGATCCATTACTACAAAATGAGGAGCCTGTTAAACTAGAGATGCCAATTCAGCATGGTCACAACATCATGGCCCCCACACAGAAAGGTCCACAAGATGCAGTTAACAAATCTGCAAGATTAAAAGGCAGGAACTTAAAACTATTTCATGTGCACCAGGAGCCATCCCAGCATGGCTACAGGGCCATAACCAGGCTCACTGAAAGCAGTGGGAAGCCTGCACGGATTTCAAAACCCTCAGATCAGATGCACAGCTATAAAGGGTATAGTCTCTATGCAAAGAGGAGAAAGCTGACAGGAGTTTAGTTGAATTTCGCTTCCAAACTTAGTCCAGCAGTGTTGAACACAACCATGACACTGCAGAATCTCCATGGCATCAGATTTGTAAGCCTGTAAGTTTTAGCACATTCAACCTTCTATGACTCAGGATTAATATTTTCTCCCTGTCTCTGTGATACTCCTGTGCTTATCTTAATGCTCACTAGTAAAACTATAATATAGACAAGGGTGGCAGGAATGCCACGTATGCCATGAACACTGGCTTCTGTGTCGTTCTGTGTGATTACAGGAGTCAGCCAATATGTGTGAACTTGAAGGAGGGGACTGCTGAGTGTCTGGTTTCACACAGCCAAGCAAGTGGCCCAAGGTCAGAAAGAAAGTCACTGTCATTCTGAAATAGAGGCTGAAGAGCCCTGACTCAGTCCTTTGAGCTAACCACCCAACCATGCTTCATTTCACACTCTTCTCAAGAGTCATTAAACGTTCCCTCAAGGGCAGCATAAAATTTGTTGCATTCAATGCCCATTTTTTTCTCTCATTTCAACTTTATCAAATATCACATCATACTAGCATTCCCCCCCACCCCCCAAACAAAATAGAAAGCAAAAACTGTGAAAAGGAGAGTCACTCCTTTCCCCATTTTACTGGAAAAAAGCCAAGGATACCTTCTTTCCCATAACATAATCTCAAGTTATTTACACTATTAATTTAGAACAAATAGAAACAAATGTTCTGTAGATTTACAGTAATTAAAGATGACCTTACCACATTTAAGATCATATGTGGAGCCAAACAATCAGTTTAGGGACCTATCAAGAGATTTTAGACAAGAAAGTCACTAAAGCGATATGACATTGCATGTATGAAACTACTATGCTGTCTAGCAATTTCCAGCTTCTTCACCATCAAGGTTTTAAACATTATTTCTTCATGTTTGACAAGCTCAGCAAAACCCATGAGCTGTGAGTACTGAGTTGGTTCCCAGTGACATAAGCTGCAAAATGCTCTAGTGTTTCTAGCTCTCCATGTTTGCAACATAACATTTTTTGCTCTATCTTTGCAGTTTTAATAGTAACATCAACAAAACCCCGTGTGCTTTGTAATTTATTAGGAATACAGTTGCATCTAGGTGCCAGGGACTCAGATTCCCTCTGCTATATCCCATATTGTAGCATAACAGGAATATATATTTACTAATTTAGGGCCTACTCCCAGTTTACTGGTTGGACTTCAGTTTACAGGTTTACAGCCCCTAGATGTTTACATTTTCATACTGCAGCTAAAACATTACATGTCTGCTATATAAGAAAGCAGTACAGACTACTAGACTCAGGTACAAAACCTTACTGAATACTGTGCACAATTAAGTCCTAACAAGATCAGAAGATGACCTGTCTTTAAGATATCCCTAATTTTGCCCCGGTGTCCTATTCATTGCATCCCAAACCTTTTCCTTTTTCGTGACCCAGCAGGTGCCTGATGTAAATTCCATATCCACCATTCATCATTTCCCTTGGGGAGTTCAAAGCAGCAACATATGTTGCATACAGTCATAAGAGAAAAGGAAAAAGTAGTAGGCAGTTGAAAACCAAGTGCTGCTTCCATGTCAATAAAAGCAACCTATTAACAATCACCTTTGTTTTGTTCTTTAACTTCTTTTGTATTGAGGAGTATTGTACTAGTGTGTAAGGGGCAAAATATTTTTTTAAAAAGTGAGTGGAATTTTTTCTGATAATAGGGAGAAGTGGCCAGAACTAACTGGCCAGCAGTGTCAGGCCTGCTGCTTTAAATGGCATGCTGCTGAGGGATACAGTCACCAAGTTCAAGGAGGATGTTCATTTCTGAAGGTGCATTAAATTTTCATAAATATTCATCAATGGGAGTTGCTGCTCAAGGAGAGATGACTGAAGCAGGGCAAACATTTTCAATGAGCAGCTTGTCTGACCTATTTTTAGTCACTTTATGCAGGTGATCTCTCTTCTTAGGGACAGAGTGACCCATTTACTTTGTTTTCAAACAGTGTTTTAGTTCATTGAATTCTCATGCCTTTGTTGAGTTACCAAATATATTGCCAGTTTCAACATGTGATATGCAATTGGTTAAGTCAGTCTCCAAGTTTGCATGACATTTGCACAAACACTTTGCTGACATATTCTCCTTGTTTTATAATAGTAATTTCATCTCTACAAATATTGTGCACATGTATTACCTCAGACAACAGAGCAAACAGGACAAAGATGTCTTCCAAGGACAGGAATAGCTCATGCAAATACATATTGCCAAATGCAACTTTTAAGAAAACACAATTGTGCATCAAGGAACAGATAGACATCCAATGGTAAGGAATTGTCTTCCTCTTCCTTAACCATTTCAGAAATAACTGAAAGCAAGATAGATACTCAGAAGGGGAAGGAAGGGGAGGAAATAGGAAAAATCTCCATAATTTCAAATGCATGTCAGAGTGAACTGTCTCTCTTTTGTTAGCCACACAGACATTATCTGGATCATGTGAAATACAAAGTCCATTCATTCAAAAGTGAACACACATATCACACTCTGCTCTCCAGCAAAAAAACATCCATAAAAATTCATTGCCTTACCCTTGTATAAGAAACATTCCACAATTTGTTAGCCATTCCTTTACCACTGTAACTGCTGTATAGGAAGATTTCTTCTCCTGGGACAGTAATGATGCCTGCCATACTTTCACATTCCTTGCTGTGACCTTGTGTGCTGTAAACCAGACTTATTTGACTGCCGTATCTCTCGCCAACAGCAACACTCTGCCCCTGCGCTGTACAATATCCACACATGTTCTAAATATTTAGCATCTTGAGAAACAATAACTGCTAAGAAACTAGAAAGCTACTCCAAGCTACCCAAAACACACTTCCAAAAAGTTTTAATGCTACGTCAGTTTAAGAAAACAGATGTACAATGCTGAATACTGTTAGAAACAAACAGCTGAGATTGCTCTTGCCTCTAGAATTGTGCAAATACTTTGGTTCATGCCGAATCGTGCAGCAGGTCAAAGCAACAGGGCTTCCCCAATCCTTTGGAGCAGTTAACATTGTTCCTCATGGTCTGAGACAGAAGCTCCAGCCACAAAACAAGACTTTTTTTTCCTGGCCTCTGTACACAGACAAGGATAGACAGAAAAGAGATATCTACATGAATCTATCTATCTTATGAACTTAATTGTATCATCAGAAAACTGCATGGTCAGAAGTAAACTCATAATAAAACTTTCTGTACCTTTATCTCAGAGGACTTAGAGCAGCGCTGACAGGCAACTTGGATTTCTCACTCAGTCTGGCAGCTTTGCATTCCCATGGCATCCTGTAGCTAGCAGGAAGGAGATAGCACAGAAGGGTGGAGGGCCTGCAGTAAACCTCATGAAATGTAAAACCTGTGGTAGAGATAATAAGGCACAAAATAGCTATAGTTAGTGATTCTGTTAAGCACCATGTTTCCACCTTTGCTACATCCTACATCATTAGCCACAACCACCTCCTGTCTCCCCGGTGGGGCGAATTAAGAACAGATAGCCCCGGGATTGGGACTAGGGACTTAACAGTAAGACCCACAGCAAATTATAAAATAAATCTTACGGTCCCTCCCTTTTCCATTTGTAGAAAACTATAGTTATTTGTTAGAAAATAACAGCCAATGATCTATTTACTGATAAATCATACCCAGATGTGTGCAGGCCCCTGGCAGCTAGAAATGCAGAGCTTGGTTTTGCAGAGATTCCAGAGAGACCTCATAGCTCCTTAAGAATGAAATTTTATTCTAGCTGCTTCCTTAAAGCTAGGTCCTCAGCAGGCATAAATCACTCTAAGCTCTAGTGGATTCCCTGTAAAACCACTGTGATTTACATCAACAAAAAAAATAGCTCTTTTGCCTTTCTGCAGTTCCAACTGTTTGTTTCATTTTTATCCAGCCATTGTGCTGCTGAATGCTAATGAGAGGAGAGCTCATTCATTCCCAATCAACCATTTCCAGAGTAATTAGCCTGAGCATCAAAGGTTCGCTCCCCCTCCTCCTCAGGTACTCTGCAGCCTCCAGCCTCTGCTGCCCACAGGCATGGGGATACTGCATGGAGTATTTCAACTGTAGCCCAGCTGTAATTATTTCCTCAAGGATTCAAGACATTTTGAAGAATCACATCCACCCCTTAACGTTCTGATGGAAATGAAGTTGTTATTTTTCTATGTAATTATTTCATCATATTTATTACTTAAACCATCTCTAAGAACAAAAGCTACACAGCAAAAGCAAGGCTTCATTTCACCAGGTGCTCTCCTGACAGCTTGAGGAAAGCTATTTAGGAAAAAAAAAAAAAAACCCACAACAAAAAAACCTTTTCTTCTAACATCACTGCTCTGACAACCACAAAGGCTGGCTGACAATCTTGATAGCTCTATTTATGATGTTACATTATCCTGCAACTGTGAGGAATGCTGTTTCTACTAACCAGGCTTAGGTCTAAATAGAGCTGTGAGGCAAAATCCCTTTCGCTCCTTCCAACCGTGTGACCTCCTGGAGAGCCAACAAAAGGGAATCAGGAGCTGGTGAAGGTTTGCAAAGATGGAAGTAGAGGTGTCCCACTTCTCCCACCTGGAGGTCAGGGTGGTAAAGGTTAAGGGTAGTTAACGGTGGTTAAGGGGCTGGAGAGTACAAAGTTTCTCTGAAGGAGAAACCACCAACTCCCTCACCAAGCTGTGACCAACTGCAAAGCGTAAGATGCTGAGGACAGACATTTAAGCAGCTTGTATTCGTTTAATGTAGTACAGCTGTTGGGTTCCAGTGTCCAATTGGGCTCTATTGGACCTTAAAAAAATAAGAAAAAAGGTAGCTGATTTATCACATTTGTTTTTACCCTGCACAGACAGTTTAGAAGAAGTATCAGGATGTTTTAAGTGCCGGTATTCATACAACATTGTCTCTTAACCTCTCAAAGGAAGCTACTGCTGGATGCAGCAACATGGCCTTCTCTAGGAGCAAATCAACAGGATTTGATTCTTATAAAGGCCTATTCACAGACAAAACATTGGCAAAGATCACAACTTTTATCACAATTTTACAAGTGGAGAAAATGAGTAAAATGACACTGTCATAGCAGAGGGGAATTAGAGACAGATACTCTGTGTTCCTGCTAGGTCATGTTCCCAAATAGGAGAGAGAACTGTCTGTTAATCTCTAAGGCAAGCTACAACGGAAAAACAGAAAAAGTGAGAAGGATTAAGGTTTTAAGCCTTTACTTTCAGGTCTTTAAACTGTTTTTTCACTATGTCCTTAAATTGTCATTGAATCAATTTGCTGGCTTTTTCAAGCCTGACTTCTTAATGAAGCAAGGCTTCTGTGATTGTGCTGTCTATTCCCCACTAATAATCTCTGAATCTGCTAACTAATTTAAACCAAATAGAGAAAAGGGTTGGACGTTTTGAAGCTAACTACCTTCCTGCAGATTTCCTGGAGACTGCTGCCAGATAGGCCCAAGAGATTGAAGCTGGCCCCATGACTCGAGGCAAGTGGACACACTGGACTTGGCAGGTACAGACTTGGACAAGAACCAGCTGGCCCATCAGTACCCATGGCCTGGCCTGCAGCTCACATACCCCTCAACTTCTACAGGACGCAGCATCTCTGCCACAAAAGCATCCCAAAGGCACTTTTATACTCTTTAATCAGCAGCATTTTTTGTATACTTTATGTGTGAGTTTGTATTTCTGCACACAGTGGAGATAGTGACAGCCTATCTAAAGGTGACCCAGATTTTCTATTCGGAATTGTTTTTTCTTAGCATCAGGAGGTCCCTGCACAGCAATGAAAATAGGAAATGTTAACTGGGATTCTGGTTCAGTCCTCCTGTTATCACAAAACAGCTAATTCATCAGATTAAAATAGCTAACCAACCAGACTATAAATTTCCAACAAAATAAAATTTTAAAGCTTTTAGATTTTCACAATTCTAAGTAAACTTACTACCAACATTTCACAAGGTCTTTTCAGTTACCTTCAAAACTGCTACGGCTGTAGGAGGGATTAGGTCTTCAGCATATTACCAAAAGAATTGCTCATAATTTGGCCAATATTTTATTAAATTATATCTTCTTTTAAAATGACAATTTTTCCTATGTTAGCTCTCTATTGCCAATTCCATAGCCTGGATCGAATAAAGCCTATCATTCAAAATTCAGCAAAACTGAACTCCTTGTATCTTAAGAACTAGCTCCCAGTGAAGCTGAAGTAGCTCAGAAGATTGTAGGCATATGGACAAAAATAAACTGCTTTTAAATAGCAATATAAAATAATAATATTAAATAATATCCAGTCTCACTTACTGGTGAAATTCTTAGCAAATATTCTGTATAGCTTCTCCTATAGGTCCAGTCACTTATTATCAGCTAGCATGGCACTGGAATGATTTTTAGTATTTCTGACTGTTTGCTAATAACTGTTAAAATTTGCTTATGGCCCTCAAATCCACACACCTAAATAAATGGGATAACTTGCTGAGAAATGCCTAGATCTTAACAGTAATATCTGTCATTTTGACATTTGCCTTTATCCAGAAACAGCAACATCACAACATCACAAACATCCATAAAAATACTACAAGAGGAGAATGATGGCACAGTCATCACGTAATTAGTCACAAACTAAAGAAAGATTATATTAAGATTTCTTTTCCATTAGGATGCCACAATACAATCTCCTGTCAAAGACAGGAGATACGAAGAACACTTTTCAGATCCACATACACAAGAGAAAAAGCAGCAGATGGTGACTTTGTCCAAAAATAACAACTATTTCTCCAGGGTGAATTCCTTTGGGAGACCAAATTCTGACTTCTATTTTACCATTTCACTATAAATAAATATTAAGCATATGTAGATGAGTGAACTTCTTCTCCTTCCAATCCGTGACATTCTTTCCTTAGGCCATTAAGCTCGACTCAGGAATGATCTTGGTTTTTGAACAAGAAGTGCAAAGTTTCCACTTCAGAAATGTTCCTGTTTTTCTCTCCTGCTTCCGCTCCCCTTCTCCTTCCCTTTGTGACAGCTTTTCCACTGCTTTGCTCTACAAGAGACCAGGCGTGTGACAGACCTACTGCCCCATTAAAGCTACCCAGCACAGCACCAGACTACAGGATCTCTAACACTGATCCCTACCGCATTGGTAGAAGCTGCCTGTCTAAACTCAGGCCTGGGTTTGCTCTCATTTCAAACATTTCAGCTCACAGAGCGGGATTACTTCACGACATTTGAAGAGTTTTACCGTGTTTTCTACATATATGGCCTGACCAACTGGACTGCTGAATGTAAATTGCTGCCCTTGCACAGCTGAGGATACCTATGAAGCACAAGAATGGAAAAGGCTATTTTAGCCCGCAGCAGAAAGCAGCTCCCCCTTTCCTGTAGCCCTTTGCACAATCTTGTTTGCCACGTGTTTCATCAGGCATTCAGACCAGAGCCCTGGAACTGCAAGATCACAGTTAGAAGCTGGTGTGGAAGAGATATCCCAAATGATATTTACTTTGATTGTTTTAAACTCACATCGTCTTTTCAAAATGCAGAATCTTTTTCACTTTGAGCTGTTTGCTTTCCTACCTATGGTCTAGATCTTAGTGTCTATATGGCTCAGAAGAATTGTTTGTAATATGAAAAATAGCAATTTATATGCAAATCTCTTGCTTTTTTTTTCCATGTAAATTATGTGATAGTGTTAGCGTATGAAGACAAAGAAGATTTTCATGAGCAGAACAAAATTCTATAGCTATATGCAGATAAAACCTCCTTGCAAATTGTGTTTTCCCCTCCTTTTTTTTTCCATATTATTTATTTGTAAAAAAAAAAGTAAATCTGAAATAGAAATTGGACCCATCCAGTTGGAATAGAAACATTTAGAAATAGGGTAAAATTCAACCTTACAGACAACCTTAAAAGCATCTGGTAAGGTACAGTGGGACACAACTTCCTTTTTATTTTAATGAGAATCAAGAATTCAAATCTCCTTGGCAGCTTCACAAATTCCACCTTAGATGCAGATGTTCCTGGAACATAAAAACTACTGAAATGCAGGTTATTGGCTCAAAAGCTTCACAGTACATAAAAGCAGTTTTACAAGAATAGCTTCATAATCTTGCTCTTTGTATCACTAGTGTATTTTCTATCTCCATTGTACTACTTTAAGCACTTTTATGAAAGAACATCCACAATTCTATCATTTGGAATCACACTGGTCCTTGTCCAGAACACTCTTTAATCAGTATTTCTGTGGAAGTCTTGTGAGATGGTTGATCTTTCAATTTCAAAAAGCCACTGAATCTTACAGTCTAGTATCAGCATCTTCGTCATCCACACCACAGATGTGCGCTGTGATGTTTTTCAGTGCTGATGCAATTAACCTTTTTGCTGTTTCAATAGTTGTGTTCCTTCTCAGTTCAGTCACTGACATTTTCTTTGTCAGTAGACTGATCTTGCAAGGGAAGCACCAGAAAAACCAGAAATGTTTAGTGACATTTAAAGCTATGCTAGAATAGGGCTAGAAAACTCACTACAGGAAAAAATCCTCTACTGCCAAGGGAATTAACTGTATTGCATAACAGAGTAGATTCTGCTCGCACTTACTTTGGATTAACACTAGGGTTGCTGAGATGAAAATATGGCCCCAAGGGTCATTTCCATTTCTCTCTCTCATGATCTCTCACAACAGGGCTTTCAGGTTATGAATACAGAAAGTTATCTGAAAGAGACAGCGCCAGAGACAATGAAGAAGGTTCTTATTCAAACATGTGGGTCTTCACAGACAAGGAGAAAATGACTGTCAAGTTATTAGCTTTTCAATGTGCTCCATTGTCTCTTTGAAATAAAGACTCCACTTTTTCACACTCCAGTGTCTGCAATTTAGCCATTACTGTATTGTACTTGTTGGAGTGGCAGTTTAAGAATCTAAGTTTATTAACTATTTTTAATCGAGGGAAACAAACTTTTTTGTCTGTTTTTCAGATTCTTATTCCTTTTATCTCAATTGTTCAATTGCACTGTAACTGTAGCTTTTTGTTTCAGTCCCTCGAAATTACCCTATTGCACAGCGCGTATGCGAGCAGGGTGATCTTGTCCTGCCATCTAGTGAAGCCTTGGAGAATAACCTGCTTCTTACTGAACAGCTGGTGACATCTGAAAAGCTACTAACCAGCGTGATTTATTTAGAATGTTTATCTTCTATAGGATTCTTTTTCTGTAAAACCTACAAATAAAAGGTTCCATCATGTTGTAGCTTAACGTATCTTTTCACTAAACCTATTATCGTAATCCACCATTTGATTTAAAAGAAGTTTAGCAGGTTTCATCTTCTGACAGGTAGTAATTTAAGCGTTACCATCAATGTATTATAGCTAATGGTTTGATGCACGCAAAGTGTCTCCTTTCAATAGGTTTGTTCCTGTGATGGGTACTTGTGGATAATTAAAGTGCCAATATGATGCTTCAATACTTACCAGGTTACACTGCCATTAAGGAGGAAAGCTCTTTCTGTTCCAGTGGACAAGCTGCACAAGCAGGGACCGGCTGCACTACAGCCCAGGCAGGGTCCTGGTAACACAGTCTGCTGGTACATTTGGACAAGCTGGCTACCGGCTTTATGCTACATGGTTTTGCTATAAATAACATCTACTAATAAATATTTCTTAGTGCATTTATAGGTCTATCCATAGCCTGCTGGAATCAGTGAAAAGTCTTTCAATGCAGTCTGGGTTGTTATGCTCAAAAGGATGGTTAGTTGAAAATTAAAAGACATATGGAAAAACAAAAGGAGGGAAGGGGGACTTGCAGTTAAAATTCAGCTTTTTCTAGTCAAACACGCCATCTGAGAGGAATTCAAAGGAATGAATTCAATATGATATACTATAAATGCACAAGTCTGAATCTCATGAAGTAGACAGGTCAAAATGAGCATTTAAGCCTTTGACATATTTTCATACTAATAAAATTCATAAAAAGTTGCTGTAAAGACAGTAAATTTTGCCCAAAGACGTGGTGCTCAGGCACACGTTAGGATTGTTTGAATTAAACCCCTATGAATTAGACTGTCATTCACAGAAAGCCTGGTTAATATGCAGCCTATAGCAAATATTAGCACAGTGAATTTGGCAGCTTTTGTTGCTATTCCAGAAACCTTTAAACAAACACACCTCAAAACCAGCAACACAAAGGATCTAAGAAACCACCGAAGAGAGAGAAAGAAATCTCATCTCTTATGAACACTGCAGCAAGCAGGTGCAACTGCCATCCTCGTGCTCTTCTCAAGGAAATGCTAGAGACCCTGCCCCAACTCTGCCAAAAGGTGCATAGCCCACTCACTGCACATGGCTGTAGCCTTCCAACACAAGATAGACTTAGGCTAAATAAAACCTCACCCCTGTGGAATCCACAGTTAGTTTCAGACTCTGCACTTAAGTTTAAGCGACTCATTTGAAGGATATTTGGATGTTTTCCTACCAGATTCTTCAGGTGAAAGACCCTTTTGTACTGCTCTACTGTTGCAGGTTCCTGGAAATCCTGGTGTAGCTGCTCTGAATTTCCCTGGAGCCTGGAAGCCTCTGCCTTGTAGAGACAAGGCACCATGGACCAGCCAGTGATGAGCCAACTTCCTGGACTTCAAAAATCAGGCCTCTACCCCACAGCAGTTCCAGTTTTTCACTTCAGATACAGGGTATTACATGTCTTGCCTTTAGTAGCTTTGGAAAACTTTCTAACACCAAATGTAAAAAAAAAAAANAAAAAAAAAAAAAAAAAAAAAAAAAAAAAAAAAAAAAAAAAAAAAAAAACCCAAAAAACCACAACTTTTAACCTAATAAAAAATAACCTGTCTCAAATATCCTGTGTCATCAGACAAATGCACAAGACACTCAGAGTGTAGACTGTGTAGATCCGTAAGACTGTGTAGAGCTGACACAGAACACCCAGATATGGCACCAAGAAGATCCTGGACTCCAGGACAATCACCCATGGAGAAGCAGACAGTGCCCAGGCCTCATTCTGACTCCTTGTAGTAGAACATAAATCAGGCTGTTTCAATGAAGAAGTCACCTGCATATCAGACAAGTGTAGGAGGTGACTCTGAACATATAGCTCACTTCTGAGACACTCCACAATATTGTACTCTCAGTATTGCACATCCTTCCGGGCAGCCAATTATGTCATACCAGGTGAATGCTATCTAGGAATTTAAATAAGGAATATTGTATTGCAAACTCAGTGAAAATCCACAGGAACCTAAAGACTGGGCCCTCACCCCATCAGTCCCCAGCGCACTATAGCTTCAGTGTCTCCCTAATCCTGGGAGGACAGGCTTAGCCATGGGCTATGGCAGCAACGTTGCTCCCCAAGGCTTTCTGGGGTTGATTTCTAGCTTCACTGCCTAGGGAAATCTTGCAGTACTCAAGGTGTGCTGAACTGCTCCCCAATGTCTGACCTATAAAAGCAATGTGAATACTGGCAAGCATACAGAAAAAATCTCCTCTGGTTGACTGAGAGAGAAGCACAGAAAGCACAAGTCTGCATACAAGAGCTACTTATTAAGAGCAAGAGGTAAATGATGACTGCGGGGAATCCACCTGTTTTTTTTTTTTCTTTCTTTTTTTGACAAGCCAAACCTCCATCTCTACCAGAATAGCCTTAAAAGTGAAAAATAAATCATAAAAAGCAGTAATTCACTATAAGAATAATTCACAAGTGAAAATATACATAGAAGAATCAAGAGTTTTGAGTGTTTGCAAGTACTGATACAATCATATATGCAGATGTTCACACTTCTTCTTTAATAAAAGAACAAAACAACCAAACTCCCTTGAACTTAGCCCCAAATATAAAGAAAAGTGAAGCAGAACTCAAACTGTGGAAAAGGGACTTGGCCATATAGCAAAATCACACAGTGGAGGTTTCTCCTAAAAAGCAATCTACAAAGTGGCAGCTGGCTCAGGGAGCAATTAGATGATTCCCTGGACCGTGTTAGTATTTAAAGGGATTTTGAAAAGTGTTGTGAGCTTGAAGCTACTACTTCAGCATGATGCCTCCTGAAATGAGTCACAAATTCAAAGCAACTCAGGCAGCAATTCAAGCAGCAATTTCCAAGAAGAGCAATGATGGAGAGCCCTGCAGTGACTCCTCTCCATTCAATGAAGGTGACAGGATTTCATCGAAACCAAGCAGAGGATCAGGGAGGCAACTCCTTTACTGTAAGGAAAAAACAATCAGAACCAGAGCCTCTAATGACAACAGCACAGCACAGGCTCTGCTTTAGTACATCAGTTCAGAAGCCACTGTTAATCATTTTAATACTAACGGTGAAGAAAGGAGAAAGGGGATAGCTTTAAAGTTCTAAAACCTGCAGCATTTCCCATGTTTGCTACAGAGCAACACCTGTTTGAAGGAGAGATCTTATTTACTGAAAAGGTTTTTGGTTTTTGGTTTTGGTTTTTTTTAAGGAAAAAAGGGATATGAAGCCCTATTGATCTCACCAACTGCACGCTACTCCCCATGTTGTATATTTTCCACTGATTGCATCTCTAGCTTTGTTTTGCTTTTAAACCCTTATGGTACACCATTAACTGTAGCTTTAAACATTTTCTTGGCGTAGGCTCTGAGACTTTCGCGGGATCTGGGCAAAGCAGTAGAGCTCTTTACGATTTCATGACAGGCCACAGAATACACTGCGCAGCTTCCCGCTGGTTCTGTTTACACATTCCTTGAAAAACGCAGAAGAGCTCGAGCGTGCTCGGCTGGCTCCACAGAGGCCAGTGGCCCCGAGGGATGGCTCTGAACTGCTCTCTCCCAGCAGCAAGGGCTCAGCAGGGCTGCAGCGCTCACGGTACAGGGCGGGAGGGCAAAATAGACCTTTTGCAAGTGCGTGCATTAGGTTATACGCTAGCATGTAGCTGCTAGTAGCAGCCAGACTCCTAGACTGGAGCAGGGCTCCTTACAACACGTCACACAGTCGGAGCAGCTAACGAGGTAGAAACATCCCCCTTCCCTTTAGTAAAAGGGAACAACAAAATGGTACAGATACCCAGCAACAGACTGAAGAGAACAGAGCAGAGGGAAAGCACTCAGAAGAGCTGGAGGAATGAGGAAGGAGTTACTGCCGAAAAGACTCCTGAGAGGTACCGGTAGCTCTGCTGTAAGGAGCTCGACCAGAACACGGTTGCTCCACACTCCTACTCTCTACCAATGGGTGACAACTGCTAGAAGAGGAGCGGACTTCTCTTGCCCTCCAACATTCACAGTGATCAGGGCTTTCTATGGGGCCACTTCTTGCTGTGGCTTGTTTTGACCTAGTCACTTGCCCAACAGGGAGCAGAGTCAGGGAAATGACAGTTAGAGGCAGGCAGCTAAGAAAAATGTGGAAAAAAAAAACCACATGATTAGAAATCAGCTGCTGGAAGGGAGAGCTGCAGCAAGTCAAAACTAGACGAAAAGCACTTGCTTGAGAAGCACCTGAAGACTTCGTTCTACCAGAAAGGGCTCTTCTGGGCAGCCTTGCAACACACAATGGTACCAGTACCTGAGGAAATCATGCACGACCAAGCTGCTTTCCCATGTATTGGGCTTTTCCATTTGGAAAGCATGCATATAAGAGGCATGGTTTATTGCTAGGGCTGAAATCTGAGCAAGGACAAAATTTATGTTTGCCAGCTCTGACAGCAGACTTGTACATCACATCATGCTCAGACAAGCAATAAAACTCCTTAAAGATCTCCTGCTCCTCTCTTCTGGTGTCTCATGTTTGGGGAACACAAATTCTGCTCTTCAGAACCTTATTCTTGAAAAGGACCAAACTATAAAAGGTTGGAAAGAAAAGAAACTCACTTAGGAAAGAGTCTCACTTGTTGATTTAAAGCAGAGTAATGATCCAGCAGAGCAAGCATCACCCTCAAGTCTCACTCCAGGATCAAACAACATCTTTCAGCTCCTCTTCTCCTGGCACCATATGGCAATGTACTATATATTTAAGGTATGCAGGAAGTACTTTTATATGCAAGATCCAATATATCGCTATATGTAATTAGAAAGGCAAATAGAAATGCATGAGCTCGGATAAATTGTCTTAAAATTAATATACTATTGTCTTCACAGATGTTCTTCAGGAACATTTATCTCCTGAATGTTTCACTCAAAACTCTACTTTTTAACAAAACAGTCTCATAAAAGTTCTAAGGGCTACATTACATATTGTCCAGAGATACACCAAAAACTCCTCAAAACCAGTAACTAATCAACTGCATGTATTCCATCCAGAGATGAATTCTTCCGAAGGTTTCACTGCTTAAAATTCAGTCTCTCAACAGTACACAAGCCAGTATGTAGTCTTATCTCTTTGAGAATCATTTCTTAAGGCAATTATTTAAAACATTCCCCCAAAGAGACAAAACTAGCTACAGAAAACCTTGACAGAAGCACACAAATAGTCCCAAGATATACATTAGTGTTTGTTTTGCTGGGTTGTTCATTTTCTTTCTTTCATTATTCTTTTGCATCTCAGCAAGACTGAGACTTACCCTTTACTATCTAGCTCAAATGTATCGTTCACCTGAGATGGCAAGCAGAGCTCCAGCATGACACCAAGCTGGCACCATTAGAGTGTAGAGAATGAAGGGCACCTCAAACAGTCTGGTCCTAGAGAAGCTGCATGCAACATGTCCCATTTTACCCACAGAGCTCGTGATGGTTACTTTGAACAACTTGGAAGCCAGAGGAATTCCTTCACTGTGCCTCCCTTATACAGGTCTATGGTTTTTCAAAGAAGGAACATAATCACAGGATATAATGTACAAATGTGTTAGAAATGAAATAATATAAACACAAAAGGTGTGTGTTTTATGTTGGTGGCTTTAATTTTAAACGGAAGACAAATTATGCAACAGGTCAGTCTAACGCTGCCTTTTGATTAAAGATATGTGGTAACCAAAGATCATCTGGCATTTGAGATTTTTAACTGTGATGCCTATAAGAACCATTCGCTTTGGAAGAGTGTCTCTCTCTCAAAAAAAAGGCAAATAAAACTTCTCTCTGTCTTATAACTGACTCATCTTAGATGTAAGTAGTTAATGAGAAGATTTAATCTCCCTAGGAGAAATATTGCATGGGAAAACATGCTGTCAGAGGAGCAAGATTCCCAGGAGGAGCAATAGATTCCCAAGCTGGTATTTTAGAGCAGCAGTAGTGCACTGGCTTTCACAGAGGGATTCCAAGTCCAAATCTATGTGACTTACAAAGGTGATGAGGCCATGTGCTTCAGTGTTATAAGGGTAAGAAATACAAGATGGTTGAGCGAATTTTGCATTCAGCTGTAGTCATTAATATTAATTATGTACATAGCTGAAAGTGAGAACGGAATATGGCCCTGCCTCTCTGCATTCAACTGGTGCAAACCGAGTATCTTATCAGGTATCACCATGGAGAGGGGAAGGAGAAAGGAAATGACAAGTTTTCGAGTGAGATTTCCAGATTTTCCATGAAGGAAGACAAGTTGGACAGAGTCTCATCCAATATAAAATTCCACAGAAAGGAGGCAGAAAGCGTGTCTTGTTGGACTTGTCACTTCTCAGCTACAAGGAAGGAGGTACGACCTCCTTTAGTTTAGTTGTCTTTGACCCATTGCCCAGACTATTTTCCATAGAATTTCTCTTTATGATAGGAGAGAAGAATTCTTTCATCTGATGACCCTTCTCCAATCTGTGTTTTCCCAGTATTTCCCCTGCTACCTTTTTCTCTTTGTATATGACATGGAACCCATGCAGGGGCACCCACAGAGTCTAAGGGAAAATTCTGCAGATATAACAGCCCCCTGCTCACAAACAGAATGTGTCTGCTCATACACTAACACACATCCCAGCAATACTGAGATGCCCTGTAACATTTCTATTTATAAGGTCCTTCTGAAATGGTCAGGGGGTTACACAACATACGAGAAATGATCGCTTAAAATAAATGCAAGCATTACTGGAAAAAAAAAATCTTATTAAAATAATCAGCACAATAGGATATGCACAGTCACCCAGAGAGCAGGCTGACTTATTGCCATACTAAGTGGAAGCAGAACCTCAGTATACAATAGAAACATTTTTCCCTTTCTTGTATTTAGGCTCCACGTTGTCATTTAAAAAAAGAAAAGAAAAGGAAAAAAAAAAGAAAAAAACCCCACACCCACAAAGAACAAGCCCTGGGGAAAATTGTCAGTAGACTAAAAATGCTGAAACAATGGCACAAGTACCAATTTTGTAGAGAAACACTTATGCTATTATAACAACACTGAGGTAATAAACCTCAGTTGTCTGAAATCGTTTCCTAGTTAAAACTGGTTAAACCAGTCTAGTTCAAAACTACAAATATAAATCATTGCACAGAGGGAAAAAATGCTTCAAGCCAAATGCAACCAAAACAAGTCACAGTGTAGCTTACGGAGGGACAGAATCTTTTCTATGAAATAGTGCCTTATTTTAACAAAGACTAGCTTATGTTTTCATAAAAACAGATATATCCCCTTAATAGCAGTTGCCAGGCACCTCCTCCAGGGAACTGAAGGAAATAAACGAACTTCAGAGCCCACCACTTCCTCTCCAGTACTGCTGTAGGCAAAGAACGACACAAAAGGAGACAGACAGGAGAAATAAAAAGTTAAATCAATGAAAACTTGCAGGATAAGCCCAGCTGTGCCATCTGACTAACCACTGATGTAAGTAAACGTCACTAGCTACATACTCCAGCCAAGCGCTATTGGCTTTGGCCTTGCTCTGAGGAACGAGGCCAAGAGATCACGGCTTCCACTAGCTGCTTAACTGAGAGAAATACAAGACCCTAAATGGGTTTGCATATGAGGCTGTGTCTTGTTCTTTCTCTAAGCACTGCGCTTGCAATATAAAATCCTTTATCAAAGCTGCACCTAAAACCTGGTGTTGCGTCTGGAGCACGGAGGGTGGCTCCTGTGGAGCGCTCTCAGGCACCCGCTGTGATGCCCCGTCTCTCCCAAGACTCTCGGCAAGCCCGTAGAACTGGGATGTGCCGGCTGGGCTGGCGCATCTGCAGCCCCCAGTTGTAGGTCTGCTCTCCAGAAGTGAACAGCATCTATGCAGCTGGGAGCACAGCTAAAGCAGCTACAATGCTCCTTACCCCAAAACCTCCCCCAGTACCTGCAGTGCTTGTGTTACTATCCCAGGCTTTCAAGTTCGTTCACACAACGGACAGTAAAAGCAGGAAGAATGTAAAATTTCTCTTCCAGAAATCACGAGGTCCAGTTACCTGCTTGTGGAGGCTGGAGAGATGAACACAGCCCTACTCCCTTGGCCTGCATTCAGGTACAGTAAAGCAACAAGAGCAAAACCAACAGGAGATGCTGAACACCTCACCAAATGGAAACAATGCCCAGAAAAGCATGGAAGAAAGATCACAGAATCCCCAAGAATCACGAAAGAGGTATGAGGGATTATTCTGGATCTGGTGTTTGTAATAAGACATATATATCTGTCCACTTCAACTACACTAGAAACCCAATGTCCAACTAAAACCCAGTTTGGTTTACTACTAATTTTGCAGAGAAAAAAAAATAGTGCCCATCTTCTAAACCATGAAATATTTTTCAGATTTAAAAAAAAAAAAATCCCTTAAGAGGAGCACGAAAAAAAAAAAAGAAAGAAAAAACAAAACCAAATCACTCTTATTCTAGAAAATGCCTTTCAATTCAGCTTCAAAATGGCTTTTTTGCTTCCATAATTATTCCAAACCTTCCAAGGATGGACACATACAGAGCAGAAAGAAATGGACCTAATTAGTGTTGATATAGCACCCTATTAATTAAAGGACCCAGCAGTTGACCTGTACTGTGTGGTGACTGTTATTTCTTGACGGATGCAGATTAACTACAGGACACAGCACTTTGCCCTCAATCTCACACATACAATTTAGACCCCTAGGAGCCACGTCTGAAGCTCCGCACTAATACATGAGGAAACATATCCACCAGATACGTACTATCACTCATCTACAAGAAAACAAATTCACTTTCAAACTGAGATTTTTTTTTCTGCACCCATCAGTCATTTTGTAGTTACACACACCAAAGAAAATGCCGGAGTAGCAGCCTGCCTTGGCAGATCACACAGGAATGTGGTTCACAGCATCCTCTGGAGCTCATAAGCTTTTGATGGAACAAGACTCAGCCTAGGGCTTGGGTAGAAGATACAAGACAAGTCATGATTTTCCCTGTATTGCAATATCAAAGCTATTAGCTGAAAGTTTGAACTTTAGAGGCTCTAAGAGGAGCACCTTCTCATGACCCTTATGGAAACTAGACGTCAGGTGCATTAAAGCTTTCAAAAATCTTATTAGGTGTCTAGAATCAAGTGATTTTCAAGCTTCCTCCTTAAACAGACCGTAAGAGTGGGTCAGGATAACCTGTGGAGAACAGCTTGTTTGCTAGATTTCCATTGGATTAGGTACCTAGATTTTTTATTTCTTTTAATATTCCTACAGATTACTCATTGTTTTGATCTTCATGAGAATGAGTACATAGACTAGAAAAACTAGCTGATCCAATCCTTTTGGCAGCCCTTAAGAAAATCATATCAGTAAGAATAAGGAACAGTTTTCATTTTAACAGTAAGGAAAAGTTTTCATTTTAGCAGAGAAAGGAAAAAAAAAAAAAAAAAAAAAAAAAATCTTTCCACACATTAGTAAATGCTCTGGAAGAAACCATTTCTTCCTTCCTTCCGCAATTTTCCCACCAGACAACCAGATCTTTTTCCACAATTACTCTGCTTTGGTGTATCAACAGGCCCACCTTTCAGAGAGACTCCATTCCTTATCCTTTTAATAACTCATTAGCAAAATGCATTCCTACACATCAGATTATCCCCTTGGCCAAGCAGCCAAAATGTAAATGCTAAGGTCGGTCATATTTACATGTCACCACTTATGCTAATAGCAATCCCAGCACTATGGTTCTTTAAGGAAAGTTATCAATCATCTTGAATATGATTAAGCAATAAAGGAGCAAACAGCTCACAGGGTGATCTCTCCTACTTCTCAGTCAGTTAATGTTATACTTTGCTCCATCTGCTTGGAGAAGTGCTCCACATTGACTACCCCTTCCCCCACCTGAGTGTACAAAGAAGTGAACATAAATTGCAGCATTTTATCATTATTCTTGATAGCAGAGACATGCACCTCCAACAAGGCACAGTTCCCTGACAGTGTGCTTTCCCAGATGCAGTCCAGATGCCTCCTAAATGCATATGGCAGGAAATTCTTTGCAATCTTTTCTGTTTCCCGTATATTATTGGTTTATAATTGCTGCTATCCATCATAATTTTTTTTTTAAGCTACTGACTACTGCCCTGTTTTGCAGGTGTGTAGATGAAACACAGACATAGCAAATGAGTCAATCTTGCATCTATCTTGGCAGGGAGTGGTACAGCTAGTCTTTAATGCGAGTTTAAAGGAAATCTTATTGGCAAAATTCTACAGAAAGAAGCAGCTGGCCATAGCATTACACAGATCCAAGAATATACATAGATCCTAACAGACAATTAGGCCATTTTCATGATAACTGGGTTATTCTGAGGGAACTGTGCTAACCCAAAGCTCAAGCACAGTGCTTGACAGGGGACAAAGGTGCACGAAAATACTAGTCCCTTTCAGTGATAGTGCTCCAACTCTAAAAAAGCTTAGGTACCTAAGGGTGCTGCAATGCACAGACTTGAATCTCTCTCCCAGTAGCATTATTCTTGTGCCTATATGACTCGGTGCTCTGATTAACTAGCATACCTCTAGAGCAGGCTCAAGGATTCTCAGCAGATAGAGAAAAATTTATTATATCTGCCCTTAGAGTACCAGGCTATGTTGTTAATGGCAGCAGCAGGGAGTAGGAAAGAAAGGACAAGGCTTGGGGGAGAGTTTTGAATTTAGTTTTGAAGAGCTAGGCTAGAGAGGAGAGGGGAGAAGATAGAGATTACTGATGAGCCTACCAAGGCCTCTGAAGGAAGGGATCTCTGTGGAGTTTGCAGCAGAGTGCTATAAGCAATGCCCTAACTTGCGTAGGACCTTCTTACTTCTCAAGAACCAGTCTGACTCTCCTTAGTAGTAGTAAATAAGAGCAGTTAATATCTACTCCCTGCCTTATCATGCAGTGCACAATACAGACTTCCAGCACATGGGGTGATTAGCCTCAGCGCAGGATTTCTGCAGAGCTGTGCTCTAAAGTACTCACCTTAGTGCATTCCCTGTGATTAGGACCAGGAAACAGCTCCTCAGACAACAGCGGTACCCTGATCTTCTCTGGAAAACTGCACTGAACGAAGCACCTTGAAAAACATTCTCAGTCAGTGGATTGGATAAAAACTGACTGAGGATCTGGGACCACTGTTAACCCCACCACAATCTTTAATCTTTCATGACCATAGATCAGTGAAAACATGTAAATGATTGCTCAGAAAAACCTCTATGTTTTGACATTCCAATTGCCCCATCAGATCAGTGAGGATGACTACCTGGCATCATTTTTTTCCTAATTTACTTCAGCTAAACTACAGATACTTTGAAAAAGCTACAGAACAGGTCACAATATCAGGGTTTTTTTTAAGCTGTAGAGAAACCTTAGAGTGTATTGAAACAGAGGTCTGTACTTCTTGCGTGGTTGTGGAGCTAGTATTAACACCTGTACCAAACCAAGCCAGCTTCATTAATCTATGTCACCAAGCCTACAGCACTTCCATAATTCAAGTCCTGCATCTGCCTGGAGCACAGTTTGTCCACCATGCTTTCTGAGAAGCAGGATCACACATTTGTTGACTGACAGCTTCAGTTCCTAGGTGAAGGGATCAAAGCCTACTTAACCTACTGACAGGGAGCACAGCAAAGTTTAATTAAAGTGTGTAGTCTCATTAGTGCCTCTTTTTGGCACGGATCCAAGATTTAAAGACCATAAATCCACGAAAATTAAAGTTGACCAAAATATTGTCCCACCAAACAGGAAAACAAGCCCAGTAAATTTCAAAGACTCTTTAATACAGGCACCTGACAGCTTTGTCTCCTAGCAGTGGGTATGTGCAGGTGAAGAAAAAACACCTCTGTTTCACAAAGCTCCTGTCAGATCACACAGATAAGACGTTGAGGTAATAGGGATGAATAGAATTTTTAGGAATATATTTCAAAAACAGTTCTCTTCGAAGACAGTTCTCATAGCAGGGCTTGAATTTAGTGTTGCTTTAACACTCAGTCAAAGTTTACTTAAAAAATTTAACAATCCTCAGAGTTCCACTACCTACCAGGAGAATCCTGCAGGACACAGGCTGTCATGCTCAGCTACTCAAACCTTAGTAATATTGACTGGCATCAATATTCCAGTTTCAACTGAACTGGATGGATTCAGGACTAGAAAAAAAAAGAACATTTACTCCAGTAAAATACATAATTTATAAATTACAAGTAGAAATAAGAGTGCATGCATTGGTTGCAAATCTTAAGAACATGAATTTAGTGTGCTAAAATTCATTTGCTCCATGATAACTTATTGCAGAACACTCCCCCCTTTATGGTTCAAATAATGAGTTATATCCTGCACCTATCACTCAGCAAAAGATAAGGCAACAAGCAGTCCCTCATCAGCATATGCACGCTTGCTGTTTTATACTTCACATAGGAGATACTGAATGATGACGATTCAAGACAAGGGTCTAATTCTGTTCTCTCTTTCAGTGGCAAACTCTTAGTGCACCACAAGAAAAAAAATCAGTAAGAGCAAACGCAGTCTTTGCCTATAGTTTCACACATACTGCCCGCACAAAAAGGAGTCCTGCTCCACAGCTGCTTCTTCCTCCAACTCACCATCCCACCTTTCACCATGGCAAAATATCCTGGGTAACAGATGCAGGACAAAAACTAATCCATCCAGAAGCAATGTTTAGTTTCTGCTAGAAATTTCTGCTCAAAATATATATGAAATAATAGTTATAAGCTTTTTTCTTATCTACAAAGGTATACATAGCATACACAAGCAGTTTTTAAAATCATTTCTCATGAGCTGAGGCTTTCAACGGGCAAGGAAGCAAACAAGGAATGGGAAAAAAAAAAGCTATGCTAAATTCTCACAGTGCATTAGAATGGCACTGAGGGAGAGTTGTAAGATATACATTGACATTTTTACAAATTAAAAGTGAGAAAAGAGATCCTGGTCAAGCCCAGAAGAAAAGCCAACTCTTCTAGGAGAGTATTTTAAGTCAGAGCTGTCTGTCTTGTCACCCTGATTTCAGTCAGAAGCTTCCTGCAAGGCTTTTCATATTAGCCATGGCTGTCTTCCTCCTTTCCCTAAGTGACTGGCACTGTTCTCTGGGAAAGGGCCATCTCGCTAATGTTTGCCAGTCTAGTAAGGAACGTCCTTGTCTTTTGATCCCTTTACCCTTTATGCCATTCCTCCCCTTTAGAGCACATCTCAACAGCTTATCAATACACTGGGTGACGTTGGTTCAGCTGTTTGCCTGCCCAATCTCCCATCTATCAGCTCACACATTCTTTAATTCAGCTGCACATTCTCTCATCATTCACCAGCCCATTTGCACATTCTTCTGTCAGCTCTCACATTCTCTATCTCTCTTCTCCTCACTTGCTATTCTGTATTCACCCTTCTCATTTTTGCAGAGCTCTATTGCCTGTCTCCTCCAGAGTCTGCAACCCTGGCTCTCCCAGGGTATCACACAGTGCGTTATTGTATAACATCTTGCAGCCAAAATTACCATGAAACATTTCACAGCTAATCATACCTGCAAGTCCAAGTATGTTTTATACATTCAGTGGTCCTTATTCTGATTTCATTCACATCACAGTAAATCAGACCAATGCCAGGGGGAATATACAGGTGTAAAATCAGTTTAAGTAAGATGAGAAAGACGTTTTTTGGAGGGTTGGGGTTTTTTTTTTTTTTTTTTAATACCAAGAGTTTCAGCATTAAAGAGCTAAAAAGGAAGTTGGTTAAGCCAAAATACAGCAACTGAGCTTCTGCAGGGAATAAAAAACCCTGGAAAATTAGAGGATCATTGCTTTGTTAGCAGAGGTGTCAAAGAAACACTTCCTGAGCTCATGTTATAGAATACCAGAGACTCTAATAGGGTGGGATATCTCTTGTTGAGTACAAAAGACATGAGAAAAAATAAAATAAAACTTGTAAAAAAACAAATTCAGTGCAAATACAATCCATTCCAGAGATCCCTCTCAACATCCTCATTCAAGCCCCTTAACTAAAGGAGATAACAGGCAGAAACAGTTATCTGATTTTTCAGTTATCCACACAGGTCCTGCTTTCGGTTTGCAGGCAGGTGAGGCATGAAAAACTAAAGGCAGATTCTCCCCAAACAGAAAGCAAAGATAAGAGCTTCTGAAACTCATTTGATGTGCTAGACATCTACAAGAGCTAAGAGACAACCTAAAGTTTTCATGTGGGTCAAAGGAATCCAACCTAAAACAGAGAAGCCAGTCTAAAAGTCATCAGCATAGACCCTAAATTCAGCTTGTAACAATAAAATTAGCCAGGAAATTAAAATATTTATTTTAAAAGGTGCAAAGCAAAGAGAGGGTCCTGCATGTCATTCTCTCAGACACCTGGAGGTAGAAAGGTCTCATGAAGGGACGGATAGAGATGTAGCAGGAAAGCAAGAAAAGAGCAGTAGAAATCAATGACACACAAGGCAAATGAGGAGGCCAATACAGTGCTTGCACCCACAGAGTGGCAACAACAGAGGAAGAGAATTGAGAGATCAAAAACATGCCACAGGCTTAGTCTGGCAAGGATTAAGTGATATTATGATTGAAAGACCTTGAGAATCCAGACATTTCCAATATCTCAACTGTAGAAAAGAAACAATTCCCTCAGACTACCAGTAAACAAAGATTCCTCAACAGAAAGCCAGGGGAATACTGCCCAGCCTTGAGGGAAATAAGATCTAGAGTCGATTTCAACACTACATAATCACTTGTCATCAGGTAAAGAGTACAGTATGAAAAATGGATATTGGAGAAGAAACTCCAAACGCCAACCACAACATCATGCATGCATTCTGCCTACCCCTGAAATCTCCTCCTCCTCCCTATATATTACTCCTTTCAATAGCTTCCATGAATTCATGGAGGAATGACATTAAACAGGTTCTAACATAAGGAGCAGAAAATAAAAACTCACAATATGAGGAAAACCAAGACCACAGACAGACCTCAAGACCTGACAGAAAGCGTTCAAAGAGCAAGTCGGTATCACAGAGGAAGTAAAAGGGATGGTTTTGCTTCCACAAATAGCTACCATATCTTGTAAATTTGAAATGCATTGAAGTGGAACCCAATGGAGGCTATTATGAGAGGGAGAGAAGAGGTCATTGGAGGTTATAGGAACCCCAGAATCTGGGTCTTAACTAAGGAATAGGCCTGTCGAGGAAATGTTTTGTATGTAATGGAATGCAGGTTTAAAGATCAGGGAAGAAGTTTGGGGCAAATGAGTTCAAAGAGGAGACTCATTGACTCTGCCATTCAGTTTTGACCTCTGAAATACTTGCAGTTTGTGATGAAAGCAGTGACACAAGCTTGCCAGAGCCCTGTTAATTTACTAACTAGCTAAGGCCAAAATCATAATGAGAGCTACAGAAATAACATTTAGAACATATTGTCACTTACCAGATGAAGCTACAGTCAAGGAAAAATATTTTTGAGACTTATTTTCTTCCTTTCAGATTACTATAGAATTATGATGATGTGTTAATGGATTAAAAGTACCTTTGGCAAGTTGGTATAAGGCTCAGCTTTCACTGATAATGAGAAGGTTGAATGAGCCCATAATGATGCTGTAGATTCAGTTCTGAGTGGCTAAGTTTCTTTAGCCTCTTTGGAGCCTTCATATGGTTTTGATCTTGGTGCCTTCACAAGGCAAGTATACCAACAGCCGCAAGAATACAGGGAAAAAGGGTTATTTGCATTTCAGGGGATTCATTTTCTGGATTGAAAGTTTTGGTAGTCTGCACTTGCCTAACACAGTGCAACATCTGAACAACAGAAACAACTGATTTTTAAATTGAAAATAAAATATGAAAAAATAGTACAAAGCCTAAACATCAATGGATATTGTTGTTCAGTGAGTATAAGTACTTAAGAAAGCAAGTCTGAAGTTGCCTAAGTAATAGTAGGGAAAATCCTAAAAATATTTTAAGTAGTATCATTTGCTATTAATGTTAGCTGTAAAATACTTAAATCCACAATTTTCTATTGAATGACCCAAAATAAAATGCAAATACAGAGTACTGCAAAAAGACAGAGATGGACAAAACTAGAATTACAGAAGGATTTCTAAAGAAAGATCAAAATAACTGGAACTGCCCACACCCTCTCCCCCAGCACAGCTGCTCTGCAACACACTGCCAACCAAAGCAGCATCAGGTCCCCTGGCGCAGGGCTCATTTCTAAGGACCCCACCAATTTGGTCACCATATGTGCAGCAAAACAGCCACTGAGCCAAGATGGTCCTTGTGAACCTCCAAAAGAGTCAGAATATGGAGCTAGGAACTTAAACAGAGCTTATACACTGATCTCCTTGCACATGATGGGGGAGGGTTTAAAAACTTTATTTACATTGGGGCTGACCTGCATACAATGAATTTTGTTTGTCTAAGTTTAGCATCCTAGCTTATGTTATAACAGAATTTATTTGTTAGTGTAAAGCCTTGGGTTTTTTGGGGGGGGAGAAAGAAGAGATCATGAGAGAAGGTGCAGGCTTCTCCCAAAGCCCTTGCCAACCAGAGGTTTTGTCACATCCCTTTACAAGCGAAAGAGATGTCTGACAGTGACTACAGACTAAAAGAAGAAACGTTCTCAATTACATGGGTCATTATGCTTCAAATCATACTCCAGCCTTTAACTAGTGCAGGAAGGAATAACTCTCCATCAATAGGATTATTTAGTTACTTGTCAAATGAAGTTGCTCTAGCTACTATAGTTATAGACACAGGCATTGGGTTAGACAGATCAGCAATGCAATCAGAGACTTTTTTTTTTATTATGTTATGTGCTGCAGTTATGTCCCTTACCATTTTGTGCAAACCCATTCCATAAGGTCTACAGCATTTCATTTTTACACATATTTTATAATTGATGTCTTGTTTTAAAAGTTCTTTTGCACTGTATTTCATGGCAGAGGTGAAAGGGGGGATGCTTTCCCAGAATTATGTTCAAAAACCAATCCCTGTTTCAGATTTCTATTACTTCATGTGACATATGGAATAACAGAGATGAAAGGAGGCCTTGGAAATATTGATTAATGAGAAGAACATGAAATGTAGTTGACCTTTGGAAATGCCTTAAAGCAGCAATTCTATACATCTCTACACACTCTTTCCTCATTATACATAAAGTTTTTACACTGGATTTTACACTGCAGTATGTGAACACTTCAAATATGTCATTTTCTACAGCATGTTCTTCTAAGCTACGTCTAACTTTATTTATACATTGAAATCTTGGACAGATAAGACTTTTAGAAACAGAGCTTGCCCAGTGCTTCTGAACAGAATTCAGCAGCAACCATTGCATCCTTTGCCACAGGGAAACGGTGAGGGCACTGCAGGCCTTTGCTCACAACACCACTCCAAGAGACCTGCTCACTTGCTTTGGGACACACAGCAAACGCAAAGAAATAAACCCAAGCATACTGAGATTGGTGTTTCAATCCCTGTCTATCCCCTTATCCTAACTGATCATAGGCCATCAAATTCTGAAATGAGGCAATGACAAAGAGTTTCAAAGTGTTTCTGGAGACAACTCTCAAGCAGCCAATACCATGACACTTCCTGGAGTCCTGTCCAGCAAGGTAAGCAGAGCCTGAAATCATGTTGGGAAACAGACATGCTTAAGGAAGGAGGAGGAGGAAAAAAAAAAAAAAAAGTAAAAGAGCAAGAGAATGACAGGGAGTGTGAGAGAAAGTGAGAGGAAATGAAAACACAAGGATATGTTCTGAGGCTTACATCTTCTTTGGATGATCAGAGGAATTTGGTTTTCTAAATGCTGTCAATACAGAAAGTATTACAATATGAAATTCACAAATGAGTCAAAACTATCAGACTGGGATACTGAATTTAAACCTGAAGTTTTACACACTCTACTTACTGTATTTCTGAGAAGTCTCTTAAGTGGCAGCTACTGATTTCTTGGTATCTCCCCCTAATCTCAAAACCCAATTTTTTGTTGTGCTGAGAATCAATGGTACCCTGTGAAAGTCAAACCTCCCAAAAGTGTCAAAACACCCTGGGCAGCCAAAATCTTTACTTGGTTTCCATACCCCAGGACCAAGTACACCAATATTACATTTCTCATAACATAGGGCATAGCCTATGATAGCTATCAGCATGGCAAACAAAACATGGGGAGACACTTTACGTGAAGGACATCTGAAAAGAAACAAACTTCTCAGGCAGCTGGCAGAGGCTTTTAATAGAATAGGTAGAATTTTTCTCTCCAAGATAGCAACTTCTCAGGGGAATTAGCAAAATTACTAGCCAGCTGTTTGAAAGAGACAAGTAGTCACCAGCTCTATTCTTTTAAATTTCTATCAACTTCCAGAATGCATCGTATAGTACAACTTTTCTGTTAGCTTAGTTAAAAAAAATGGGGGGTTTCACCTCTGCTATCCACCTCTTTCATTTCTGAAAGAGAACACTAACGTTTCCACCCTGAACAACCACAGTTAAAAATATATCTTCCACATCTGCACACCCTTGCTGTAACATCCAGCCTTTGCTCTACTTGTTGAGAATGTTCAGCCAAAATTATAAAAAATACCAAACATCCAGACAATGGCAGAGAACTGCCACCATGTGGGCACAGAACAACTCCAGCTGTTCTCTATAAACATTTTTTTTTTGTTTGATCTGTTGAGAAATTTGCATCTTTGAGACTTTTCAGACTTGGGGACTGTGTGCTAGTTGTGCTGAATTTCCAGCTGCTCTAGCTAAATCCATAGCTGCTGCATATCAAGGTTTAAACATCCAGAATAGAGAGAACAGTTACAATACACCCCTTATGCTGGGAATCAAAACATAAATAAGGAAATTAAAAAGCCCACCTTTAAAATAAAAATAGCAGTCACCACCATAGAGACTGCATAAGGAAAAATGAAAACTCCATTTCAGAAAAACTGCACAGTCTTGTAACCAGACAAGTAAAACCCTCTCCTTTTCTCAGTGGGATATTAAATTTTATAGTTGTACCTCTTATTTTTAGATAGCTCTTTCAGTGCGTAGCTTATGGCTTCCTTACTTGCTTTTGTATGTAATATGTTTTGATTTTTTTTTTTTAAGAGCTGAATGGCCATAAATTGGTGCAAGCTGTGGAGGTCTTTTAAAAATGTCTAACAGTTAAAATTGCAACATTCATAAATATTTTTATTATCCTTTCTAGGCTTGTGGAATGGCTTGACATCCAAGTCTCTAACTTGGCACGATAACCAGCATAATTTTAGAAGTGATCAAGCACTAACACTGTCTCACTTCAGACTGTTTAAGCAAGTTGAAGGGTGTTTGCACACTCCATACGTGCAGCGAGTGCTATTAGCATTATAAAGTGTGTGTGACATAAAGCAGCAGAAGAATCTCCCTTTTTACATGTGTGTATGTATATATAGAAAATTCTCAATTGTTAAAGATTGAATCATTTTGCTCACAGATTCTTACTCTGCACACAACCTGGTTGCTACTTCTAAGGACCACTGGCTAGGCAAGTGCTAACGAACCTCTGAAAGAAATAGCATCATGGCTCTCCTAATGAGTTAGCTGATGCTCTTTCACTTCCACCAAAAAGAGAAATTAAAATGAGTCCAAACACAAAAGCTGTGATCCATATGCAGAGGGCCAAGCACAGGCAGAAGGAACAGTCAGTTTTCTTGACATGCAGGGTTATAATTGCTGTGTCTGTTTTAGTGGTGAATGAAGATGTGAATCACCACGACACACAGGATTTCAAAGCCCTTCTAACAAAACTAGCACTCAAAGGCCCACTAGGAAGTTTCAGTAAACAGAGCCAAGCACTGGTTTCCTTGATGTCATGTTTTCCACTGGACACAGGCAAGCACAGGGACTGTGTTCCATACCAAGCAAAGCAACATTCTCAGCCATGCATCTCATTAAACATTAAGCTTTGGATGTGAAATAGACTCATGCCACAAAAATGCAGCTAGTTCTTACCCTTATATTATGTAATGCACATCACCATTTTATTTCTTCAGAACTAAACATAGGTCTAGTTTTTAATCAAGTTAATTTAGTCCTGCACTTGAGGAAAACATCTTAAAAAATATTTCTGTAGAAAGCTCAGCAGAGATATTCTGCCTGGGGTACTTTGGGATTATCACACAGCAAAGGCTACACAAAAACTAAAACAAAAGAGAAAAAGGTATATGAGGTATATATGAGCTACTGGCTACTTTCAGATCACCCCTGATACAAGGTATGTTGGCTGTTTCAGAAGACAAGATGAACAGAGATGGGTTCTATCAAATTGAGCTACCAAGCATGACACTGTAGAAGTTGTATCTATGTAACATGTGGAATGCCATCGCCTCTTACTTTAAATCAAAAGAATTGAAGATGTGGGTCTGGATTTGCTTACAGCTGCAATTCATAAGCCAAGCCATGGCTAGTATTTAGATTCAGGTCTAATAATACCAAACTTAAGTTCCTTCTCTGACATCTCAGCATTAAAGATCAGAAGTCTTGAGATTATATGTTTTTATTGGGTGAGTCAATCCAGCACAGACAACTTCTTTCAGGCAGAACTATCTTCGATTCCCAAAATGTTAACATTTAATATACCGAAAAACTAATTGCAAGTGGCATCAAGGGAGCACAAGACACTCCAGTGATCATCCTGAAAATGTTTTTGTGATATGATATCAATAATATAGAATCTCCCCATATGACACAAATCCCATTAGTACATATAAGACACTCTATAAAAGGATGATATAAAATCTAAGAAATCAGATTATGGTTCCCACTCTTCACTGCATTTGCAATTCATTCCAAATATGTTCACTGTCAAGCTGTCACTTTATGTTAGAAGTTATTTTTTTCTGTTATTGAATCCCTCTCTGCTTATTTTCTCATTTTTCAGTTGCTAGGATTTTGGCAGAGCAATAATAATTGAAAAATATAACAAGGTGCGCAAAGCCCTCAAATAAATATTGCCTTGCATTCATTTCCATAATCATCAACTGGACAGACTTCTACAACCTCAGGCAAATTTTCATTAAAGCTTCCATGCATTTGAAAGATGAGTCACTGTTTAAAGGGAGCAGAGAAAAGGCATATTGCTTTCATGTTGAGAAGGAAGTTAAAATTAAATAAAGGTACTTCACAGCATAGGTGTGTATAATATAGCAGTTGCTGTACAGAACACACCTTGATTTGAAAACAAAATCAGGCAGGGACAGAAATATCATCTGTAAATCAGGTGGCAGCTTTTGGGAAGGAACTAACAATATATTGGATAGGCTGGACAATTATATAGACAGAAAAGGAAAAAGAATTGTAACAGGTACAATTTCTTTTAGTGCATTTGAGTTCTATTTTATGCTCATTAAGAGGCCTTATGTATTTAGATAGACCTGGGAGGCGTAGAAGCCACAGGAGCAGTCTTTCCATCAAGTTTTTAAAACACATTATTCTTTCACTAAGATTTATCACCATATGAAAAAAAGGCTCTGCATTTCTTGAAGGTGTTTTCTGCTGAGAGGCAACATGGGGAGAAGGCCAAAGTAGAGGTAAGCTCTGAGTACACAAGACCTTTCTGGCCGGCAGTGATGGGTCACCCTCTCCCCACACACAGACACAAGTTCCCTTCTCAGCCACTCTGAAAACAGGGACCTTAATCACAGAATGATTAAGATGGGAAGGGACCTTTGGAGATCATCTAGTTCGGCCCCCCTGCACAAGCAGGGTTACTCCTGGCATCTGTCAGCACAAAGCCACCCGATACACTGAAACATCTGATGAAATTAACCTGGAGCTTTTCCCCATAATTCCCAGTACAATGTTCTTCAAAGAAATCATTCATTCACATTTAAACAATTTAAAAGTGTTTGGCTACATTAGAATCACAGTGCAAGTCAGGAATCTGTAGAAGAAACCAGGCATGGCTTGAACTGACTGAAATGCAGATCTCCCAGAAGGGAGATCACCTTGGTTGACTGACCCTCTACATTTAAAGTTACTGCACTTAGAACCTAACAGCATCATCTGTCTGATTATTTTTTAACTTCAGAAAATAACAAAATAGGTCCGACTGAAATATAGGATCATTTTGTTGGCAGAATCCTGGATAGTTCTTCCCACATCTTTCAGACAGCACGATTTCACATCTTAAAGGACTGTGACCATTTTCATTAACTGATTCACATTTGCTTATCATATGTGCAAAATGCATAAAAATAAAGGCTGTGGGAGTTTTAGAAAGGGTTGGTGGTAAGAGGTAACCTGAAAATGAGCACTGTGGTCTTCATCATACCTTCTATATGGCATGTTTCCATTACATATCTCATGATACTGTGAAGCAAATGCCAAAGGAATTAATTTTTACACCCAGAGGTAGCCAGCTGCTCCTCTGTGTGCTGAGAGGGGGGCTCTCTGGGTTGAGTTTCTGAGATGGATATAGCCTGATTTCTATCAGCAGAACAGTGACCACTTACTTAAAAAGAACATAAAGTCAATCTCTCAGCTCAACTAGACCATAAATTAAAATAGGCTCCTTGAAGACAAACCCTCAAAAGAAATTTCAAAATCCTGGCAAGAGCCTGTCAGCAACCCACAGCACAGACCAGCCTTCTGAACTTGAACACCGCGAACTTGAGCATGATTCTAGGCAATGCATTTACAAAAATACTCTCTATTCTTACATACTTACCGCAGAGACTGCACACTCTTGACATCATCCAGATGCACTTTACCTCCCCTTCCTTTTCCTCAGATTAGAGGATAAAAATGCTTCTACACAGGACGCAATGGGAGCACATTATTTCAGTGTTTGTACATATCTGACCAGTCCAGCAAACAAAAATAAAGGAACAGCATTGAGACTTTTCTATTCAAACACTGTATGACATTTTTTTCCTGTTAAAAATAATTTTAGAAATAGAATATATTTCAGTTCCAGAACAATGGATTGGTATGCTCTTCATTTCTATTTATGTTTGAAACACACAATTAATTGTAAAGATATAGCATCCCCAAAAAGGTATCTCATATAGCAAGGTGACAAAGAGGCTCTCATTTCAATTTGCTTCTCATTTCTGGTGTGTGTTTTACCCTGGGGAATCCCAAAAGGGCTTTGGAAAAGGCAACAAAGTGCTGTACAAACTGTACACTTAATATTATCATTTACCTCTCAGATGAACTCTAGCACCTGTTTGACACTGAGCAGCATAACTGCATGGCAGGTTACAGCTGGAAGCAGAACAGCTTTTACATTAAAGCTGCAGGTGCACTTCAGAGCCAGCATAATTACAGCGTCTGGAATTTCAGCAGAGCACAAGGTTAGCATTCCTGTCACCACTCTTGTAAAAATCAGTAAAACCTGAATTAATGCAACAGTCCCCATAGCAACTTTTTCATTTTGAATTTCTGTTTCTTCTCTTGACTGGCAATATCAGCGATCAGCAAGATCCCAGTGGAACCTCTTTCCCAGGTGGAGCCTACTGACACTGCATGCGGGAATACAGTTCCCATCTTTCAAGCTAGGTGCAGAATAGCTTTTCCCAAGTTGCACTGTGGAATACAGCTGGGAAGGGGCCAAATTCAGCCAAAATTAGGCCAAATGCCTAATTTCAGCTCTCGCCAAGCAGATAATGTGTCATCTTCTTAGTGCAAATACTATGCTAAAGCTTCCAAAAAGATTCGCCTGTAACTGCATCTTCTCGTGACACTAACAAAGCAGACTACCATGTCAAAAATAAATAAATAAAAATTAGAATTTCTCTATCTACTTTCCCTAGATGTTTTTTTCCACAGCAAATAAGCTCTCTGGTACAAGTCTTGGAAATGCTTAGTTGAACTACATATATGAAAAAAAAATTATTGAGAGAGATCAAGGGAAAAACACCTTTATTCCGGATTTATGGAGCCTGGTATCTGTAGATTTGTATCTCCTTTCTAACTAAATTCAGTCTTCTTAGAAGAGCCTCTAACTGAACTTTTCCTCCCAGTTGAGGCATAGAGAAGGTCTCTGACCTCCATCTGTCCACGTATTTCCAAAAAAATCTGTAGAAAAATGGAGACTTTTACCCTCGTTTTAATGTTCACACCATCCCAGGTTCAGATGTTAGTGTGGGAAGAGCTCCACACATCCACACTGAATTGATTATATAAACTTCATTTCTGAGCTAAAATACTGACAACAGAGGAGATTCCATTCAGTATCAGTTTAAGTTCCAAAGCGATATGCTCTTCTCTTCCATGTGCCCCCAAATAAGGACTCCATCAGAGTGAGGGAAACTCATAAACGGGAAAGGCGGTTATTATAAGTGGTTTATAAAAGACATCTCATTCTCCTCTCCTGTCAAACTTACCTTCTGTTCCTAACGCCTCAGGAAGATAACAACCTTTGCCTGGCTTTGTGCATGTAAACTACAGAGCTCCTCTAGCTTTTTTATGAGCTTAACTGTGGAAATGCTGCAATAGTCCAAAAATTTAGAGCACTGTTTAACAGGACAGAGCCTACAATCTCCTCCTGCAGGAAAAGGCTCTCATTACAAAACTACCTTCCCTCAAGGGAGCATAGCTACACAAATGCATAAAAGAATTCTGAAAATTCCCATTTAGGAGGCACCTGAGAGAACAGGACATACAGAGCAAAGTGTGCTGCTAAGGTGTGCCTCACACTTGACATGCTGAACAGATCCGAGAGCGGGATACAGAAGGGTTTTCCCCCATGTACTTATTTTAAGAGATTCCCGTTGAAAAATTGCATTTATATGTGGACATACAAGCAAACAAAACTAACTCACAGACACATTTGAGTTCTGAAAGAACCAAGCTTTGCTATGTTTACACACATGCTAAAAATAGGATACGTTAAAAAGGTACTACAAATGGTGCATTTGAGGTGTGAGAAGCCCAGCTTAATTCTGTGTCTGGAAAAGGAGCCCCCATACACCCACTGATATTTTGATGAAGTGGCCCGAGCTGTCACTACTTTAGCAGAAAATATTTCATCTTCTTTAGAAAGACAGAGAAGGGGGAGAAAAGGAAGTAATGAAAGGTAGCAGTTTCAGACAGTATAGATTTTTCCCCGAGGAGGTTTTTGGCAGGAACCCAAGGAGGAAATCTACATTTGCACACTCCAGTGGGAACTGAGAGAAACCCCAGTCCTGCCAAACCCTGTGGCTTCATTCTGATGGATGAAAAGGCATCATATAGCTGTACATGACTTGAAAACTTTGAAGAGGCATACAACTTCCAAATTTCCAAGTAGTGTGCCAGGAGGCTCTCGTGAATATATGCCAATGATACTTTACGAAATAGATATTAGGCATGTATAAGCTGAATGGCTACCATACTGAACCAACTTTTTCTCTAGAATAGAGAAAAATAAGGATGAAAGAGACTCTTAAGCCACTGATTCATTTCCTAGGGAGGCTGTTTGTATCCCTTGGCCCTAGAGGGACTGAAGACCAGTCACCTCCTAGGTCTACTCCCATCACTTTGCTCTATTTCCACCTGGATTTTTTCTTAATATCCAGTTTGAATCTTCTTTGCTAAGACTACCTCTTGCCCTAACCATGACAGACATTAAGAGATTGTTTTCTCCCTTTTTGCAGTAACCATCTTGCATTCCATTAAATGTTTCCTCCTTTCATTTTTCTCTTCCATAATATATTTCATGTCCAAAACTTGACATTTCAGTTGAAGGGAGTGCAGCCCAGCACTGAGAAAAGTAACAAATCACTCCGTGCATTTTGTAGGCTGCGCTTTTTCTTTAGTGTATCATCGGTTTTCATCCTGTTCTACCCTTGCCTCTTGCTCATGCAGCCCAGAGACAGTAATGCCACCTGGCTCCAGTTCTCTTACTCTTGCACATCTCTCAAGGTCCTGAAGGATTAAATTACAGAGGCTTTAATTGCAAATTGAGAGGTTTCTTTGTTTAGTTGGTTGGAGGTTTTTTTTTTTTTTTTTTTGGCTGGCGTGTAAAGAGAGACTGAAATTGAAGCCCTTAAAGACATGCAGAACTGAGAAAAGCTGACCCCCGTATTCTGTACTGATGAAGCAGAATTCAGTTTTCAAATCAAGCTAAAGCAAAATGACACCTCCCTTTCCAAGGCAGTATTCAGACGTTCATAGTATGTTTAGAGCTAGTTCTCTTTAGCTCCATATAGGTTCAAATGAACCATTTATTAACAAAGCCCAAGTTTCCATTCACAAACCCCCCACTTTTTTTAATGCAACACGAATTAAACGCATCTGTCACCTCCGGGCTTCCCTAAGCCGTTCCCTGGCGCTGTTGTGCGCGCTTCCCAGCGTGTGCCCAGCATCTGTCTCGTCCCATCACGAAGGAGCAATGGGGCGTTTTTGTTTCCTGACGAGACAATTTCCAAACCCACCGAACAGCCGCCTTGGGACTTCACGAGGGCCGTGGCTGGATGAAACCTGTATCCCTACGCACAGGGAAACACATTTTGACAAAAGCTGATGACACTTAGTACCACAGCGTGCCAGGACCAGCCCACACCCTCCACAGACACAGCAAAAATGCTATTTCTCACAAAAAAAAATCTCAGAAAGACTTACTGATTTTTAACCACAGATTCTGCTTTGATTTTACTGATGAAATGTGAGAAATGGGAAATACACAGGGCTGCAAATATTACACGCAGCTTAGCCCAGCATGCACAAATCAGTGAATATTCGTTACTGTCAAAGCTTTGACGCTGATGACTTTTTACCGTGACGTTTAAACTTTAGCTATGTTGTTACGTGACTTCAGTTTACAGTTCACGACCTGCCCCAGCGCTAACTCACACTTGCAGACGAGACTCAGCTCGATCTTGGCTTTTATGGTGCATTTCTTGCCTAACAAAACCCCGCCCCGGGGAGCGAGGGGGCTCCAGCCCCGTCACGCGGCGCCGCCCGCGCCCCGCGCAGCGACCGTTACAGCCGTTACGGCCGTTGGCCACCAGGGGGCGGCGCCGGCGGCGGCTCGCGCCGCCTGAGGAGGGCGCGGGGGCGCCCGGGCAGGGCCACGGAAAGGAGGAGCCGCGGGAATGGGCGGGAGCAGCGAGGCTGTTTTTAACTGCGTCACCCGCAGGCGGCATCGCGGCGACAGGATCCGCGCTGGCGGCTGGGCCAGGCGGGGTGCTCGGCAGCGGCTGCTCAGCGTGACGGCACCGAGTTCAGGGGCGGCCCGGGAGAGGAAGATGCCATTGCGTCTCCACTGCCTCGCTTGCAGGATTCACAGTGGCTGTTCCTAGCAGGCTGCTGGATAGTAAGGCTGCCAAAGAGCTGTGCCGAGGTTAAGGACTGCAGCCAGTCTATCACGATTCAGCCCAGTCTCGTGACTCCCGTTTCACACAGTTACGGGCACATACAGGTACTGCCATGACCATTAATTTACCTTTCTCACCAGTCTACATGAAGTCCCATGTGACCCAAAGGCCAGCAAGGCTTCCCAGCTCCGGTGAGCCTGTCCCCCTGCGTGTGTTCAAGCGAGCAGCCACCAGCGCCTGCTTCAGAGGGAGGCCTGGCTGCTTGCACCCACTGCCAAAAGGGAAAACATGTTCTTATGGCACCTCTGCCAGCTGATGCTTGGCAGTAATTTTCTTTTTTCCCCCCTAAAAAAAAAAAAAATCACCACATCACAGACTGAAGAAGTTAATTAATAAGAGGTAAAAGTTTCCATAAACCTACCTCAGTGTGAGTTGAGGTGTGAGGCGGAGGGAGTGCAGCGGGGAGCACAGAAACTGCTGGCAAACGTCATCTTACCCAAGCTCTGGTACAGAGCAATGGACATCACTTCTCTGAGAAGGGTTTTGGCAAAAGGAGAATGAAATTAGCAAGCACTGAACCACTACCAGTTCATCAGAAACCAGACTCAGTTCCTTCTGCTCTTCTGTTTGGGAGGCAGATAATTTTTTTTTTCCAAAAATAATATTTTCTAACTTACTTCCCCTCTCATGACCAAATCACTGCATTTCTTGTAAGAAATTCTGACATGAGCCCAAAAACATGAAAATAGAAGCAAGCTGTAACACCATTATTAAAAATATCAAGACTCGGGAAGGGAATACAATATACTGAAAGAATAGCTGGTTTTGCACTCCGTTATACTTGGGTCAAAACCAAAACAAACCAGCTGAATGACATACTTTAAACCAAGGCAAGATCATTAACATAATCTACTTTGCCTTCTTGTATAGCACAAAGCCCAGAAATCCAAAAGCTGATTCCCTTGTGTAAACCTCTTAACATGTTAGCTCAGCAAGACGTATCTTTTTAATGAAAAATCTTGTCTAAAATTTAAGACTCGAATGATTACTGCATTAATTACAACCCTAATTAAGGGGTTACTTACCCAGCCACTTAAGAACTGCAGTTTCCTTGCTGGTTTTTCTGTTCACCACTCAGCCCTTGCATCTTGACATGCCATCCCCCAAATCTCTGCTCAAAGACCTTGACTTCATCACTGACCAAGTCAGATTTTATCCTTTTATCCCAGTGATGAGGAAAACACGAGGTTCACAAGGGGCTCTGTACCTCCTGCAAGGCTCAGTGAAAATAAAGAGCTCCTGACCTGAAGGTCTGCTGCTGCTCCTTCCCTGAAGGCTTCCTCCTCACTCCTTACAAATGCAAATAGCACAACTGGACACAACGAACACAACAAACTGTCTTCACATGCCCCATAATAAGCTCAGAGCCAGTCTAGGCATTGTTGCTAGATTATTTCTAAGGGTTAAGCCAAGCAATTTTTTTTTCTAAGGGTTAAGATATATTCTTGATATAAGATATAGATATATATATATAAGATATATATAAGGCTTTAGTGCATTCACTTTGTTATAAGAATAAAAATATCCTGAGAGTCTTATTATAAGATGCACAGACACTCCTTTTGATGCAACTGGTCTACATCTTAAGTCACCTAAATAATATAAGGAATCTGTCCCTTATAAATGCAGTTTTGACAGTTTAGCTTCAGTTTTTCCCTCTTGATTTTGCTCCTTATGTATTTCTAACCTAGATTTCTTACTACCAACCTTATTTTAGTGCAAGTCGCATTCTGGCCAAAAAATCTGTTCAGAAAGCTCCCAAGTTCTGCAAGCAGCAGCATCCTTTCGTTGCAAGGCTGTGCAGCAGGGGGAGCGCTTGGCCTGCACAATGCTAGGAAAAGCAGGTTTCTCTACCCACCCTTCCACCTCCAATTCCAGCAGCCAGTTTACAGATAACACTGAAGCAAAGACTGAGAAACTCAGAGAGGAAATGAGCAATAAAATATCACTTCCTATACCATTCGATGAAAACAAGAACTCTAGGCCGAAGATAGTAGTACTGCATATTCACAACAGCAGCATTGCCAGGGACACACTGCTCCAGAGCAGCGCTCATTGAGACGAAACATCCAAAGACTACAAGAATTTGACATCTGGAGCCATCTGAGGAACTACAGCAGTAACAGCATCACATTTTCTGCATCTGTAGAGGTCATGCACGTATTTCCTGACATCCAACATGGAAAATCGACCTGTGTAATCAGCCTCAAAAATTTGCTTAAGATTTCAAGCACTTGGTAGTCGTCCACTAGAAAAAAGAAAAAGGTAATAAAAACCAGTACATCTCTAATACTCCAGGTTCTGTTAGGAATGTAGAGAGCAGCTGCACTATCCATCAACATCTGGGATCTCAAGGATTCTTTAGTACAACAAATTAGAAGGCCATCCAAACTCACACCCATGCCAACTTACAGACATACTGCAATATTCCCACAACAATGGAGATCTGTCTGCGCAGGCAAACCAAAAGAAAACACTCCTGTGGTCTACCAGTGAATAAAGGTGTGAAGTTAGAATTCCTAGTACAAGTTTGTGAAGATACCAACTCTGGTGTGTGCAAAAACAGTTAACAGTTCAAAACTTCCAAAGTACTTAATACTTACTTTGGACCAATGACTCATTTCGCATCATTTATACAAAAAGAAGTTTTACTCCAAGTGAGCTCAAATTTTCAGATTCCTGCTTCCCATTTGCCCTCCAACACAAAAATAAAGGCCAACAGTTAAAGAAATTTGAATAAGTGAAACACACGAGGATACAAAGAGTCCCCAAAATTTTATTTAAAGAAACATGTTCAAATGCAGCATTTGCAAACAGAGAGATAAAGAGAGAAAAGATTGTAATGCCAATAAAGTTAAGAGAACTTCTGCTTAATTATATTTCCTTTGATAAACTAGCACCATTGAATCACAAGTCACAGACTAAATTATTTCTAGACGTGTGAAAAGCTCCACCATTATAAAATTTAATATTCTAGTAATGAAAATCCTTTCAAACACTTTTATTAGAAATTGGTTCTCAATTTGCTACTCCTAAAGAACATGAAAGCAGTTTAAAATACAAGGGTTTTTTATCTACTGGGGTTCTTCAAATTACCTATAAAAGACAATTTATTCTATACATCCCAAATGAGGAAAAAAATGTCTAAGAGTCATCTTTTCACAGCTCTTCACAAACTAAACAAGTACGAAAGATTTACTGTGCTATAAATATACACAGTACAATATGTACAAGTCTGGTCTTACAAAATAAGAACTTCCTAGTCCATAAAAATACTAACTCAACTACAAAATTTCTTAGTGTTTAATCAGGCTGTCTCAAGCAGCCACTATATCAAATTCCTATAATACTGATTTGTTCCACAGCACAGCAGCTCGAGAGCATTCCTCTCGAAAAGGAAAGAATGCAACAGTTCACCACAAAACTGACTTATAGTCCTAATCTCACTCGGATTTAGTGGTAATGTTAGTGTTCACCATGTGTCTGTTTTAAAGGTGGTCGGAAGACCTTAACATGTTTCTAGACTGTGTTTGAATTATTCAAAGTGCTGAAAGTGCGAGCAAAGAAAAGAGTTTTGTGTCTATTTTCCAGGATACCCTTCTCTGGCACAGACAACAGAAGCCAAATATTTAGAGGTCTGTGAACAAAAGTACACCCACTCCTCTGTGCATGTCCAGGTAAGTGTGCACAGATACACATGCACTTGAAAATATGCCCTGTAAAATACTAAAAAGGGTCTCTTTGTGAGGAGTGAGTTTCAGGAACTCTTTACGAAAGCTTTCATACAGATGCCTGGAATTTAAGGCATTTATAAGGCTTAAAATGATAATGTGGGGCTGGGAAGAGGAAAAAAAATAAAAGAACCTTTTCCTTTTAAATTCATGGTATACAAGTATTGCTCTGGAATTCAGAGAAACCAAATCTCTTGCCTTTTTTTTTTTTTTGTCAAGCAACAATCAGGTTACAGTAGCCCATGTGGTTTATCAATTCATTACAGTTAACACAGCATACGTGAGCATACACACATACACATAATACTCCCTCACTTCTTCTACTGGCGACCATCTATGGTTTCTGAATTAAACGAGAACTACCTGAAAACTATTTCAAGCAATATTCTTTTGTACTTAACACAAACGAGTACAAGAAATGGTCATACTGATCTTCCCCTCCACAAGAAAGACTGAAGAGACTCTCACTGAAACACAAGGTAACATTGCTTCCTTTTCACTTCCCTTCCTTACAGCGGCCTTCTACGACATGCATCATAGTAACTAGTACTATTAAAAACCAAGAACATTTCCCTTTTGACAAAGTTCACAAATTTTTCTAGAGGGCACATGGGCTTGGTGGAGCGCTTATAATAATCCTTGCAGAACGAGGTCTGGAATGTGACATCAGCACCGTTGTAGAGGATGCGGATAAAGTGCTCTTTGGGTCTCTTCCCATCCTGCCACAGCTCAAAGACTAATCTGGCTGCAAATCTTGGAAATCTGGCTTCAGTAATGCCCAAGGCACTGAGGACAGGTGACAATGTGACATCATGTGCAGAGTACAGAACAAATACTTCTTCTTTCTTGCCTTCTGCAATACGCTGCAGCCGGTTAACAGTCTGGTTGAGGAGAGGGTGAGTAGCCAACAGTGCGTACAAGAAATAGAGTTTCTTCTCTTGTCTTTCTCTTTCATCCTCTAATTGGTGTCTCTTGATCACTTTAAAATGTTCCATCCCAATGCAGCCAGTGTTAGTGCATGGAAAACTGACATTATGGCAAAAATAGCACAGGAGAGAATCTATTGGGTTAGAAGCTCTCAACTGCCTGGTGGGAATGCCAACAATCTTTGCCATATCCACATATATTTTCTCCAAATTGTTGTTCTTCACCCGTAAGCTGTACTGTCGCCGCTGCTCCTCTTCCAGGTAGTGGTTTCGCATTGGGCAGTCACAGCTTCCAGAGCAAAAGATGGTGCTCCACTGATGTCTCATGTTTATTTTCTTCCAGTCAAAGTCTGGCAGGAAGGTGTAGAGCAGTGCCAGGGCGCTCTGCAAGGTTCGGCTCTTGCCCGTCGTCTCCAAGTAGAGCTGTTTGGCTGCCCAGTCACTCTGGAGCAGCTTGTGCTTGTTTATGTAGATTTCTCGTAGTAGCTGTCCATTTCGCAAGTGCTGCACCACTCCTAGAAGAGAATTTTAAAGTAAATTATACCATGCAATTAAACACAACACTCCCAGCACTCCATATTTTTTCTTCTATATGCCCATATCCCTCACTGCAACACTTACCTACCAATTTGGTATGGATAAATGAAAGTGTATGTTCACTACAAGAGTTCAACTGCCTCTTAGCGACAGAAATAAAGTCTCTTTTTTTTTCTCTCACAAAAATTAAGCTCAATGAAACTGACACAAAATATATGAATAGCTTAACTTCATTGTGGTGAAAATAGACCTATGTAAATACACCAGAAACAGAAGTTCAGTCCTGCTTAATACTCTTGACACTTTATGAAGCTTAGAACAAAGCAAACTGTACAGAAGACAGACAAGCTGTAGGGCTAAGTACAGTTAACTCGAAACCATTAGTACTCTATAGTATATAGCATTTCTTACATTACTAGTCATATTCCTGCATAACCTAAGCTATGACCAAAGCTATAAGCTTCTGCCAAATTAGCTATACAGGTAACACACACATTTTCATATGGAGAAAAACAGAATATCTCTTTTTAAGAGGGCTGTATTTAATAGTGGAAGAGATGAAAGTTGCTGCTACAGGAACTTACCTGTTTGTGTAAGCTCACCCATTTCACACAATGAGTGACTGGGGTAACGGGGCAGGCTGCCTAGGGTACCATCCATTTGGGCTGCAGCTCCTTTGGACATATGTTTAATGAAAGCTTCAAGCTGCGGATGAGAAGGTTTCCTAGAGAGGTAAACAATGAAAATGTGAAAACTTTCAAAAGTGTATGGCGAGAGAGCTCAAGAGAGCCAAGTATTTCAAGTATGTCAGCTCAGAAAATGTCGCAGGGAAAGGTTATTTCCCACTGAGGCAGCATCTGCTCTTGCTCAGGACCTTTGCAGGCGGGCAAAAGAAATCCAACTACTTAGTTGCATCAAGCTACAGGGAGACTAAGGGATAATTGTGGGATGTCTTGGCACGTTAAAGCTATGATTCTTTTGGTAGGCTACGGGGAAAAACATCTGCTTTCAGTTTAAAACCTTTTTCTTAAAAAAGAAGCAATACTACTATTACGAATTTTTAAAGTTTTCCTTTTTCTTGTTTAAATCTCTGCAAAAATGTCTTTTTTCCAGTCTCTGAAGTACTTCTGCAGTACTACAGACCAATTACACTAAGAGTCTAAAAGGACTCTACTAACAATTATTGGAATTTGAAGAACTTGAGGAATTCTCCAGTTTTGTAGTGTAAAACGCTGACTGCATGACTGCAACTGCAGTTTTTAATCTCAAATTTTTTCAAATTCAAATAGCACATACAGCCCCAGTTAAGCAGTACTTGCAAAGCAATGTTCCAATGAAACAGGAACAATCCAGTTCTGCTCAGATGGTTCTCATTTTTAATGGGACTTTCTGCCTACCTAGAGCTTTTTTGATACTGATTGAAAAAACAAAAACAAAAAATCCTAAAAAAAAAAAAAAATTGATCTGAGGAGTTTTATAGAATACTCTGCATTTTTTATTTTTATTTTATGTTCATGCTTGCACTTTGACATGAGCAGTTTGGGCACCAAATCCTCATTTCTAAAATAAATTTACTCCTAGAGTCACAAGAGGGAGCCACAAGATTACTAAAGTGTGAATTCAAGTTCAGAATCAAATTTTACTAGGACAAAGACCTTAACACTTGCACAGGGCAACCAACAAGGAAGTTCTCTCCAGTAAAAAAGCCACTGCAACAAAGCTGTGCTCACAGCATGCAGGTGCATCTCATAGGACATGAGCCCCCTCTCTTTGATAGAAAACTGTTTTTGCTATTACTTTGTTCTGTTTTCTAAAATCTAAATTTCCTGGTATTTAACGGAGTATTTAAAGGAAGAGAATGCTATTATAAGTTATAGTTCAAATAGCAGCAAGAAAAAAGCTAGCCACCAGCAAAATGAGAGTAAATATACAAATCCTATTTCATTTTTACTTCCAATAGAAAGGAAAAAAAATCAGTCAGTATAAGACCTGCACATCTTATATTCATAGCTCCTTCCATATATAATAATGTCAATAACTCAAGCAAAGCTTATTGCTTGAGAAGGAAAGGCCTGTAAGAGGTTTTGCTTCCTGGTGTGTTAAGCACACTTTTGAGAGCATAATCCAGTCAATCCTAGATCTGAATCCCAAACAGAACTTTGTAGATGTGGCATTTCTACAGCACCACAGTACATAAAAGAATGGAAGATTTAAGTTAAAGGAGTTAAATGAACTGCATTTGCCAATTGCTTTTAAGCTGGTTACTGACGCAGCAATCTGCACAACCCATTTTCTAAGCTTTACACTTAAACCCTTAACAGATTTTCAATCAAATTTTCCTTAAACCATGCTTACATCATTAGCGAGCTTTGCATATACACCTATGAAAACACCAGGAAAAAGCTATCCATCCTGCTTGCTCTCTTCTTTGGTGTGCTGAATTCTAAAGCAATCAACCATCAGCAATCCCTTGTAGAAGGGAATGAAGGCAGGAAAAAAAACACATATCAGGTCAGCCTTCCAAGTATTGAAAAAAAAGTGTAATGTTACATGTAAAGTGTAATGATACATGTAAACATAAGCAGATAAGGCAAGCTAACATCCAGGACCTCATAAAACTTATATGTCTATAGGTGAATATAGCTGTTCATGTGTCTGCATACATACACATTATTTAACTTATCCTTCAATTATTCTTAAAGTGAGCACAAGTTAACCACAAAAGTGAACAATGAAATATGACTCTGCTGGATGTGTTTCTGAATGTGCATTTCAGCCTCTTTAATTGAAAGCTTACTATTTTCCGAGTGTATTTCGGAGAGAGAGAGAGGGAGGGGGAAGATCAAAGAATGGAAGAGCTCTTCTGCCCAAAGGGAACAGATATCTCAGACTACAATATACGTCTATCCTTAATGCAAGCCTCTTGTATGCAACAAAGAATAAATATATCTGCAATTTTTGTAATTAACCCTATCCACATTAACAATCTGAAATTTTGCTATTGAATTTGTTTTGTTTTATAGCATAATTTAGCCTACTATCTGACAAATTATTGCACCCCTCCCCCAGGATGCTTTTTTTCATTTAGACTGCGAATCCTCCTGTTGAATTGGCCAATTTACAGATGCCGCAGGAGATGGAGTATCCAGGCAACACAGCTAGGACTGCTGGGACTCTACGGGCAGGAAGCAAAGAAAATTACTCAGTTGTACAGCTGCAAAGATTGAAATAGCCTAAAAATTTTGTTTCCATAAAAGTAACCAGTGAGCTACAGTATTTGGGAAATACATTGATACAAAAAAAAAATTTCAGTATGCAGAAAGGCTTATTACCACCAGTAGACTTATATTTCTCATAATCTTGAATGTTCATTTCCCTTTTTTAGGGTCTGTAAATTTGCACTCTCATTATTTTCATTGTGGTAAATAATGTATATCTAAGAAAACTGAGGACCTTTCTTTTCAAAAATAAATTCAGGTTGCCTTTTTTCTTTCTTGAAGAACTAAACATGAGATAGCAGACCCTATATTTAATAGCGTAGTCTCCATACACTAGCATTAAAATGGACTAATATTTAACCATCTTATTTGTAAAAGTCTTAACAAGCTTTAATACTGAAATGCAACATGGTCTCTCTATTGCTATGCTCTAATCAGTCCAGTATGGAAAGAAATTCTGCACAATTATTTGAACGAGATGCCAACTGTGCTGGCATCTAATGGAATTTCCTTTTTCTTTTTTCCCTGAGGAGTTTAAATATAAAAAACAAGAGTTATTTTGCTATTTGACGAGAAGTGAACACTAACTCAATGCTGCTTCTGAATCAGCCAGGGATGTAAGAAATAGAGCATCAGAGTGAGAACATGCACATGACACCTCTGAAAATCTGCTGCTGGATTCTGGATGAATTAGCCGTAATGGCACAAGATGTGCCATAAATGCGCACGGAACATGCATTTAGTGCATCTATCACAAAGATATAACTCTTAGCCTTGCAGTTCTCACTACGACATTCATACGTATTGTAAAGCTAGACTTAATTTCTTGAGTGGCAGCACAGAGCATTCGTTAGGGAGACCGTGCGTAAACGTGTGGTCATGTCCATGTCCACCCTTCCCACTAAGGCTTGACTAAACCAGTTAATACTTCTGTAGCAGTTCTTAAGTACTGACTTTGAAGACTGAAGCTTTTTGCCTCTGTTGCTCAATATGTTCAAGTGCTCTTCATCCCAAAGAGCCTTCTCTCTATATGTTAAAAGTCACAGCCATGAAGTCACACGCCTGATATTACATCACCACTTTTAGATCTTATTGTTAATTCCCAGAGCACAAAGAAAATGGTCCACACCTATCAGGGCTGGTCCATACTCAAAATGGTCTGTGTTCATGAGGACCACTCAGGAAAATACTAACAGTGATTTATACTGTCTACCTGTGGAAGATTTTAGCTGCTGATCTCTGCGAACAGAAACTCTATTTAAAAGCTTAACCTGAAAAGTTATCAAATGGAAAACTGCCACTTAGCAAATTATGGGTGCTCAGCAGAATTCAGGATGGAAAGTATTTTTATTCATCTTACCTCTGTTATGTGCACTGCTATCCACTCACAACGCTAGATTCTAGAGCCCTGACAGATCTCTATGCTTTGGGAAAGAGCTTGCAAAAGCAGCCAGGGAGACCAAACAAAGAGCCAGGGTTTTTGTTTGTTTTGTTTGCTTTTAAAACTACTTTTACCCATGCAGATGTCACTTGTGTTTGGAAAAGCAGAATCTTTTGCAAGCCAAGAGGACCAACTTCTGACACAGCTGCAGAGCCCACAGTGACCATGTAAACGTGACCGTGCCAAACGGTAAGCTGCTGCACCAAGGCTTCTGACAACAGGTAGTCAACAAAGCTCTAGATGAAAGGATGAGGTTCCTTTTTTAGAAGGCAGATGAATGGAAAGACCTATTAAAGATTCTTTGTGTAGACTAGGATGATCTGTTGTTTTTAAGAGATCATTAGGGTGTACTTTTTCACATGGTTTTTCCAGCTTTTACCACCTTGCAACAAATTCTCCAGTGAATCAGCATTCTTCACCTCTTCTTCTAAGTCCTTAGAGAAGCTGTAAGAAGCCTCGACCAGAGACCCTTCTTCACCTAATTCTGGCCTAGGTCATACTCCGATCTTGCCTCTAGTGAAATCCATACCACCATGCAACGCTACCCATTTCCACCCTTTCCTCTCTCTTTTTCATAGTCTTTTCGGGACACACATGTAATGAAGCTAAAATGCCTGCTACATCTCACAAAAAAGTCTGTTACTTCGAACACCTGCCAGTTAACCCAGCAAGCTATTCATGTGCAGCAATCTTCCAAKCATATCTCAGATATGATATTCCTCAAAGAAGAAACATGGCATATTTGTTGATTTTGACACTAAACAAGCAAGGTACAAAAGGGAAAGAAAAGGAAGATTAATTTATTCCCCTGCAAGCAAACATTACAATAGAAAGATTTTTACTAATACCATTCAATTAAATTTCTGATGGGAAAAAAGTATATATTATTCAGGTCATTAGAAAATTTGCATCCAGAACAATGAAAATAATAATTTTAATTGAAGTTTGAGATGGAAATAATCTCCAAAGCATTTAATCCATTTGCTTTTATTCATTCCACACTTATGTGTCACAATCCATAATTCACAAATCCGAAGCATGACCTCCAGACTGTTTTGCATACCCACTAGAGGTCCACAGGGTTGTAGCCTAATCTGCGTAATTAATGAGCTCCATCAGCTGAATGCCAAGTCAAATAAAGTGCAGACTGAATACGAGCAGCGAGCTTATCTGAAACTGAAGTCTAGAGAGCTCCAACGAGTCACACTTTTAATCAGACATCTCAACCTAATTATGCAGCATCAAGAAACCTGTCTAAGGGTTGCAATTTTATGCCTTGCAACACACTCAATATAAATACATTTACAAGCAAGCACTAAATATAAATCAAAAGAATGTAAGCATGACAGCTAAACACAGCAAATAACTTCCTGATGTTAAAATAATAAATACATCATTTGAGACAATGGTAGAAGCATTAAAAATCCTGGCTGTAATTGGAAATGTCAGCTCTAACACTTCTGGACACTATGGCACAAAGCCAACTCTTTTAATCTTCCTCCTGCCCTTTCAAAGTCAGCCAGGAAATTTTATTTTATATGAACTTTGTTCTGAAAGAGACAAGGTCTTTTTGATTCTCCGCTCGTTTTTAGTGGCTCTAAACTGTAACAGACACATCAGCTCTACTACACCGACAATCCAATGCCCGGCACATGAGCGCAGCCTGGCAGGATGCCCTCCAACTGCTCCCCGTGGCTGTTCTGCAGGCAGTGACAAGGATGGCACCAGGCAGGTCATGGATACGTTTCTTTTTCCGCCTGGTTCCAGGGCCGTCACATTATAGCACTTGCCCAAGACTGAAGCAGAAAAGCTTTTCTGGCAAATACAAAACTGAGGCCATTGCCACAGCAATGCTGAAAAACACAGCTATGCATCCCATGTTATCACTTGCAGCTAACAACTGTGCAATAAAAACATTCTCCCACATATTCTAACGTGGCAGACACCAAGCAAGATCAGAGCCTTTAGGAACTCTGGAAGAATTTAGATCAAATTTCTTTTCTTAGTGCTTCTTTCCAAGAATAATCTCATCTTATAAAAGGTAAATCATTTAAAACTCCATCATAGCTATTAGCAAATTGCTCATTTTTCATCTTGTTAGAGGTATTTATTGCCCACTCCTTGGTAAAGGCATCTGCAATCGGGTCCCCAGCATGCAATCCGAGCCTTGGAACAGGCTGCCCAGAGAGGTGGTGGAGTCTCCTTCTCTGGAGATCTTCAAAACCCGCCTGGACACCACCCTGTGCCACATGCTCTAGGGGACCCTGCGTGTGCAGGGGGCTTGGACTAGATGACCTCTAGAGGTCCCTTCCAACCCTAAGCATTCTATGATTCTATGATTGCATGCCCGAATTGCATGCCAGAGGATGCCACTACTGGGCAAAACAGGCATTCTGGTGGAAGGTTAAAGCATGAATCAACAACGCAAGTGGCCAAAAAGATAGTGGATGAAAAGCTAAAATATAAACAAATAAAAGTGTACTCTGTAAGACAGCCCAGACCACACACATACATGCACCAGGACATATAAAGCTTTTTCTGTATTGGTAGAAAATCAAACAGGTATTTGGGCTGGTGTTCACAGACAAGCACCCCCACAGACAAGCAGTCTCTCCTTTATAAGTGGCAGGTCAAAGGGGGAGAAAATGAGGATTTCTTTTCGCTCAATTTCTAATTTAGATATTCACATCAAACAGTTAAGATATCAGTACGTACATACCCTAAAAATAGGCAAAACAGAAGCTATTTAAATCTTCTGAACTCCAGTGCAATATTAACTATAATAAGCAGATTTCTTATGTCTAATTTTCCTTCTTGTTTTGCTCTTTAAAAAAATGCGTATTTCCCCATGTATATTTGTACACATTATATATATATGATAAGCATATATATTACATATGCCTATAATTATACATTTATATATAAAAATAAATATTTTTAAAAAACTATTAAAGATTAAACATGTATAAAATATTTAACATTTTTCCTTAATTTTGCTAATTAAATAGAAATAATATTGCAGTGTAGGTTGTATTGAGACTACTATACACACACCCCCCCCCTCTCTCTTTAGACCCTGGTACGGAACTTAGCTTAAGTAAAACTTGGGACACCTTAAGCTTGGTTCCGCCAATCAGCTCAGCAGACACACAGATGGGGCAAAGGTGTCACCACTTCAAGGCTCGTGCAGTCGCTCCCCAGTAACAGCTGCATGGCCAGTGACAGGGTTATTTTGGATTATTCATGCCACACGACAGCACTGATTATAACTAAGCAGGCAGCTCCAAGCCTTGCAGGTTTTGCTGATTATTTTCTGCTAGCCTTTTTACCCACTCCTGTTGGGCACTGACTTTGCAAGCCTCTTCAATCAAGGTTCCCATCAGCCACACAAGCACAAGATGAAGCTGCGCTTCATCATTAATCACAGGTATCCTTTCATCTCCATTCCGCATATTTTAGTGGCATTTCAACTGTGCAGTATTACTTGAGCTTTTGGTTTTTAAGATAGTCAAACTAAAAACTGACTCAGCACCAGATATGAAAATTGCATTGGCTTCCTAAGTGGAACTGCTGCAGACCTGCTAATGACAACCATCAGGCTTGCCACAGTCCACCTTCTCCTGCAGAGAGGCTTTTGTTAATTACCCACCAAGGAAGAGCTGAAAGGACCAAGTATCTCAGATACAAAAGAGTCATAAAGGCTGCCAGTGACGAGAAGCTAATAAAAGTCTAAGGAACATAGCCTATCAACCTAGCAGGAGAAGAAACACATTTGAAACACCTAGTTAGCACAAAGGATTCTGCAGCAGGAAAGCCAGAGCACCAGCTCTTTAGAGCCCGAGGAGCCCGCACGCTGCACTGGAGAAAGGCACTTATGGTGCCTCTGCCCAGCTTTGTACTGGAATGAGCAGACCCCTTATGCCTCTTGCCCTGGTGCGACAGGCGCGTGCAGCAGGCAGAGGCAGCGGCTGAAGCTGCAGATTTGCTCAAAGGCTTTGCCGATGGGGGTGCTGGGGCTCCGCCGAGTCTTCCTTTTAACAGTAATCACTCATAAGTTTCCCCGGGAAAGGCCTCTCTTGACGAGAAAAGAAAATAAACAGATCCTACTGAAAAAGGGCTCCTGCAAGCTGGGACATGGGTTTTGGAACCTGCATCAGCCTGTTTATTTCTACTGCTTTACACTGTGCTCGATCTTTATGAATGAATAAAACCTAAGGAAGAAAAGATTGTTTCTTCTTGAAGGAGAAGCATTCAGAGCACTTCTACAGCTTGAACCCATCACTTATCAAGACAAGCCTCAAGTAACTAAAATGAGGCGATATTAGACAGAAGCACAATATTTTGAAACCAAAGGTAAATGACATTTTAATGGCAGCAACAGAAAACTGATGTGTGACACTTTTCAGCAGTCAGTGGTAACTACAGAGAGAGGTAGATTTTAAATGGCAAACAACTGTATGCACCATTTAGCCTGTAATCTAGTAGATAAACGTATAATCTTTAGGTTTTCCTCCAGAAATAAATTTTATATGAATCTTTTAAGCGAAAAGTCTCCTAGCCTCCACTTCCGAAAAGTCAGAAGAAATAAGCCCAATATAAAATACAACTATCACATTTTTAAAATGAGGAAGCTTATCCGTGAGGAATGGTAACATATTTAAATTAAGCATCTGCTTTTTTTTTAATATAGAGCAGATGTAGTCCTAATTTTTTAATTAGAAACAGAAATGTCCAGAGCTCTCCTGGTCTGAACTGGAAGCATAATGACGTGTTTCAAGGAAATGCTGAATACTCCTCATAAAGCTATATCAATTCACCACAATACACAAAAATCAGAGGCTGCAGCCTGAGGAAAGAAACATGAAACAATATGTGCATCCGGGGACAAGAGAGGCCAGGAATTTTACCTGCTAGGCACCAGTGTGCAGTCAATGTCAGGTCTCTTGGTCTTGGGAATGGCGTACAGTGGGTATCTATCACCATGTCGAATCAACACTTGAACCGACACTAGCTTAAAATAATGCGGTGCGTGACCTAAGTGAAAAAGAATATAAGATAGCAAGTGAATGGTACCTAAATCTTTGCAGTAGACCACTTCCAAAAAATCAAGATATCAGCAAGTAAATTAAGGGAGGTAAAGGCCAGTGAAGCATTTTGAATGAATCAGTACAACTCGGCAACCAGCTGGCACTGCTGTACCTTGCCCCAAGCACTGCAGAACCATCAATGCACAGAGCAATCACTTTCAGTGTCAGCGTGTAGAACCGAGCAACGGCAGGGCCACCCACATGCGCAGAGCCTACCTTCCATGCTGCGTTCGGCTATGGTGGGAACGTTGCAGTAAACATGAGCTTCATAAACAGGATCTATTGCAGGGGGTTCAGTCAGCAAATCAGGCATGATTCTCTTCCGGCTCTTCGGATTCAGCCCATCTTCCCTGATGGGGTTTACTGGGATTAAGTGCACTGAAAGATACAAAATGTGCGGGCAGTAAATTAACGTTAGTCACTAAGTCTTCAGCATAGTTGAAGAACACAAAAGACTACTATTTATTTTCTAAAGAAAACCATTATACACAAAGACCACATTTGCTATGAAAAGCTGCCACTCCAGAGTATAGATTTTTGCTGTGAAATTTTCATGTTTTTGCAGCCAAAAAGGCAAGCCCAGAGAGCTTTTTAGCAAAGTCAATGCTTGGCTAACACTGCTGAAATCCGTGGGGATACAGAAGTACTTGTCTTGCCTCACACACTCTCTGGCACTGCTTTTTCTCTCATGATGCTCTAAGTGCACACACAAATAGGACAAGAGTGAAGAAAAAAAATACTTAAGATAATTGACAGACAACAAACCAGCCATTATCTACTACCCTGCCTTGACTGCCAGTTATGCTGTGACTCTTCAGTGTAATAAAGCTCAAGTCAGGCAGACAGACACCTCTTGAGAACAGAGGCTTCATAGGACTTAAGCATGTGAGAAAATGCAACTAGATTAAAAGCAAGATTTTCCATTACAGAGAAGAAAATATTTGTTCTGCTGTAGCCTGATCTCTCCAAGTGATGGACTTCCCCTGCCTTGCTCCAAGAGGAAGCCTGAAGGCCTCAGACCCGTTTGCTGCCCTATCTCGAGAGCAAGCATCCAAAGCGCTTCCACTACGAACCAGCACAAGGGACTGGAGGAGAAAAAGATGGAAGAAAAAAGCTGGACATAAAAGACTAAAACAAGATGCTGCCAACTATCACACCGGTGTTGAAAGGTAGAGAGATACATACATAAGTCCTATACTACATAACAAGACATTTGAAAACATTACTGGGTCAGCACTCATTAGAGGCAGATTACTTCTCCTTGCTCCCAATTGTTTTCTTAAATTGGTAGAATTCAGACATAAATTTTTAATTGGTGATTGGTACTACGCTCAGAGCCTCCTACAATTCCATTCCCTTGGTTTCCTTCAACTGGCTATTTAAAGAAAATGTGTGCAAACATGAGTATTATCGTTGAAATACAACTGAAACTATCATGAGAAAATACAATTAGAAAGAAATGTAGCCACTCAGACACAATAAGAAATTAACAGAAATACAACTACCCGTCATTGACCAGAGAGGAACAGGTTTGCTTAGCATCTGGAGGTAAGAGCTGCACTGATAGCAGCTCTTTAGCTTGATATGAAAGCACCAGTTAATTTAGGAGCCTCACAAGAGGACACTTGTAATAACCTGTGCTTGCAATTATTTCCCTGTCAGTAGCTTCTGGAAATTCAACACTAGTTGATTTAGAGTAAAAATGACGAGGAAAACTGCTCAGATTGTTCCCACTACTGGTGGTGGGTGGCAAAAATAACAGCAGAAAATAAAGACGGAGGAGGAAAAGGAGAGAAAACAAATTTCCAAACAGAGCTTTGATTCTTCTGGGCCATTTCCTCACTCCCAGTCCTAATTTCAGAGGCAAATCTGTGGTGGAGTAGAGTTGAGCACACAAACAGCAGTGAGGACAGCACACTGGAGTGAAGCACATGGAAAGATTTAAAAAGTTGATAGCTGTTAATGTAACACAGACTCCTCATTCTTACAGTACAATACATAGTTTTTAACATTTATGTGGCTTCTCTTTGCCTGCCAAAAACAGAATTCAAGCATTTTCTGTACCCTTGCTATATCTGTTGACATGGTAAATACTCAAGAGCCAAGGCTCCAAACCTTTCCCTGGGATATTTCACATTTGTATTACAGTCACCCCCAGGACTGTGCTTATTAGGACATGAAACTGCAATTTTGAGTTAGGCCATTGAAACTGCAGGGCTCAGCTGCCATTCCCACGCTGATTTTCTTATCGACACATTCTTCAGCTCCTCCCATGCTAAGGCTATTGTGTGTGGTGAGACAGTGCCAGCAGTTGGTGGAGAAACTCCACTTAATAACAGGGAGGCTGGGGAGAACTTTATTAGAGGTTAATGTCTCTGCCCGAAGGAGACTCACAAAGAATTTATATTTGGGACATAAATCCCAAAGAATGTGTTACGTTAGTAACCACCGGCCTCTGTAAATAAACAGAACTACAAGAAAGTAGTTGCCATGGCTAATAAAAGAGCATGAACAGGAGATAGCAGCAGCTCTATTATATCTCTCAATTTTCCTACCCAAAAATATTTGAAGAGCAACTACTACTAGCTTTCCATTTAAAATTTTCTCTAGAGCACCCCAGAATATTGTTACGACTAAATTAACCTCGCCAAAATGTACCAGGTCTGCTGAACACATCAATTTTTGCACTAAGGCTATTAAGCACAGAAGTCAACAGATGCACACATTAGCTTATTGAGATCAAGCACTTGGGATTCACGGGGCTGAACATTTTATCTAGAGGCAGTAAGCCTCATTTCGCAACAAACTGGTTGAAATATTTTAACATAGCCAGACAAATTTAAGAGCAAGGAAAACCATTAAGTCTTAACATGAAGAATCTACTCCTTTTAAATTATTAAGGAATAAAACTGCATATTAAAAATGGAACCTACAGGATTATCAGATGACATGTTTAAACTTCATAAAAGCCACTTACAAAATGCCCTTACAGGAGACTCTTCAGGAAAAGCAGCTTCGGATGCCAAAAAAAAAAAAGAAAAAAAGAAGATTCCTCACAGACTGGAAATGTTCTCTGGAGAAAGGTTAGAAATAACAACACTTCACACCACGAATAATGGTAATTAGGAAGAGAATGCCCTAAATTTTAACTAATGTGGCTAATTACTTAACTACTTCATAGGAGCTGGTAAATATTACCTGTACTGTTTAGTGGATCAGCTTTGATTGTACTGGGGAAAGGGCACAGGAGCTCCCCATGAACAGCTACCACTCAGTCCGCACCCAAGTGTCTCATGTAAGGACTCGGCTAAAGGAGCTTCTGACTGAACACCACCACCCCCAAGGGCACCAACACGTCCATTTCCAATGATACTTGACTTATTTGGTCACCTATTGCTTATAGGTGAGTAAAGGCAGTTACAAGACAAGGAACTCCAGTCACCTAAACAGGCACTGCCACAAGAGGTAGCATTTACTTTTAACGTATGGGAAATAACAGATAGTGGAAGAAATGAACCACACTACATACCTGATCCTACAGATACTCAAGTCTTTAGTTCCACTGTATGTATTAATACATTAAAATAGCACATATTTCAGAAGAGGGGAAAACACACGCCCAGGGAGCCACAAGGCAAGTTGTGCTGTTTGCTCAGTGCTCTGGCTCCTCATCCTTCCACGTAGCAGCTCCTTGCGGGTGGCCACAAGCTTGGACAAAGACCACATGAAGTTTTATCCCTCTTGGGGCTTCAGTTGGTCCCCAATGACCACACAGGTATTTTCCACAGGGACACCTGAAGTCTCAGTTGTCTCCCTCAATTATTGAGGGCCTCTCATTTTCTGCCCTTCCCTGGACATGGCTAGTGCCATGTCTCTTGGTAAGGTCTTCTTCCTCTTCGGGTTCCCCCTTGCTTCAACCCAGGCAGTCTCATCCTCTCCGGTTCCATACCACAAAGCAGTCTCCATTTGTTCCTCCCCTCAGCCACCTCTTACACCACAAGGAGCAGCTGTTTAAACCTCTGAAAGCCTTCCATTTTCCCCAGTACCTCCTTAGTGAAAGTCTCCTCCGCACCGTCCATCCCACCTCTGTCTCCCAAGTGGGGTTTTTCAGGTCCATACATGACCAACACAGACATAAGTTGTTCCAGACCGATGCAGCTCAGAGCAGGAAAATAACAACTCATATAGAGTTGAAATCCGTCTTTTTTTCTCCCCCTCTAACTCACTGCTGATTCTGAATGTAAATCACTGCAAGATTAGAATTCTGCTATGCATTTTTTACACAACTTTTTATAGTTTAACACTATTTTACAAGACTTGGTCTATTAGTTCACCATAACATGCCCCGCACAAACCAGAAACCTGCCAGGGAACATACGGTCATGCTTAAATCTTTGATCGAAAGTATTTTGAACAAATCTTCACTCTGATGACTCCCAACGCTCGCTTTTTACTATGCCAGAAATACAACAATGTAGAACAAATGTGTCAGATGATTTTGATCTATGCACATTTCCCACACACAGGACAGTTCATAAACTATCTGAAACGACCTTGGTGAGATTTCTGGAAGCTTTGTCAACACCGAAGTCACAAGGAATATGTACATATTATTATAATGCAAGTTTGATGACATGATGAAAGCAAACATTTTCTTTCCCGATATCCATATGCTTATTTTTAAAACCGAAGAAGCCCCACGCAAACTGCTTTGAGACATCAATTTTTTAAAAACGTTATCAAGAACAAAAAAAGCCCAAAAAAATGCAAGGCGTATGGAATCATTACAACAAAAAGAGATCTCAAAGCAGCTCTGAAGGGTGTCCCACTGTGCCAGAAAAACTGAAGGCATGAAAGAAAGAAAAACACACACACACACAAGCTGCTCGCAGACACGAGCAGCAGCGAGCACACACAGCCCGCAAGAGCCGGTGGGAGCCGCACAGGCGGAGGCACCCCCTGCCAGGGCTAAGGACCCCCGCACAACCACCCCCTCGGGCACACTCTAGTCTCCAAATGAGTTTTGCTTGTTTAATTCGACTAAATTAGCGCAAGATGAGCAAACTCGGGCACCAATTTAATGAAGCTAGAAAATTCCACAGAAGTTTGCCTTGAAAATTCCCTTTCTTTCCCTTTATTAGCAATAATACCAGTACTAACACAGTGTAAACAAACAAAGAGCCTGCAACAATTTTTAGTTTTAATTAAGTCAAACTCAGTGCCCTGTAGAACCTGAAGGCAAAATTTCCAATAAAGTTGTAACTATTAAGAGGGAGAACTGAAAAGTTACTATGTAGAGTTTTATTTTGAGTGTACATTAGATGTGAGCTCTTTTAAGAGGAATAAGTGGGGAACCATCCCCATCTGCACTAGGGCTGCAAAAATCTCACACAAAACCAATAGGAATCTGATACAGTAAAAGGACAAACACAAGATAAAGCACAAGTTTAAGACGACAAAAATAAATCCTAAATTGGTTCGTTACTGGTTTATATCCCTCCTGCAATCCTACCTTCAGTTCAAAAAACACAAAGTTATCAGCACAGTTTGCACAGCAGAAAGGCTAATCCACGAAAGCGTTTGCTACATCATTTACCTAGAAGCAGAAAGGCCGTCAAGAAAATAATTTTCCACTTCTGTTCCCCCTGGCAGTTCGGAGCAGGCTGAGCCGCCGCAGCACAAGGAGCCATGTTAGCCTCACTCTTCCCTACACTAAATGGAGACCAAAAGTTTTCATCCTTTACAAAACAGAAGGTTCTTTCAGCTCCACGCAAACGTACTATTTAAAATGGTCACATGGAAATGGAGTCACACAGCAGAAATGCAAGAGCACCCAATGTAGGCAACCATATGCTAATAGGCTATAAAAATTAAATAAATAAAATAAATGCGCATGTCAGAGAACACAAGAAGTTATTTATCCCTCTTCCACCTTTTTTCCCCCCCTCCTTCTCTTCCGCTCCAAACAGAGTCCTAGCAAATTCACCCAGTGCAGAGCAGTCAGGTTTCTGGAACCCTGCTGCTGAATTTAGACTTTCCTTTTAGATTTTCTGTCTCTCTGAAAAACTGGAAAACAGAGAAGGAAAAGTAGAGGAAGAAAGTCTAAAGGCAGAGGTTGTTCAGAAGAGCTACAGAAGAGCAGCCAGCCCAAGGAAGCCTATAGGGGCTGCAGGTTTGAGTGCAAGCTCCAACACTCGGCTGCTCCACATGTGATTCCTGCCATCCCAGGCTCACGCCAAGGAGTGGGTCCCCAGGGTCACTTTTAGAGCTCTGCTTCCAACTACAAACGCGTATTTGAACATCAGTGAGGCTCAAACACGCCTGTGTGACACACAACCCACCCTCCTTGTTTCCTTCTTCCTTCCAGCTTGGCTGGCTTAGCGCTGCAAGTGGCACTAACAGACGCTGCCTCCACCCCCAGTGCACAAGCCCCCTCGTTAAAGGGCTCATGCGATGACGAGTGCAGCCACACCAACCAAAGGGCTTGGTAGCCCCACTGGTAAAGCAGTCGAGTACCATTAAGAGAAAGAAGTACAGCAAAAAAAAAAAAAAAAAAAAAAAGAAAAAAACATAGAAAAGGCTTTATGAAGCCTCTGAACATATAGTCCAGAGCAGAAATACAGAATCCATATACAGTCTGCACACAGTAAACATGTGCATAAGTGCCAGTCCTTGGCATCTGGGGGGTCTCCATTCCCAGCCCCCGGTACCTGGTGGCTCCTTTTCCACCTCTCCACGCCCTCGCAAGGCAAGGAAGGAAAGGAGCTATGGGGGAGGAGGAAGAAAGTCTGAGGAGAACAGCATGAATAAACACATCCCAATTTAACCTAGAGTAGCAAGCACAGAAAGGCTCGCTTTGAGAAACCCGCCGGGTGACAGGAGGCTGCTAGGAGGGCAAGTTCTCCCTGCTACCTCCCCAGTGGTAGCAAGCACGTGTTTCAAGGTCACACACGTGCAACTTCCAGCCTGCAGCGGTAGCCGGGCGACAGCAACAAGCACTGCCCTTCAGCACAGTCAAACATGCTGTACAAACAGGCTGCCAAAGGGCTGCCCCAAGGCAGAAGCTCACCAAGCCCATCACAAGGGTGGCAGCCTGAGGGCACCCATGGAAGGACAGGATGGGAGTGACATGGAGGAGAGACAGCAGGTCCCTTCCCAAGCACTTGGAGAGCACCAGCGCTAGCAGGGAGCGCACACGGGATCGAGCTGCATGGGGACTCCCTCCGTCACACGCTCTTGCCAGCATCCTAGATGGCAAGTGCAAGGAGAGGCTGACTGTATCACTGCCATTATGCACCGCATTCCAGAGCGCAGTGACCACACAGCAGGTACCACTGAACAAGCATTCCTGCAAAGCAGCACTTCTAATCAGGAGTGCTGAAACGGGCAGGCGAGGGCAGCCCTGGATGGAAACACTTCACACCACAGAATCCGCTGGTGTCTGCAGTCCCTTCACCACCACACGCTGACAACCAGCAGTCAAAGTCTTGAGCAGGTCTATTGATCCTCCCGTCTACAGATACATCTCCTTTCCAACAGGAAAAAGGAAAGGCCATTACTTGTGAAGGCAATGAGAAAGCTCAGCAGACTGGGGGAGAACATCATCCTCAGAACTCTTAACATAAATGTAAACCTGCCAAGGGGAACTGATGAAATCCATAAACTTTCCCTCCCACCCCAATGCCCTGACTCTTATAAGGTGAATTTCTGCATTATCTAGGTCAACATCAGGAACATATGGGTTTAAGTTCTTCACCGCTATGTTTCGATTTCCTAGTTTTACACATACATACATATTACACCTTCTGTTTCTAAGTGATAACATACAAGTTATTTTCCTATTTCCTTCCCAAAATACTTCTCATGATTTGATAAACCCAGGAGAGGTGAAAATCCCTTTTCTTTTGCTCTCGCAGACCAAGAAAGGGTCACTGGAGAGCATGAAGTCCAAGCTACCCAGGTCTCCTCTTATCAACTCCATCCAACTCACACCCTGACTTTTCGATCAAGTTTCCTATTTCCAGGTGCCTTATTGTACACTAGGCTGATTTTTTTTTATTTTTTACGGGGTCCCCATCTGGCTTACACAAGAAAAACAAATACTCCAGGAAAATAATTTCTGCACCACAGTACAAAGACGACCTAGAAATATGAAGTTTTGGGGGCCAAACTGAATCAGACTTTTTAAATTATACAATAGGGGCTTGTGTTTCTTCAGTTCTGAACAAATATGATTCAGAAATGGATTTATAGTTTTGTTTTTCAAGGTTTTTTTTTTTTTTTCCAATTAACAATTTGGAAGGGAATATGGTATTATTTAAATAACTTCCAGGTCTTTCAGAGAGACAGAAATAAAACACCAATGCAGTCATAAAGTGCTAACCTTTTAAAAATCTAAAGAGGGCAGTTGTTTCCCACTTCTGACACCAAAGTGAGAAGTTGTCCTGTATATTTTATTCTATTTTCCTATTATATTGCAAACTACAGCATTCAACAAGCAAATAATTTATATTTCCATTAATTAAATATATACACTCTTTAAAAAAGACTTCCTTAAAGAGAAATAAGCTTTTCCCTTACAAGCCTTCCTTTAATTACCTTCCTTAATTTCCACACTGTTTGGCTCTCCCGTCACTGTGAAAGGGGCTGGATCCCCTACCTAGATGCATTTCCTGCTCTTTGAGGACATTACTGAAGCCAGGTATTGCTTGCACTTCAGGTTAGCCAGTGACAACAGGCAGTAAATAAATAAAAAAATAAAAATACCCATCACTGTTTATGGTAACAGTTGTTAGCTCCTTGCCTACCAGCAGCTTGTTTGGGATTCACAAATGAGAAGTGTTACATAAACTGCAACAGGATGCTATAAATGAAGCCATTCCCATCACTCTAGCTGTGGAGCTGCCACCTATCACCAGGCTGTGAAAAGCACTGCGAGTCTTTGCACTTTACTATGTAATGATAGGCCTGAAGCACTGACCAAAGTATCCAAGCACTTAATGAAACAGCCTTCAAAGTAAGAAGAGAGTCTATATAGGCAAGATCTATATATGCCTCAGAGCCTGGGGCTAAAGTGTTCTGCCAGTGCCTGAAACAAATCAACTCAAAAGGAAAGTATACAGTTTATGCCTGCCACAGAGATAAATGCCTAGTAGAAAGAGATGTTTTCCCATTGTACCTTTAGTCAGCTTCTGTTGACTGACTCTTTTTTTAGGCTTCTGAGTAAATGAAAACAGGAGGAAAAAAAAAAAAGACTCAATTTTGTTGAGCTAAAAAAGGATATTTACAAGCACCTGATTTAAAGAATAAAAATCCATAGGCATTAACAGCTAGCTTCCAATTTCCTTTCTGTTTTATTTATTCAGGGTAAGGCCAAAAGGTAGTAGTTTAAACATCCCGATGAGACTCACCCCCTGCTTCCACAGCCACCGGCAGCCACTGCAGTAGGTGCCTGGCATGCACGTGCCCAGCAAGTGAGTTCCTGGGTATTGCAGCCATCCCCCGAGAGACTGCAGCTCCTAAGGCACACTGCGACCTGCTGTTCCTGAGCTGAGGCCTAACCAACATCATTAACACTGACAGGATCCTAACCATGTCTTACATCCAATGGGAGGCTGCTGGACCACCCGGGGGAGCCACAGCCAACTCTGACCCAGCCCTTGCATCCAACCTGAGCAGCCTTTCCATGCCTTCCACATCACAAGGATTCCCCCAGCCAGGGCATTTACCACCTCCTGTGCTGCACGCACAGAATAGGAAGGGTGGCCTCAACCACCGCAAAGACAGTAACACAGGACAACCTGCATCTGCTCTCATTTGTTTCTGCACAATTAAAATACCCAACATTACTCCAAAGCATTACACAAAGGTGAACTGTATTTTGTCTCTGTAAGTCAATTTGGGACAGGTAATTTCATTCACTCTGCAGGAAGGTTTTTGACAAAGCACAACACTAAAAAACAACATAATTCCTTTTAACAACAGTCTTTTGTAAAAGTCCACCACATAGTTTTCTCTTTGTCTCTAGTAGTGCGCAAGCACTTTGAGAGTCACTATTCACATAAACAGGCAAAGAAGAAGAGCTTGCGCAGCAGTAAATTCCCCAAGGAACGTATTTCTTCAGTCTTTCACACAGATCTGAACTCAAACGTAAAATAATAGGGAAGCAATTGCAATTACCTATAAAACTTAAGCTATTTTATTTCATTTGGAAGCCAACCAAACACCCTATCCAAGCAGGTTCCCAAGCATAAACTCTCACTGCAGTGATCTGAAAATACATTTGGCTTCTAGTCTTTTGCTCCAAAAGCTAGATGCCTACAACTGAATATAGTTTTTAAAAAGATATCTTCTAGGCACTTGCTGGAAATTACAGACAATCTTGGGAAAAATATTAGGGTTTTTTGAATATTTTCATAAGCTATTTAACACACAAGAAATATGTATGGGAATAAATATCCACAGCTTGACAATAAAGCAAGGCACCCGGCCAGGAAGCAAGCACACACCTCTAGGAACGTAAGCTTTGGATCTGCTCCATATGTGAAGACTGTACACACACTTCGAGAATTCAGCTCTTACCTTAGGGCATAAAGTCTTAGGAACAGAGGACCTGGGAATTATTTCCATTAACAGCTCTGAGACACATAAACAGGTCAGAGGTAGCGACCCACAGCAAGGGCAACCTTCCCTCCCTCTGCCCTCCTTGGCAGCTGGGCTCTCCTGCTCCCAGCCCTTGCTGGGGAACCATTTCCCACCCTGCAGTGTTTCCAGTTCCCTTCTGCACCTGAGCTCGTGCTTCCCATTCAGAGGGACCAAGATAAGCAATCCATCAATTCTGAGTCCGTCCCAAGCCTGCAAATACAGAGCTGGACAGGGAAGTCTCTGTGGTCCAATATCAGCTCTTCTTCCCCCGGGGTTTCTCTTCCTTGTTTCGAAACCTCAGATGTGGCAATAGCTAACTCCGTTTCCTTGGGACTCTGTCTTACAAGCAAAGACCAACTTGCATGGAAGAAATGCAAACACTTATGACACCCATCAACTCCACTTCTCCATGGCTGCAGAAATCCCTGCTCCTAAAGCAGATCAAGACCCTTCCCAGCATGACCTATTAACATAAAACAGCTCCAGTTTCCGCTTAATTTGAAACACCGGCCTGCAAAGCGCTGCAAGCAGTTCCTGTACCCTCACAGTTCAAGCACAGGAGACAGAGCCCGTAATCTCGTCAGTCATCCCAGCATGAGCTGTTTGGTACTATTAAATCAGAACCTGTGGAAAAGCTCCCCATCCTCTGCCCTTGCTGCTCCCTTCGCTTCAGAATCAGCTCCAGCTCTCACAGGGCTGGCCTCAAGCTGCTGCCCTGGCACACACGGACAAGAGAAAAGCTCAGGCATCCACTGCAGTGATGCTCTGCCCTCGTGGCAAATTTTAAGAACAGGAAGACACATATAATTTGTATAATTATGTACTTATGTACTCCTTCACTTCTCCAAACATATTTAGCACAGAAAGGAAGAGAAGTTGCCAATATGTCCTGCTTAAAAAAGCAGTAGGATGTTTTACAGGGACCGTCTCTCCTCCCAAAAGCTGAACACTGTTAGCTAAGAGATTCACAGCTTCACAAGAGCATAAGACAACCTTCTTCACTCCAAAAACTCTAGGAGGAACCTCCTTTAAAAAAAAATAGTAAAAATGATTAAAACTTGGAAACCAGGTTCTATGATTTGTTGAAGGAGCAAGTAGGAACATTACACCTCCATGAAAAGACTTTATTTATGAAATGAGAAGTTACATTACTACTGCTTTGTGCAAGAGCAAAGCCCAAACAGATGGCAGGGCCGACAAGCCCGAGCTGTGCTGATGTCTGCAGGTAACAGGTTCATAACAAGGACAGAAGAAAGGTGCTCAAACAGCATTTTCAATACTTGAGGAGTTGTTTTAGTTTTTAGGACTTTGGCTCAATTTCTAGAACTCCAAGGTACTCCTGCTCAGCCTTGCAGGCTCCATGCTGCTCCCCTAACAGTTTTATATGGAGACAGCAGCAGATACTGCTTGTGTTTGGGAGACTGACTTTGTTCTGATCTTGCACTAATGCCTCTCCAAGCTGAGGCTGGTACATGTTGAAAATCAGGCTATCCATATGTTTTAAACCACTGCGTTCCTGCTGTTCTCTTTGCATAAAATCTCCACATGTATTTCTCTAATATTGGCATTAGGCTCTGATGGTTGCTTGTTGCAGCCAAAGTCCTTTTCAAAGCACCCCCTCAAACTTCTTCATCTCGTAGACGGATCTCTTCCTCAGCAGAGATGACACTTTTTCAGTAAATGGGAAATTAACTTGCATTTTGAAGATAGGCGATTCACTCTCCTACGTTTACTACTTCTTTTTGAAGCCCATTTTTGTGAGTTTTTTATTTCAGCTGAGGTCCCTCTAGCACTTCCACCCTGTGCTCAACTCATAAATGAAGCATTTAACACCAAGGCTGATCCACAGAGAGCCAAGCAAGTGGCACTCAGGTGGACTTGACACAGGCCCATAGGAAGCCAGATAAAGCAATCGGGGGCTGCAGGTCTCTGTGTCACCTATAGATGAGTTCAGCCATCAAGTTTTAACTCTGAACACAAAGTTAAAAACAAGAAGAAACAAACAAAAACAGAACTGTTCAATATATACAAGACACTTTTTAAAGGCAAAGTAATACTGTTAGACACATACCAAAAATAACATCCTATTAAAACTAGATACATACTAGATATACGTATACATAAATCAGCAGAAAGACCACAGTAAAATACATGGTGCAAGATTAGAAATGCATTGGCTTGTACTTCATACATGTATTTTTCTTTGCCTTCCATCAGCACTTAATTGCATTGGCACGTATTAGCTCCACACACACTACCACTTTAGCAAATATTATCATTCATAAACTGGGTGGCAAGGAGTGATTTGGCACAACACTTATTTGTCAGCATAAGCAAACATGCGTTCAGCACTATTGCTCTCCTCCTCCTCAGGAAGTGACAGTCCTCTGGGCTTACCCATGATTAATTGATTTGAAGTAGAACGTAATTTACCTTTTCTTCATCAAGGCAGTCACTTGTTGTGAGCGAATTTAGCTGCTTAGGGTTTCCTAATGCAAGGACACAAACAAGGGCAACTTCCAACATTACTCCCTCTCTCTGCTTTTTCTCAGTCCCACTTAGATGCGATATAACCCAGGAATTGCTGTAGACTTTGTGCAAACACTTTTTGTTTGGTATCATGGGAGGACTCAACCACATTCAATTGCTTAATCACACTTTCACTACAAAAGGAAAACTTTTTCCATAAAAGGTCTTGTCCGAAAACATTCTAGACTGCAGGCTTTCACACAACACTTCTTATTTTACATTTATTTTTCTATTATTGGAAAATTAATCACACTTGCATACCACCATAAAGAGAAAACACAAGGGCCCACACTTACAGAACTGCAGACTGAGGCTCAGAAAGGCTAGTAGGGCTGCCAAGGCCAGCAAGCACAGAAAGCGGTTGCGGAAAAGCATTATTATTCCTTCTGCTCGCTCATCATGGTTCCATCTCCGTATGGGAATGGTCCCTGTGAACAACACAAGTGGAAATATTTCAGGTACAGAAGCATCAAAACAAATTCAAATATCATCTCGACAGTGTAAATCTATTTCTTAAGGCAAGCACACGAGGTGATTCAAGTAGTATCAAGCAGTTGTCTTGACTGACAACACCTAATAGATTTCCACAAGTCAGGAAGCTTCAAGTAAATGAAGGATTTGCCTCCTCCCACAAATGCAAAACTGTTTTGGACAGGAATTATCTAGGGGCTCTGAAGAGCAACTTGGTAAATCACCCCTAGAAAAGAAGAAAATCTGATAAACTGCTGAAAAAGCTACTTCCCCTCCCCATTGAACATAAGTTTAAAAAGAATTTTGGTAAAGAGTAACCCTTTTATTAATACAAACTTACTAAAATTGAAATTCTTATTAGAGAAAGTAAAGATTTCTAAAAATTATCAGTACCACTATACAGAGAATGGAACAGTGTGTCAAATGAGGAGGAACACCTGGAATAACTTTGCATGGAAGTATTTTTAAACAACTGCTTCACAAAGATCAGAATGACGTACTTCAGATCAACAGATATTTATAGAAACTTCAAAACTTAAACATATAGTTGCAAGAGTTAAAAAATATATTTATCTTGAAAATACTTGAATAAGTAACACGCCTAATAGAAACATCTCCTTCCCTCCTTGCAAGACAGTATCACAGAAATACACACAATTTGAAGCACAGTGTTTTAACAGAGGTCAATGGCTGATGAAAAATGGTTCCTTCAAAGGAATATTGGGGTTTTCTTGTACCTCCTCCCACTCCTCTTTTTAAACAGTCAGGAGCTCTCAGAGGCTAGAGGCCCTTTCCTAGTAGCAATCGAGTGCGGCAGGAAGCTGCTGGGACTTGAAAGGAGCCGTCTGAGATTCCCAGGTCCTTTGAAATGGCTTCTGTTTATGGCAGCGCATCCAACAATGTTGACAGAAAAGAAGCTGTTTCCCACCAGTGTTTCTTCATGTTCTAGCACTTACTTGCCCATGGAAAGAGACCTATCCTTCTTCTTCACAGCTTTCAAGAATAAAAATGCTTAGGCATTTTTTATTTATATTTGCTTATGTTTAACAAAGCCTGCATGGGCTCAGAAAACTAACAATCCTATCAAGGCTGTGATTCAATCTCTGAATAATGATAATCCAACAAGACTCAAAATTTCAAAATTTTAAAAATTATTTCCAAATGATAGCTATGAATCACTGGATTTTCCATTCCAACTATTATGGTTAGTCTTAGGAGTAGTTTGATCTGTGAATTGGCCATTTCCTAGGGTGATTTCCTGGGTTTCAAGCAACAGAACTCAGAGCATAAATGCTGATCTCCCAGTAACGCAAGCAAGGGGACTCCCAGCACATGAAATCAAGAATCCAGGCACACTTGGCAGGAGTAAGCTCTGCCCGACTCATCTTACTCATTCATTTTACTTGGGGAACCACCTTCACAGCCTTGGGAACTCAGGGACAATAGAGAGAAGCAGAGTTTCTGCAAAGCAAGAAGTCAGGAGCGTTACAGCGTTTTTCCAAAACACCAGTAGCACCACAGATGCCATGGGCAAGCAGTAAAAAGAATAAATTTAAGAAATAGACAGAAAGGAAGATTTTAACTGTCTCAGTTGCTCAAAATCAAAGCTTTTCCTGGAAGCTCTTAATGAAATGTATGTCAGCCTCAGCACTAAATGAAACTGAGTTGCAGAGGAAAGAAGGTTCAAGGATTAGTGAACACAAAACATGAGGAGTGTGAGGCAGCTAAGCCAAACAGATGGAACAACAGAAGGGAAACCAACGGAAAAACAAAATTAGACTCAGCAGGGAGGAATAGGTAAACATATATTAAAAACTCTCCGGAACAAGCACTCTTGTGTGCGGACTGCATTCACTAATGGTGCTGCCGCATAAATAGAAGTTGCCACATAAGAGGAAAGATGACAACATCAGAGAGAGAAAATAACACTCACCTCAAATTAGCAAACTAGTGCAGAGAAAAGTCTAAACTCTAACTGCAAGAGCGGATGTCTTAAAATGCTTAGTTCAGACATTATAAAACAAGTGGAAAGATTTACTTTTAGATACCCTTTAGCCTGTCAACAAACTAACAGTGCTGTGTCACGGCTGATCCGAGTAGCCAGGGTCCCTGTTGAGTAACTGCTAAGCAGGCGCTGCCAAGGTGATCCATCGTGCTGGCAACCACATCGAGCACGGCGCACTCGCCGAAGGCCGAGTAAAACACACATACACACCTTTGGGGGGTTCGGAAAGCACCGCTACACGAGGGGCTGCAGCGCTGCAGAGCGCCTGCCGCCACCACGGCGTCCAGAAAGTATGGATCATTCCCTACCGAACGTGCAGGTGGGCCGGATTGCAGGTCATTTCCCAGCCCCGCTGCCTGCACTGGAGAGCTCTGCCCATTCCCAAGGTCAGTTTTATTGAGAAGTGGCATCAGGGCCATACCAGGCCTGGGTTTGGGGTCTTTTCCACCCAGTCATATCCAGCATCACTCTGGACCCAGAAAAAAACCTGGAGCTCCACAGACTTAAACAACATGAATCACAAGCATGACACGCACAAGTTGCCAGATATCCTGAGGGACAGCTGTTATTACAACATGCTATATCCGAATGCAGATAATTTAAAGGCTACTTCTTGAAGCACCTTTTACGGTATACCTACCTAACCTTTTCTTTTTTTTTTTCTTCTTTTAAACACAATACAGAAGATCCAACTCGTCACAGTGAGCCAAAGTGACTCATGGCATCGAAAGCAGCCTCAGCTCTTATGATGACAGCGCAACTGAATGCAAGCTGTAGACTGCTGCATACTCACACAGGGCTAAAAACTCTTAGAAAAGGTTGGGCCATCACAAAACTTTCCCTGTGGCCCTGCCAGCCTCCTGCACCAGCTCGGCCAAACCACACTCCAGCTTCCAGGCCATTTGGCTGGAAAAGTTAACAGCCACCTAGAAGTGCTGCAAAAGCAGGACAGCTACACCACAGGCACACGGGGCTGGATGCCTGGGGCTAGCGCGGGGATCCCCCGTGCGCAGCCAACCTATTTGTCAGGAGCTGTGCGTTCCCAGCTCCAGTTTTTCAGGGTTGAAAGCCAAACTTTTGATTATGTATTTAAATCAAGGCTGAAAGTAGCTAGTCATGAATGCTTTCATGTTTCCTGCAGAGTTAGTCATGACACGAAGCCACCACTGCCACCAAACTACTATGCCAGCTGGCTGATACAATGGCCTCCAAGTTTGCTCTATCCAGCTAGCAAGAAAACCTCCTGCCCAGCGTGAAGCATAAGCACATTATTACATTGAATCCCCAGGACAGTTTAAATGAATTTACTTGATTAAAATAGCATGTCTCCATAAATAATCAATAGTACTCTTCAAAGTCTGCTTCAATAAAATGACTGCATTTTTCTAATGTGGCACATCAGAATGGCACAGACAGCTGAAATGCAAGCAAGCAAAAATGGTCACAGGAAAAGGTCAGGGAGAAACAGTGACTTCTCCCAAAGGAAAGGAAGCATTCAGTCTGTACCTGCCTATGGGTGAAGGACACATACAAGCCTATTTTCTAGCAGGTTCACTGAATCTGTGACGGAGGGAGTAGGCTAAGGGTTATCTGGAACAATATTTATGAGGTCGCAGAAGAACACAGAAAGCAGTTAATAGCCTCCTGTCTCTGCACTGCATGGGATGACAAATCTATCAACTTGAGAGTTGTAATTAGAATTGCCTTTAGATGCATCTTTCATCTTTTCCATACGAGGGATTATTTCCCCACACGAGCCCTGTTTTGAGGGCATCTAAAATGAAGGTGACAGCTCCTGGTGTGATTAGGAGACAGACTCCTAGCCTTTATGCTCATGCTAACTAGCAATGCTTCATCGATGATTCCCCAGCCGTTTGGCAGCTGCCTTCTGGGCAGTATTCCTTTTTCCATTTACTAATACCCATGAGCCAGCACCCAGTTTCAGACAGCTGCAGAGCTCCAAACTCTTAAACTGGAAATTACAGAAAATAGCAGCGTCAGCAAGTGGAGCAAACTAATGTTTTATTTGGTGCTTCAAATACAGGTTTCATTTTTTTTCCTCTCACTGGATAATATTTCTGTAGGAGTGAAAAACACTCTCTGGCTTCTTGTGGTTATGACCAAACCCAACATTGGTACAAAAGCCTGCAGCAAGTACTAGAAAAGACACAGGAGTGCTCAGAAGTGCCCAGGAGGGCAGCACAGCCTGTGTGGCTACTCACATCCAAGGGGCAGCTCAAGGACACCTTTATCAAGACCTGTAAGGGGGCCAACCCTATAACTTCAGCCAGTTGAACCAGACGGGCAGTTCTTGCTGCCCCAGAGTCCCTCTTTGCACAGCATCATGCACTGGCACCTGCCATCCTGATAATCACAGTTCTCAGTCTATTCGTTTTCTCATCAGAAAACAGTTTTCTTTCACATGAAGCAGGTCGTTCAACTTGACATAAGAAAACCAGGTTTCGAGGAGAGTAAAACCTGTTCACCTAAGTTGTTAAATAAAACCTGCTCAGTAATGTCTTTTTGCAATTGCCCATGCCACGGCTTAATCTGGAAGTAAATGAGTAACTACAAAAACCAAACCAAAACAGAAACACAGACCTTGGCTGAAAGCACAAGCAGTTTAGCATGCATAGGAGAGAGCACAGGAGAAGCTAAGGAAAGTCATGGTAAGAGAAGCATCCTATCATTCACAGCAACCACGGACACAAAGGACATAACGCAGTGCATACCTAACCATGCATAACTCTATTTTAAAGCTATTTATAATGCATTCCTAAATTTATTTTCAAATTACTTGACTTAACATTCTAGCAGGAAGCACCTGATTAAAAAAGAAAAAAGCTGTTCAAATCACTCAAGTATATATGAGATATTTAAATATTCCCATCTAATTTTCTGGTTTCTCCTGCCACAAGCGACTTCCCTCTCTAGTTACTTTTAGAAGCCTCATAACCAGCAGAGCTGGTCTTCCTGAGACGTGCAACAGCTTTTCAAAGTGGCATGGCAGCACTGCACAGCCTGACAAGGCAACAGGCACAAGCTCCCCCATCATTAACTGAGCAATTAAACAGGCCTCTTACTCAAGTTTTGCCCCTCTGCAGCACTGGTCATTTGGACTGGGCAGGAAATACAGACCTGGTTCCAAGCCCTGCTAGCAAGAGAAGGAGCAAAGATGGGCCACAGCAGGAGAACCAACAGTGCCAGCAGCTTGATGTTGAGCTGGAAGAGACCACCAACCACTCAAGTGCCACAGGAAGCTTCTTCACAGGAGAGGCAGGTAGCAGAAAGGAATCACTGTTTCCTACTTTTAAAATCCTCGGGGTAACAAAGGACCATCATGGTCCAATCTCAAAGGTTGAAAGGCCAGAGGAGGCCAGCACTGCTACCACAGCAACATTGAAGAGTGTGAAAAAATACTCTTACGGTCCCTCCACTGTTAGTCCAGTTGATACCAATGACTTGGGAGCAGGAGGAGGGTGATGCTTTCTAGAGACAGGGCAAATGATTCTAAACGGCTCGCATAAGACACAGTAAACGGCTAACATGAGACACACAGTGATCTTCATGTACAAGCTTCTTCAGAAATCAGGATTTGGTTGCAGTGCTTTAATCATAACACAACAAAGAGAGAAAGAATGGATGAGAAGAGAAAGTTTAAAGATAATTCACTGTCTCTATAACAGAACCATCCTGACTTATCCCAACCAGCTTTCAGGTTTGAGCAGGACTGACTCACACCTTTTTACTGCAAGCTCTGGGAAAGCAGCTTTCAGCTTACAACCAAAGTACATCTTTCCGCTATGATTCACCTTTTTCCACAGATGAGCTGCTAACAGGCATGAGCAGGACAGTTCCACAACTCAGTTCTGCACCTGAATTTTGTCCATCCATGTCCTTTAGAACAGATTTCTTTGATGAAGACTAGAATCTACAAGCTTCTGGAATGGAGAATAAAATTGGTCTTAAACACAGCCACATAAAGTTATCTACATTCAAGATATGTTTAGTGCACATTAATGCTATAACATTACAAGCCTCCTTTCTGACATTTCTAATATTGAAAGTTGACTTATTCTGGATCCGGAGCTTTCCTGTTCCTGGATTTTCCTGAGAGTTGCATCTGTTTCTGACAAAATTATGTGCATATTTTCTTGAACAAAAATAACTGAAAATGATGTGGGAACTGTTAAAGAAACGAGGTGATCACTAAAAAGTTTTATTCCCTTATCTTTCTCATTACTTTGATGCAATAGCATTTAGATATTAAGGTTACCTCGCCTGTACTCTGACCATACATCACCTTGCAAGGGACAATTTCTAAAACTAAATGTTTCTGGTAATTCAAATGGCACTTGTTTAATAAGAAAAATCATCTCGGCATAAGCTGTAAATATATGTTTTTTATTGAGTAACATTTTAAAACTGCATTAAGGAACAACTGAACACTGGAACAGTATTTGATAAACTGACCACCATCATTTGTAGTACATGCAGTCACTACAGAACCTCAGCTGCACAGTTATTTCTACATAACCAAAAGTCCTTATAAACAGCAGCATGACTAAAAGAAAACAAGCAAGCTTTTGAGGCAGGAATAGGGCCAAAACACAAGACACCACAAGCATCCAGCTGCTCCTGGAGCATGTGCTGCACTGGGCCCTCTGCCTTTGCCAGTCTCTTTGCTCTTCATAAAACCATAGCCAGGATAAACCACAGCAGTTCTCAACAGCTGCAATTCAAACATCTTTCTTACATCCCGCACGTCCTCCCCTAAGAAACACCTCCAGTTTAATTTAGCCTCCTTCCCAAACGCTCCTGCTGCAGACGCTGGTCTCAGAGTCAGGCTCCGGCAGGAGGCGAGGGCAGGAATCCCGCCCCTACCAACTCACTGCTCGGTTTATCGAGGACGCCAAAAGCTCCCGTCGCCACAACACAGACATGACGTGGCCCCTCCACCCCTCTCACAGGCTACAGGAGCCCTGGCTGCCACCAAACAGACCAGCAAAGGCATTGTGCAAAGAAGCCACTGAGAAACACTTACTGCAGCCTGCCTTTATTCTCCTTTATGTTCTGCTTTATGTGCCAAATTCCAGCGTACATTTAGACAAAGTGATGGTCAGCAACAAAAGCCGTGCTCAGGCATTTGCTACCTCTGTATGGGGTCTTCTAGTCACACTGGTGGCTTGGGGACGCTCAGCCTGTCCCTTCCCCGGGACAACATCCACCTCTCCAATTGAGAGGTCTGCCTTTCCACCCGGGGTCTGCATTTCCAAACTGCAGCCGTGCTGATCCTTCGTTTCATCAGGTGTCCAAAGGCAAACATTCCCTTCACCTTGAATATGTGCCAGGCTGTTCTTCCTCTAGCTGCCAATTCAGGGGCCTTGTTCTGCCCTATATACATGTAAATAAACCACCTTTCTCCTCTTTAGTCTGGTCCCTTTTGCAGAATCTGTGTTCTCAAGTCCCACCAATTACCTGTCTCGCTCCTTCTTCCCAGTAGGATTTGACATATTAATTCTGTCAGCATAAGCATACATCAGCATATATATTTATATAAATAACACATACAGAGAGCACAAATGCACTTAAAAGCAATACTTCCCTATAGATACAGAAGATATACAAGATACACATAAGATATGTATATAGATGTATATTTAAGATATATATAACACTGTATACAATATTTCTCTTTCATTACTTATACGTTAAAGAGTTGTAGCTACACAAACTGGAAAAAGGTTTCATGAAATTACTCGGTCTCTTCCGAAAAGCCCATCAGCCACGTGAGAAATGACTACTGCAATTGCCTTGCTGGCTTCCTGCCTCCTCCCTTATTTCCACCTTCCTTTTAAGAATTAAGTTTCCCAGGCTTTAGTTTTTGCACCGTGATGAATTCACACGTCTTCTGTGGTTTACTTATTTCAAAAGCAAATGTCTGAGTGTATGAAATAGTTCAAAAAGTAGGTGTCCTTAGCTCAGGTTTCTTTTGATCCATTTAAACCATTAGTTCAAGGGATCTTTCCATTCAAAGCATCCTTCCAGTCTTGATTAGCTCTATAGCCTGGCCTTGACTAGCCCTTTTGGTTTGGAAATAAGGTCAGTATCCTACAGCTCAGCAGGTGAGTTCGAGCTACTTATTTGCAAACTTCTGCAGGGTAACAATGCCAGCACTTCACCTTAGAGATCCCATGGGAAAAAATATTTACTACATAGGAATTTATCCTAAGCCCAGCTTGGGCAACATCACCATATTCCAACTCCTTCGCCACTTCCACTTCTCTGAATAGGAGAGAAAGTCAAAACAAAAACTAAGGAAGTGCTTTTACTTCCTTAAAGGAAACCAAGTCACTCTTTACAACATTATTATAAAACTACTTGGCGGAAGCCTTAAGATTTTTGATGGCTCTGGGCCAGAACTGAAACATAACTGGCAGAAAAAACAACATTCCTAAGCAGATACACAATTAAATAATTCTTAAAAAAAACAGTATCAAAAGATAATTACTTTAAATGTGTAAATTTAGAATGACATCCCATATGCTCAGCATGGCACACAGATCACAACCAGTGACTCATCAGATAGAGTCTGTGCATAAAGGCAAAGCAGTTCATGTGCTTGACTTGCTACAAGGTTTTTAAGTTAGGCTTTTATACTTTTCTTTTTAAATTACTAGAACAGCTCCTCCTTCCCCACACCCGCATCTCCATAACTCACCTTCAAACATGCCTCTGATCATGAAGCTGCCTCCAAGATGGGACCTAAGCCCTCAAATCTGCCTCTTCTCTTGTAATGTCAAATGAGTCTGTTTATGAGCTGCCCCCACTGCTGCTTGAGGGTTTGTGGTTCTCACAACCTCACACAACTAGGCTCATTTGCTCCCCATTCTAAATTCATTGAATTTGGGGAGATTCCAGTTAATTTCCAAGGTCTAGCTGTCTCCATGCTCAGAGCGCTCTCACCGTCCCACCTTGCATCCTCTCCTCAGGCAGAGGTTTCAGTTGTTTATCCTTCATCCCCTGGGAAACTTCCAGAATCTGAACCCACCACATTCCCTCAGCAACTCATCCCCATGCAACCCCCAGGATTCTCAGCCAGCCAGGATTCAGCTGCACTTCACATCCACTGGCCTGGCCATTTCTGACATTCTACTGTAATGCAAAACATGATTTTTGTTAACTTATCTCTATTTCATACCTACATGAAAAACAGGAGCTCAATGATCTGACACGAGAAAAGTTTGCGAGAAAAGGAAACACTGATATTTTTATTACCAGCTGCATTTCTATTCCATCCTTATGCTCAACCCATATTTTCAATCCGGATCCAGAAGTGATTTTTCTCCTACCCACATCCTCTGCTGCAACAACCAATTCCAACATCGTACGCTAGGTGATCCAACACTTCCATATCAAACACCTCTGTGCATGTCACAGTCACCAACCCCAGTGTAGACACCCCCCTAAATGCTTCCTGCCTCACAAACAGGAAAGCTTTGCTTCTTTCTACAGGTCAACATGTTCACTTACAAATACCAAAAAAAGAACCAAACTGACTATCGTGCCCTCCTTTTGCAATCTAGGCCCAGACTGGTGGCTAGAGAGAAGCATTAGGGCCGTGGGCATCTTCTGCTCCCATTCCTCTCCAACATCTCAGTTGCCACCTGGCCGAGCACTGTGTCGAGGGAAGTACCCTGATCCCTGGCCCACGATAGAGGAGCAGGAGGAGCTCCCAACCCCAGCACAAACCACACTCTTGAAACCACCCAGCACTGTCCTGCTCAAGGCAGCTTAGGGGCACAGATTGCTTCTTGACAAGGAAAAACAAAGGGTTAGGTGACCCACACTGGCATTAAACAGTACATCCTCATCCTGGGATTTTTGTTGCTTCGTTCCAGGAAGCTACTTTCAGAATTGATCGCCTGGAGAAAAGCTCCTCACGAAGGCCACCAAAGGCACACACAGGAACACAAGCCTGGGCTCCAGCTGGGAACTCATGCACAATTCGTTAGCCAGCTCAGCAGCCTGAAGCATGAGGAACAAAGCATGAAACACAGAGCACTGTCACACACAGGTCAGCATTACTCTGTCCTTGCAAAATAATCATTAACAGCAGAGTGCACTGGGTGTTCGTGGTGCCCTTATTTTAAAGGCCAGGGAATCTCCAGCAGTAGCCTCACCTTCTCCTGCATGAGCACAATGACATTTATCGTAATAAGCATCGAGACACATTTACCAGGTAAATCAAATCATAGTAATCCTGCAACAGCTTTCCGTGGGCACTGACTTCGTTCTTGTTACATGAAGCACTAATGTCGCTGCAAGAGCTATGGACACAACAGCTGCATATCCCTCGCTGACCAGCACTGCTGACTGACCTGTGCCTTTTCTGAGTGGCATGAACAAATAAGCCTAATTATTTCAGCCCCCAAATGAGATGCTTTTAAGAAATACTTATGAATAATGTAGCTCTTTCATGCCCAGTTTTCCCCATCTATTAATCAATATGGACCAGTCCATCAGTCTCGCTCTGAATCCCTTCCCTGCCCTCTGAACCACTTAGCACAGTCCCATGTTTATCACCCTCCTCTGCAGTCCTCCCGGCAAAAACTCCTAGTTTAACATCACGTTGCACAATGAAGTTACACTGCTTCGTGTTTGCTGTTTAGGATCAAGCTTTACACCTGTGACTCTGGCATTACCCAGACACAGTCAAAGAGTATTAACTGATTAAAAAAACACACTGCAAAGCAGCGATTCCAGCAGCATCTTCTCCCACTCCCCAAGCGGCTCCTGAGAAAGCAGCACGCACAGACCATGTGTACTTCCAGGACAAACAGGAATCTTCATTTTGAATTCCCAAGTAAGTCCTGACACTACCAAGCAAGTCATCAGGTCGTGCGGGCTTTACCCGCGTGCCCCTGCACAGACATGAGTCAAGATTCAAGTTCCCTCTATTACAGTTTTCAGAGGGTAGGATTTCCTAAACTTCCAGCTCAAAACCACTTACAAAGTTAAGCGGCTGCCTAAAGAGGCACCACCTGGGTTTCATCACAACGTAGCCCAATTTTGGTAGCAAACGTAGCAAGCCATGGCCTGCTCAACACTTCTGGAAAGTTCCTATATAAAATTTCAGTCATCATCTTCCCACATGTAGTTTTATGAACAACTGTTTCCAGTTATATTTCTACTCCTGTGTAATTTATACCATGCATCAGCCTGCATTTATTAAGGAAGGCATTCTGGAAAAGCACTGCAAAGGAAAACTGCTTTTACAGCCTTTTTATCTGTACTGAAATATTTCAGTGCAACTCCAGTAAGATTATCTTGACTCTAGAAATCATGCAAGTAGAAGTCTTGCATGAAATCTCCATTTAAAGTCTCCCACCAGGCACTTGGCATTTCTTCCCTTTTTTCCCCCCCTACACAATTTAAGTTTTTATTTAAAATTAAATTTTTCAGCCAAGCTTGAGTATTTTTGAAGGCAACCTTTTGAATGTGAATCAGCACACAGCTCGCGCACTGACTCTCACCATGAGTCATGGGATAAAAGCCACGTTCAAACACTACCCGAACACAGGCTGCTGCTTGAGTGTCCCTGAATACAACCAGAGCCCACAGCTTGGCCAACGTGCCTGAGCCTTCTGTCCATCTGGGATACCTGCAGGAGCGTCCCTCACGTCCTCTCACACCCGTCTGTCACAGGATCCCTCTGGCACTGACGGCAACACTCGCACGCTGGGTGTGCGCCCCCCACGCACAGGCAAACTCCAGTAACAGGCACCCGGCCCCACGGCACAGCTAGGGGCCACCTCCTTCCTCCAGGACACCAAGCACATACAAATGCATGTCTTCATAAGCCATTCTTCGGCCCACTTGAGCACCTCGTTTACTTCATACTGCCAGTACTACTCCCTGTATGAGGGGAAGAAGAAAAGCGACTAGAACTAACCTTAAGTCCAAATAAAAATCACTCTTATGGCTGTATTAATCTGGCATTCATCTTCCAGACAATATGCAGATACACCCACGATTGATGCTTCCATAACAGAAACGTACATGCAGTCTCAGCAGGAAAGGCATCGTCCAGAAAACCTCAACCCAAGTTAAACTGCAGAGCTCTCCTGTGAGGCTATGGAAAGCAGAGACCTACATAAGAAGACTCGCGGGAGGACACACGGTGTTCCTTCTGCCTGGAGAAGTTGTGGCAGAGAGGCAGGCAGGAGTATACAGTATATACCCCATTGCAAAACCATTGCAGGAAGAAAGATCCACGAGGCACGTCCTGCTCATTCCAAGAGGTCCAGTTTTTGTACTAGAAAAGCCCAAGGACAGATGAATGGTGGGGGAAAGCCAATTCACAAAACCGAAACAATGTAACGCTGTGAGGTCTAAACAAGCAGGTAGTGACCCTGCAGCAGCCCCCAAAGCACAGGGCTTCACACCAGTCTCAGCAAGGTTTCAATGCTTCCTTTTTTGCCAAGCTGTCTCCATATCCACTGAAACTTACAAAAATTAATGTTTCAGCACAGCTGAGTTTACATAAAATATTTAAGAATCTACAATTAAAAGCCATTAGAGACGCATATGTGCTTTAACCACATACACTACTTCTAGTTACCTTTTCGAGACTATTGAAATTAAGCAGCTTTTGCTTTTCATCCCACTCACACCCTCCCACTACAAACTCTGCCTGAGCTAATCCTCCTCCTGCAGACGTCAAAACAGAGCAGAGGTATTACAGCTACTTATTGCTAAAGCATGCTGGTTTAATATCCCATTACTACCGTAACGCTGGCACGGTAACTTATTACATGTGGCAGCGTTTGCTCAGGGATGGATCCACTTAGACTGGAGTTTCCCATCCACACAGAGCTACAAGTGGGAGACTTGCAGAAGAGGGAAAAATAAAGACCCGAGCCAGAGATGCTCACCTGCGCTAGACAAGGACACACTCGGGTCCTGCCTTTGTGCGAGGCCAGACACGCAGGAACTCACGCCGCAGAGTTCCTTAACCCCTAGCTTCCTACCACTAAATGCACATACCTAAATGCATGTTTTTAACGAAATAGTCTGAGGGAAGACAAGAATATCTGCGTGTCAGAAAGCACTTAGAAAAGACAAATACATGCATAATGTACATATGTGTGCATATATATTATATACAACACATGTACGCCTGTCTGCCTACTCCACACTTCTCGGAGTTGGAGGCTGCTCCGCAGGGCCCGGGCCAGAAGCGGCTGCTCCAGACCGAGCACCCAGCGCCGCGGGTGGGACCATGACCCAGCCCCAGCGCGACCCCGGGTGGCCCCACGCAGGTCGGCCCGGCCCGTCCCGGCCGCTGCCGCCGGGCGAAGTTCCCCGCGAGCGCGGAGCGCCCGGTGCCGCCAGACCGCGGTGCCGCCACCCGTTCATGCGGGGCTGCGGGCGCCCGAGCCGCCGCGGGGCTGCCCCCCGTCCGCCCGCCCTGCCCGGCGTCTCCTACCTGCCTGGGACCGGAGCGGGAGCTGCAGCCGCCGCCGCCGCCTTGCCTGGCTGCGGAGCGCCCCGCGCCCAGGCGAGCGCCGCCCCCGGCCGCCCAGCGGCGCCCCCTGCCGCCCGCCCGCGGCCCCTCCCCGCCGGGCGGCACCGCCCGCGCCACGAGGCCTCCGCTGCCGCCGCCCCGGCCAGCGCGGTCCCCGCCCCGCCCCCTCGCGGCGGCCGTTAACGAGCGGCTGCGGCGGCCGTTAACGGCGGCGGCCCCAAGCGCCGCAGGAGCCTCGCTCCTTTCTGCTCTCCCCGCTTTCCGCCGGCCACATCTCGGAGACCCCCCGCGAGCTCCCGCGGAGCGGCGCCCCGTGCAGCACCCGCGCAACATGGAGGTGGCTGCGGAGCCCGCCGGGAGGGTGACCACGGTCCGACAGGAGCAGGTTGATTATTTCTGTTAACGACTGCGGGCAGATGCACTTGGGCCCTCTGCCCCGGTGACCAGGGGGCTGCAGAAGGGTAACATCCGCTGCCCTTTGGGGAAGTGGCAGTTTTCAGCCCCATCAGCCAGAGGAACGTTCAGGGTAACTAGTGAAAACAAGTAAAGAAAAAGATCTTGTGTACAGGTAGTGCCAGCAAAGGCACTTCACCACTCGCACCCAAGTGCCTGGCACCCTCTGTTTGCCCATCGGAAGACTCCCAGCTAGTCGGTCTTTCTCCTCAGGGCTGATCTTTCCCTACCACCAGGATCACACCTTTAAACCTGCAGCTCTGCATCTTTTGCATATCCCCATGTGTCACAAAGCCCTGAAGCCGAGTCCTGAGCTAATCCTGTGGATTTGGGGAACGCCCAGACTCAGCTCCCTTCCTAGGCCTGCTTTGACACGCCTGTGCCAGCAGGACCAGCACACAGAGACGTGGTGACACCGCGCAGCTCGCACCAACGTAAACCACAACCTGCCCCAGAGCTTTTGTAGCTGTTGGGAGTCAATTCAGCAGAGCCCCACATACAAACCCAGGTATTCCAGCTCCCAGGCACCATCAGCCCTTATCTGCATGGCCTCATCTATCCCAGGGTCACCATGACCAGTGATCCCTGCCCTGGCACAGGGCCCACACACAGCCTAATTTGCTTTTGCTGACACCATGTGCTTCCAGAGCCAGCAGGCCTGGAAAAAAGGTGGGGCGTGTTTCCCTTGCTGCACTAGTATCCTTGCCTGACCGGTCCCATCACAGCTGGATCCCAGAGCTCCATCTCCTGAGCTAGGGATTCACACAGCTCTGCCCCACAGAGTCCCAGGCCCACGAGGGCATCATTTGGCCATGTGGAGAGCAGGGCCTCACAGCTCCATCCATCCACAGGACTGGATGAGGAGCCTTCACCTACTGCCACTCTCAGCACATGGCCTCCTGGCCAGCACCTGCACATCAACCACACAGAAGCTGCTGCTCGTCCAGCTACCAGCACCACATAGATCACAGCTAATTCATCACAAAAATTTAAGAAAAGGCAACCATCATCTGAAAAAGATGTCTTACAGAGAAATAAAAGCTAAACTATGGGACCCCAGATGGAGAAGAATGAGACTCCTGACTGCTGTTGCCCAGGTCACTTTAGGGCGCTGTAAGATTGCATAAAGCTCAAGAGCGGCACAAAGAAATCGGGCCGATGCCTACCCACGAAGCTCAATACATCCTTCAGAGAAAAATCATCTCCATATGGAAAGAGTGATTTACGAGGATAGCAAATGCTTGCCAGGCCAGTTACACTTCCATCTGCATCCAGAACAAAGTGCAATTCACAAAGGACTTGGAATTCAGGAACTTCCAATCTGCTCTCTGCCTAATAAAAGGATTTAGTTTTCTTCACAGAATCTCTTTTCTTTGGAGAATAAAATACAGTTGTCTGTATACACAAAAGACATTTAAGCTTTGTTGGAGATAAAAATGATTGTTATTTATAGCATAACAACATATGCATTCAAAACTATTAATACCTTGAAAAGGTAAAACTCATCTATTTATATTTTATCAAGATGAAATTAGAGAAGCCAAACTGAATACTCACAAGGGCGGGCTCTGGGACTGCAAGTCACTACCATTCTTGGCCTTATGGAGAGTCCCCACCGTGTCACTTCACTTGATATTTTAGTCAACTCAGTCTATGCCTTTTTATACATGCCCTTGGCCATTATGAATCCACACATCTTTGAACAGCATTAATACTATTACATAGCATCAAAAATTGCTCCTCTGGCAACATCTTGAGCTATTTGTACAGTAAAGCAAATCCCAAAGTTAAGGATTCTGGTACATTAACTATTGTTTGCTTTGGCTATGCATGGATTCTAAATCTGTGAGCAGCTCTGTAACACCCACCAACTGCTACAGACACAGTCTATTACACATGGCCAAAACATTGTCATGTGGCCCTATCTGACCTCAATTCAAAGAGGTAAATTGGCAACCTAAATTACAGGGGATAGGTCACTGTGAAATGCATCCCTGTCCAGGGAGGTTAGTCTTAAATTTATGGCTAAGTTAGATTCCAGGCTCCTGATCCTGGCACTGCATTATTTTAAGGATAACTAATTATTTTCCAACTGTTTGGTTTGTAGATGGCTTGTGGGCAAACCGGTGTCTCCTTGTTCTCTGATATCTCATTGAGTTTCTTTGTGCTGTGAAGTAAGGCATGGGAAAACAGACACTTACCTACAGACCAATATAATGTAATTGTGAACAAAGGATGATCTATAAAGGAATAAACACTCCACACAAAAGTCAAATGGAAATAGATTAAGAAAAAAATGTATAAACACTCTCCTCTTTTTTAAAACTAGCATTCTTCCCCCTGCTTGAACCCAGTGATAACAGGAGTGTTACCTGATTATTCCTGAAACTGAGTTCACAAAGAAACAGCTTCTGGTTATCACTCCTGAAAACATCCTCTGTCTTTTAGGGAGAGCCTCAGCACTTCACAGCAGAATGATCACACTATATTTGAATTTTACTGGTAAATAAGAAGTTGAGATAAATCAATACTGAATACACAGGCAATACTGAATTACATACTATATATTTAATAAGGAAGTTGCCCTCATCAATATACAACTAGTATTAATTGGAGGGTCTTTTTATTGTAACTGTATACTATTAAACTACACCAGATATAAAACTGGTCCTCATGCACCTGACTTAAATACTTGGGATTTTAATTTCTTAAAGTGAAAAGAACACTGCAAACCAAGTAAGTGAAAGTTTGCTAAGAAATAATTGATTCACGTCACTGTCTTAATCAAATAACGTAGACAGGAAGCTGACTTGTTCTTAGAAATCACTCAGTTCCACTTCTGTCCTAATGCTTCATGCTCTGCACCCCTTAAAATCTTTTTAAAACTCACCCAGATACTGCTTAGCATCATCTTTGATGAGGATCACCTGGAGGCACCAGATGAGCAGAACTCTGAACTAGCGCTTATAAGGAGTCTCTAATACAGAAGAGTAAACTAACAGAAGAAAGGGAACAAATAAAGGGCAGAGATAACAAAACAAAAGGCTGTTCCACACCACTATAACCACCTTTCTAGCTACAACAAAAATCAGAATATTTTAAGTCTCACAGCACTACAAGCTGTGAGGTTTTCTTTTTTATCCTTATCATTTCTGCCTTGGTTCAGCACTTCGTGTTTATCTTTAAAATCAACAGTCATGGATTATTAGTCTCTATCTCTACTGAGCGTCTTTCCTCAAAATTTGTGGCAGAACAGCTTTTCATCTTCCAGGAGACAGATTCCTGTGTTACAGCTATCTTCCTTCTTGCAACCTTGATATTGTTAGAGTACCGTCCCGTTTCATGTTTGCACAACTCAGACAGGTCCAGTTAAACAGGATTTGTAGCATCCCATTTCTGCCTCCTTAAATAATGTTGCATCTTCAGCAACTTTACTCAGAAGTCTGGTACAACTCAAGCTAAATTCAGCCACTGATCTCTCTGAGAGGAAGTCTAGACTGAAACTTAGGTTTCGGTCTCAATTCCTTTTACTGTGTAAGTGCAGTAGCAAGGAGGAAGAAAGCGGTCACTGTTCTCACACACGAGACTGCAGGCTTGCTGGTAAGGGGGGGATTTCACTCACTCCTAAGTTGGAGTAGATTCAAATTGTGTGACAATAATAATATATGAATATATATTAAACAGAGGAAAAAAGTGCAGGAATGAGATATTGCTTCTGAGGTTACTCCTCCGCTAAAGTTTTGAGGCTCTGTACTTCTCTTTTTGCATGATACTTTCCGCAGTGTGAATCATTCTTTCCATTCCCCCCGTAGGACAGCAGCTGGGTTTCCCAGCTACCTTCCTGGCTGCTGTAGAGGGTCATTACTCTCCATCAAGTGAAAGGTCGCCCCCCCCCCCCGCCCGGCAGTACACATTCCTCGAGAGCACTGCTTTCACACTGCTAGCAAGCCTGCCATGCTTTAAGTGTCATTCTCAGTGCTTCTAAGAAGCTGCTTGCAGTTCTGGAAGGAAACCCTTGGCAATCACTTCCTGGTGCCTGCCTTTTGCCACCACATACCTGGAACATGATGTCACCTTTTCCCAGCTGCCCTGGGCCCTTCCCACGTCATCCCAAACACCAGGGACTGCTCTAGCTAGTGCCCGGCACAACCAGCCCTCGCTGGTGGTTCTGAGTGCCTGGATGACTCACATGCGTGTTTTAATACTGCATTCTTACAACCCCTTGGGCTTGTTACTCACCAGGTTACCTCAATCTGAGGCTCATCAGGTCTTGAGATATCTTTTTAATCATTTCATAACTATTGGGGTTGATACAATGTCAAAGCTGTTCACCCAGATTTCTGTAATAATTCTACTGCATTAACCTAATTTTAACCTTTAGGTAATAGGAGGGTGCCTTTTTTTTTATTCTTCATCATTGCTACACATACAGCTTTAGAGCATTTAAGTTATCTCTGCAGTGAGTCACTTCCTTTAGCCCTCAAACACCATTTTGCAGTATATCACAATGTTAATTGTTAATTATAGTTAAAAGTTAAATGTTACATTTTCACCTCTGGCTCTCAAGTACAGCTTCCTGACGATATCACAGACTCATCTATTTTAGCAATAATCAAGCAATCAGCAATTAAAGCACATGCTCTCTAGGAGCATTAACACATTTCATTATTTTTTCTCTCCCCTCTTCTACTGGCTGATTAACCCCAAACAATAATCACAAGTTCTACATTGTTTCCATTGGTTATTAAATCAACATGGGACGAGATGCCTTATCTGCCTGTACTTGCCAGCATTTCCCTTTCTTCTGCCTCACATCATAAAACCCTTCCTTTGTTTACTTTGTGGAGTACAGAGGACTGCTGTTTGTGCCTGGCTCAAACTTCCCAAATACAAACATATGTGGTATCAGCCAGCAAACAACAATCTTCCACTTGGAACATCAGCTGCTCTAGTCGCAGATTGAGCCTCCAAACAAAGGTAACTCAAACAGTTACTTTGGTCCATTACATTATTCCCCCTTCTCTCTTTTTTCCAAATGCTGCTACCATATAGCTGGAAGCTTCCTGATTTTAGGATTAGGAACTTTAGAGGCATCCTATCCCAGCAGAGCCACATCTCATCCTAAGAGAGTTCTGCATGGTCACAAGCAGTGCAAGAGTGTGTCAAAAAACCCAAAAAATATTTAGTCAAGCCCTTTGCAATCATTTAACAAGCAGAGAAGAGTGCTGGATATTCATTATCTGCAGTGACACAGACAGACAAAGCCCAAGGTACATGGAAAACAACAGCCATGGGACAGAAAGCCTAAGTCAAAAAGCAGTCAGCTCTCTTCAGGTAAAAAAGCAATCTTTAACCAGTCCTCAAACCATGTGAAAGGCTTACAGCAGGACAAACATGCTCTTCGCCCCAGAAGTACCTATTTTACTTAAATATATCATTCTATAATTACATTCTGTCCAAAAGGAAGTAATCTGGCAACATTTAACAACAATGTAGTTAGCAACCTACAAAGGAAGCTGCTTTACTTCTTGTGGAGTGGGTATCACTAGCCAGCAAGATCCTGCCTGTGCTTTATCTAAGTGTGCAAGCAAGGCATGATGTGAAGAAAAAGATATTTGGACTGTCCCTTAATGGAGAAATCACTGCAAGCAGCAGATTGAGACTGAGGCTGAAACTTTCAAGAGGAAGTCTACACAGCACCATACTCTTGGAAGAAAGTGTTATATATAAAAAGATCTTCAAATATGCTAAGAAAATATCCATATAATTCATGGTTGATTTTCATCCCATCAGAAAACACTTGTTTCCATTTTGCAGAGGTTTAGTAGTCACCTTTGCAGGCAAATTGCTTTGCTGTGGACACCTTAACACAAGATCCATAAGTTGTTTAGCTCAGTGCCACTAGATGACTGAATGACACTAGGTTGGTGTCTTTTGACACATCAGTCTGGGGGGAAAAAAAAAAATTGTTTATGGTTTCATTTTAAAGTAGTTGTGATCAAGATGATTTTAACACTATCTGGAAAGCATAAGCAAACTACTTAAATCCAGGCTTTTGCTACCACATTTTAGAGCCTGTTCTGATTATAAACATAATCAACTCTCATAATTTATTCATATTACTTCTGTCCAGGTGTCATTCCAAATACAACTTCAAGTTTTAATAGCATACACGATATACAGAGAGCTTTGCACATAGCAAAACAGTGCTTAAAACAGTGTTGAAGCACCTGCACTGATACAATGTGCACACAACTGCTCTCCAGCGTCACTTAGGATCACCAGCAGCTCCTCCTGCCTCCCTGGAATAAGCAAGCCCTTCCTGCACCACTTAATTGCTTCCAAGAGGAGCCAAGGTCCAGCTGCTCTGTCTAGCAAAGCAGCCCAGCTGCCTTCACTCGGTCCAGGGGAGCTGAGGAGATAAGGACAAAAATGCAACATGCCCCCCTCTTCAGGAGCTCCATTCCCAGGGCATCATGAACATGACTAGAATCAGGATGGCACTTTCTAAACACTTCTCTTGGGAGCAGCAATTGGCTTCCTAGGCAACCACAGCAGGCACATGCTTTATTATTTACATAGTGATAAGGGTGAGGGGGGGAAGGAGACAAAAATGCCCTTATACATTCACACAAGGGTTTCCTAGTTTATGAGTGTTCCTGCCCAAAGCTGCCATTTTTGCTGAATTCAGATTCAGCCTGCTAAAGCAGCAGGCAGCAGAGTTATTTGGAGCGACGGCTTCCCAGCCTCCCATCGCCGCAGAGAGGGGAGCAGATGGTGAGATGCCAGCAAAGCTCGCTCGAGCACAGCCCTGTGTTTCCCATTCCCGAGGAGTCCCCGCGTGCCTTGCTGGGGAGGATGTCTGGCTCCTCTGGTAGACAGGGAACTGAAAACTTGTCACTGAAACCATGTGAATTTTAAATATGTTTGTTTTTACTGTTATATCTAGTTCTGAAAATTGCCAAAACACAAATCAGGAAGGCTACTCACCCCAGGGTAGGGAGAGACCTCAACACTGGAATCACCACCAACAACTTGTCCATTTCCCAATCTCTGACATACTTCAACCCTGCCCATGAAGTGTCCCCATGCGACATGGGAACAGATAACTGTTCCTTCCAACTATCACCTTTCTGTTTAAAGGTAATGCCAAAGGTACCCCTGTAGCAAGATGACCATCACACAAAGATGCATTTCCACCGAAACATAAAGCTAATGCCTCAGGATCCTCGATAAAGGCACAGACGAGCTCGTGTTGACATGCAACCGTTACCAAATCTTCTGCACTATAAAACCTCACACAGAACAGCAAGGATTACACATCTGTCTCCTCAGCATAGGCAGCAATGCCAACTCGCATGCAACCCAGCAGGTAGAGATGTGTTTGGCGTGCTTACCTAATATTCCGTCCTACGCATGTATATGCAAATACAGTGTCTCGGCTACACATTATCTATCTGAATAAAGATAAAAAATCATTGCATTACTTGAAACGAGGAATACCAAATCATTTGATATGAATCTCACTTCCTATTTCTATGAACAGATCAATTGGTTGAAGATGTAAGACATGAACAGCCTGGAGCTATGTCCTAGTTTAAGCAAGATGAATGGCACAGTTAGACTCACCTTCCCCAGCTTCATACTACTGCTTAAATTACCACTGGCTGTGATATACTGTGAATCAGTAGAAGGCTTCTCCCACATATACTGTTATCAGGTGAGCTTTCAGCACCAACACAAACACTTAAAATTGCACCAGGCAAGAATAGTTGTGCACTACATGAAAAGCCACATAGCTCAACTTAATTTCTTTAACAGCATTTGAAAGTCTTCAGGTTGGGAATACACCTCTTTTCGGGAGCCTTGGGCATGTCAGAAGATGCGCGTTTCAGACTGCAAACTCCTTCTTGATTAATAAACAGAAGGCATCTCCCCAGAGCTGTAGGAGTAAAGAAGCTAGAGGAGAGCACAAAGTGAACGAGAACAGCAAAGCTTTTTCTCATAGCGAGAAAGGAAGTGGCTGAGTGTGGTTAAGCTCAGCTTCTCTTTCTATTCCCATAGAGGGTGAACATTTTTAACTCTAGTTTCCTTTGCTGCTTTTTTGAGCAGCCTCGCCAAATAAACAAGCCAGAAAGCTTGAGAGCTGTTTGACTCTTAAGAGAACTTGTTTTCTACATGGAAAAGTAAAAAACTTTTTGTATTTCATCCCACCTAGATGAGCCTAGAGTCAACACCAGCGATGAGCAGGCAGAAGACGGTATTCCAAGTGGATCAAGACAAAGACAGCAATTGCAGCCTTACCCAATTCCTTTGGGGTCCTTTCAGCCTCTCCTGATCCCTTACAAATCCTCACACATTCTGGGAAGAGCCCAAGCCATAAGGATTCCATAGCCAGCCAATTCCTAATCCTTTCCTTTTCGCCCTCCCTCCAGGAGACCAGAGCACACGCGCTTTTCAGATACTGCACAGCTGACGTCTCAGGGATCCAAGCCAGAGCTTCACCAGAATTCGGTTTTGACATTTTAACTGAAACAGAACAGAGATTGCTAAATAAATACAAAGCAAAAATAAACACGCACATATGCAGATGCACGGACCTCTAAATAGTTTCACAATAAGCCTAAAAATTGAGGTGATGGATATGATCCTGACCATGTATACAGGTGCTTTGCATAGCTTAGGCAGCTCAGAAGAGCTGGGGCACCAGGAGACAATGCCTTCTCTTGGGGAGAGGAAATTCCTAAGGCTATTCCTAACACTTTTCCTAGCAGGAAAAGTAGTCTAACCTAATCTAGCTAAAAAGATCTTAGGTAGTTTTTTTTTTTTTTTTTTTTGGGGGGGGGGGGGGGGCAGAGTGTGGGAGGTAAAGCCAAAAAGAAGGATGCAGAATACAGACCAGATATATCCAAAGACTGCAAGCTGCAAAGGTGTTTGCAGTTCCCACTCAGATTTTGACAAAGACTTTGTAACATATTTCTGGGCCATCAAGTATCCTCACTTTTCTGAAACCTAAAGCCACCTCTTAAAGCTGCCCCCCTGTCCCTTGCTTAAGGCTCCTTCATTCTCAGAGCACTATTTAGCATCACTTTCTACAAGCAAGCATAATCACACTCCCCCCTACCCCACTACTGGAGATACGTAAAGGGGAACAGGGAGTGCTTACCTCAGGCTTTGGAAAGCCGGGCACCCACCTTGCCAGCACTGGAGACTGTTGGGTGCCCACCCCACCCACCAGGCTCCCAAAATGGTCAGGCCCAGTGCCATCAGGGAGCTCACTGCACAGCTTGGGGAGGGGATAATGGCCCGGAGTTGAGCTTAAATGGGCTCCTGGCCCCACAACCAGGGGTAGCTGAGAGCCCCAGGTGGGACTAATCACACTCATTAGGGCACCTGAGTGCCCTCAGGGCCCCGACACACATCCCTTTCCTTTGAGAACCTCTGGCAATATTTCTTGTTTATGGCAAAGTCCAATAGCTTCTTCCTCGGTGATCTGTGCTGCATATTAATCAGTTCTTTTAATATTCTCCAAAGAGCATCCCCAGCTCACAACAAGCAGCTCTGAAGAGATTTCCACCATCAGTTCAAACATGTGTGAAGAGTACAAAGCAAGCAGAAAGGCGAAGCACCAGGATATGAAGCTGAGAAGCTTCCCTATGTCAAGAGAACAGCTGAAGAGCCACTACATGCATTGGGATGGCAACAAAATCTGCTTTGATGCAGCTGACAACTGCTTGGAGAAAACTGTAGCTTTTGAAGAGCTCTATAAAATCACAGGAGCTAAGAAGGCTACTTGGAAACTGTCATTTATTACTTATGTCAGAAGGGGAAATAGAATACTTCCATTTTCACTATATTAAGGACAGCATAATTTTTATGCTAAAAGAACTAATAACAAGTGAAATGATGGCAGTAGAGTCAGCAATGTCCATAAAGAGTGCCTGCCCATATAACTCATCTGCCATTACATCTTCCAAAAAAAATTACCTCTTTGTTTTGTTATCTTTTGCATACAACAAACTAACAGGATTCAAAGGCAGGACAAGATCAAGATAAGATGGGAGGGTATTGAAACAGAGAGAATGAATGTGTGTCGATTAAATACTATGTGTTGATTAAAAAAAAAAAGACTAATGATGGTTACCACAGAGAAGAGCTAAATAACACAAATTGTATGCATGAGCATCATACTGCCTGTAATGAGAAGAATCAACCAAGCAATTGCCCAGATGCTTATTAGCTCAAGTACACATCTGAAAACAAACATATTCCTGTGAATGGAGCTGTCAGTAAGAAACTGATTAATCCCCCAATCTCAAATAAAGAGTGACCCAGCTGCAGCAGCCTTCATAGATTGCTTTTCAGATAAGTAGTGATAAGGAAGAATGCTATTCCTGCTATGCAGAGAAAAAGCTGCAGGCTTCTCTGACAGCAATTCTGGGCTCCCACTCGGGAGTGAACGCCTGTGCGGGTGCTGTGTGCTGGGGGGCGGCCGCAGAGCTGCCCCCACGTAGCCCTTCCTGGGTCCCAGGGCTGCCCGAGACTCCACATGGAGCAACAGCCCCGGGGCCTCACTTGCCTCCAGTCCCCAAGGGGAGCCCCAGGGCTTGCACAGGGTCCTGACAGCACTCTAGCAAATCAACTGTTCTGAGACTTTCATTACCATTCCCCATTGCCAATAGTTGGATATTCCTCTCCAGAACCTTGAAAATAAGATTAGCCACTGACATCTGCCCTTTGTTATGTGAAACACCGCTGTTCTAAAATTAACACTGAACCAGAAACAGCATACGAGCACTTTTTCTCTGTGTGCAATGCCACTTTGGAGACTCTGTGAGCTTTTAAAGTAGCATGCATAGGTTGTGCTTGTTTTGTAGACTCATTTCAGACACATGGAAGGCTTCTGCCATGTTCCCAGGGACCTCAGTGGGATTATGGCAGGTGTACATTGGAGTGATTACAAGGAGAACCCATCCTTCTCCTGAAAGGAGGACAGCAATGAGTGCCTCCCAAAGCCATGTGCAAGTTCTCAGGAAAGCATTTGGACACCTAAACATGTATCTGAGTTGCACTGAACTTCTGCTAACACCAGATACATGTTTAAATTTATTTGAAAAACAAACTTTCTCTCACTTGGCACAAACATAAAGCAAGCGGGGTCTTAAGTTCAAAGCCAAATGGGAATTATGAAGATCAGCTTAGGAGCGTCAAAGAAAGGAAAACCCAGGAGCTCAATCATGTCAGGTAAATTCTGGTAAGGCTTTATTGCCTTCAGGGGAGGAACCACATGTCATGGGAAAGACAACAACTAAAAGCAGACCTACAGGGTGTTCTACAAAACTCAAATGTCTTCTTGCTGCCTAAACTTAGAAAAGTAAAACCATGGCCTAGTCTTTGCCCACTTGTGCATTAAACCTTCTGCGAGTAAAGTGAGATTGGATTATTTGTAGGTGTTTATTAGATATTTTGCATATGAGAAACAAGCTTATTTTTTTATCAGTTTTAAGACAAAACACCTTTCTCTAAAGATAGTGTCAAACTTTTAGAAACTCCTATTTACAATGCATTACAAATTCCCTCCCCCCTTTTTTTAGATTGTTCTACTCTAACAAATTAGAAAAGCCCTAAGGAGCAGGGGATATTAGTAGCAGACTTTTAGTAAGTCTTCCAAATCCTACGCTGATTAATTTGTTGATTAAATATAGCAGCCTCTTAACCGCTTTCTCATTTAAAATGGCAACTAGGCAGCAGAATTGATAAAATATAACTTCACCCCCAAAAGCAGCACCAGCAGTTTTGGGCAGTAGCAAATAGATATTTTTCCTTCTCTCATGTACATAATTACTTCTTCTCTAATAAAAGTGCAATTCATAATCCAGTCACTGTAGGGTTTAGGTCTTGGGATGCTCGCTCTCATTATATGATGTTTTAAGATCTAATTTATCACATCACTTGTCACAGCAGACAATACTCTGTTTAGGTTATTTTATTCTAGGCCAACAGTTGGATGGGACTGTAAGTGAGAAAGCTAATTCAACACTCCAATTGTCTAAACAAATGCTAAGTAACAAAATGTCAGAGATTGTGTGTCTTTCCTACAGCTGATAAATGCGAAACGACAGTTTTTCTCTCTGGTTTTAAAGATAAACATTTCAGTTCTGAACAGGAGGAGGTGGGTAAGCAAGTGGCTTTGAAGACAGGAGAATAACTTTGTTATTCTTTACAATGAATGGCCCAAAGGCTGAAAGCCAAATACTTGCCATTGTATCCATGATACTGCTGTCTCGCTAATACACAAAGGGATGGCACACAGGCTCATGCAACTTGGACTGCAGCAAAGGAGCAGGGATCCCAGGATGTTCCCATGGAGCTTGCATTAGAAATGGAGACTCACGGTGTGTTTAATCTCATCCCCTGAAAGACTTAACCATGTGTCAGCTGGCAGCAGCACAATTAGATATTAGATTAGAATAGCAATCTGGCAAAGCAAGTCTAAAATTGCAGAGTTTAGAAAAAAACAGCACCATCAAAAAAAAAAAAAAAAAAGATCCTAACACAAAGGGAGGAAGGGTCAAACTCAACCCACTAAAGCAAAAAGAGCCTGAATCACAAAGGCTCTGCCTTTCCTCAGCTCATGCCATTGTTATCATGGAGCAGCTCCTTTTGGGGATCACAGCCCATGTGATGCCCTGGGCTCACCCCAAAGTCACAGGGCGCAGACAAAAAGGCAGCTTGGCACCTAGTGAAACAGGGACGAGACCCGAGACACAAGGCAGCTAAAACTGTGTCTGTACGCGGAGGAATTTCCTTGCCTGAAGGGAATGTGTCAGTGTCATTGCTCGTCTGCTTAAAAAGACCTGAAAATGTTCAGGTCAGACTTACCCTCAAGGTAATTTTATCTTATGATATGATTATCTGTATGATTCCAGCTATTGCCTCTGAAATACATAACCAGCAAAGTCTCTCTTCTAAATTGCAGTATAACAAAACAATGCACTTAGTATCTCAGCCTTGTCTCTGCTTATTTCTGTTCCTTTTATATGTTCCTCTCCTCTGGCACAGCTTACACAACAACAGAACTGAACAGGGGCTAGCAAACTCTTACTCTTGTGGCCTCTGGTAGAGCTCTAGCTTCACATCATTTATGAGCAGATGAACAGAGATGCAGTTAACACATGGTCCATCAGCTCTTGCTTTATTTACCTATACCTTTAAGTTGAATTATAAGGAAAGAACTTATAAGGAAATAAACCATTATACAGAAAGAATTCAACCTAATCTTTATTCCTGCACATTTTATACACCTTTTAACCTTGTCTCTTTCCCCAGTAGAACAGTATTAGCTCCCAGACAGACGTTACTGCACAGGCTGCTTTCTGGTCATTCTGTTCAAATAGCTAAACCTTCATGGCACTGCACAGGATTATTTTCAAAGCGGGAATAGAAGATATAATGACAGGTAAGGCAACTGGAACAGCAAATAGCAAGCTAGACCCTGGATACAGTAACAAAGACCTGCTGACAGGTAACCTGCAAAGAGCTGGAAAAATAAGAGCAAGAGAAACAATCTGAGCAACTATGAATCTCCACCAGGTTGCAGGATTCAGTATATATCTTAAAAGGCACTAAGACCAAAGGGTGAATCAATGCTCAGATAATATCTCACAGTAGGTTACCAGCAACACATCCTTCAGATTATCCTAGTATCATCTATGATTAGAAATACTGGGGAGCAGGGACCTGCTGTGTTTAAACAGCACTTTATTTTGAACGTTCTTCAGTCTGAGGAAAATATTTAATACAGTAAATACAACCCAGCTAAGGATGTGACTAAACTAAGGAACTTACCATTTGTGCCGAAAGGTAGAGGCTAAAAGGGGGCACTTTGCTGGTCTTTTCAAGGTCTTGAACTGGGACTGCCTCTCCCTTTAATATTTAATTGTGCCAATTCCAATAAAAAGAGGAGGGAGGTAACATTTGCCAACAAAGACAGGAAGTATTATCAATAGAGGACTGAAATAACCTACAGAATGAAATGAAAGATCTTGGGGATGACAGCACAGAAACTGGATGCTATTTTTTAGCACAGCCTGCAAAGCTATGTATTGAGGGACTTGCGGACAGCTGAAAATGACTGAAGGGAAGAATATGGTCATGCTGGTCAATCCCCGGCACTGTGATGTGTAGCACAGGGCTACGATGCAGCTGCACAGGCAATTAGCTCAAAAAAAGGATCGTATCTTTTAGTGACTCTTTTGACACTTCGTCTCTTACCAGAGAAAGATCCACATATTCTACAATTCGTCAGAAACAGCTCTTGAGTTTTTATATCCACTTACGTCTTTATTTCCCCTACAGATAACAACAAACGAAAAGTGTTTGTGATTACACAAAGAGCAAGCATTCTAAAAACAGGAAAGAGGAACACTGAAGCAGCAATATAAATGTTGGGGGTGTTATTTTCTATCTGGATAGAGCCATTAATTCCAGAAACACATCCAAAAGCTGCCTTTGAAAACTTTCAGCAACACGGATTTCACTAGGTTCAGTATTGCTCCAGTAAATGATTTATAGGATATGAATATAGGGTTCATTAGTAATGTCTTACCAGTTCCCTTTCAGCAACCTTTCAGTGCTGGTATTTCTATGCTAGATCTACATCAAAAATTCTGCGTGCTCGAAATATTCAACCAATGTTGTTCACAGGCCACAGAAGCCAGAACCAACAATTTTCTTAAATTGAATCATATTAATAAGTTCTATTACTTCTGAACTGAGTTATTTTATTACTATATAGGTTATTAACTATGCTAGCAGCAGGACATAACAAATGCAAAATACTTGTTCAAGAACACTACTGTTTTCAGCAGGGAATAATTAAGAATACATTTCAATAACATTTAGGATTCTAATGAATAAAAGATAACTCACGCAGGCAACTCAGAGCACTGCATAATTTTCTCCAAGGGGGTTAAAATGCATGATGAGTGCCTAATTCATAAGGAAGCACTTCTGGGTCACCTATTTCAATAGCAGACAAGATGTGATCAAGGTTCAGGTACCACATAGGTTTGAAATGTCACCTTTCCTGCAGGAACCCTTCATCAGGATGTCAGAATTCTTTGGCATAATCCTCCTGAAAAGCAAAAAAAGGCTCAGAGAGGTACAATTTTAGAGCCCCAGCACTTTGCAAACAGAACATGCATCAAACACAGAAATCTTCCCTCTCATTCATAGCAGCACTGATTGCATTTTCCCAGCTGGATCCAAGTTGGTAAGCAAGCCAAACGAACATGCTCTCCACATCTCCCCAGCAGCAACAAAATGAAGGCAGTAAAGAAAATGACAATCAAAGTCTGCCTTTTTTTCCTGATCCTACTCCAATCCTCAAATTCTCCTAATTGCCAGATGCAGTTATTTAGTTGTGTATCCTCAAATTGCCTTGATTTTATTTCTTCTAAAAGAGTAACAAAAGGAAGCATGTTTGTGTGACACAGTCCATTCAGGACTTGGCTACTGGTGGCAAGTGCAGGCTCTAGTTCAACTGTCTAAATCACCTTGGATTCTAAATCACCACAACACGAGAAAAAGCCAGCTAGAAATGTCTCCTATTTTATATTTACTCCTTATTTCTACTGGATTTCTATATGCCTTTTTAGGATGGCAGAGAGGAGGATAGGAAGAGAAAATAAGAGAAAAAAAGAGAGAAAACCCAAGGGTGAGGATTATGTAGAGCAGAGGCATTAGGTAACCTGGATTGAAGAGGCAGTATCTGGATGCACAGCAGTGCTGCTCTTAAAACTACAGATGTTGAAATTATCAGAAATTTCTAATGAAGCATATACAAGTTTTTATATGTTGGGGTTTTTTTAGACGCCTGTTTCTCCGTTGCTTAGGCTGAATACTGAAAACCAAATACTGAAATTTAGTTACTGACTGTACTCTCCTGGCACAGCCCCCTCCTCGCTCCCTCACACAACTCCACAACAGCCAAACAGCTTTTTCTTCATTTTCCAAACTCCTCCTAAGGCTCGAGCCAAACCTAATCAATATTGTTTGCTCAGACACGCTACAACTGCCCTTCCCTATCAGCCGAGCTGAGAGCAGCCGAGCGCCCTGCAAGGCGCTCCAGGCAGTGTCTGCGAGGACAGCAGGCCCAGCTGGGGCTGCTCAGGGCCACGCACGCTTGGAGGAAATAAGGGCCTTTGGGCAGCCCCTGAAATTGCCTGCAGGAGGAAAACGAGGCTTTTTCTGCCAGTGTTTGTCACTGTTGTACAAAATGCACTGCGACTCAAATTTACCTGCTTGGCACCCTGCTCTGGGTGTAGGCATGTAGAGATTGTAGCTGACCAGCCTTGTTCCTGCTCCACATTGGCGTAAGCTGCACCAGAGCAAGACTTAAGACAGCTTTATATTTCTATCTCTCTGCTGCTACCAGAACTACAAAATCAGACATTTGGTTAGGTCTGTTCCTATGATAGTTTCGGATGATGAAGGCTCCTCTGCTCCATAGGCACTTTCCTCTTTGGTTCAGCTCCCTTCCTAGAATAAGCCCATTCCCTCAGCCTGTTATGTCACACACTAATGATTTGTTTTCCTTGGTTTTATTCTTGCTACTACATGTCTCTCCCTTTCAAAACAATTTTTGTTTCTTATCATTAGACTAAATTGCTGTGCAGATTCTGCAAGTCGCATTTCCTTGAAAGACAGTGACAATTTTGTCTCTGGGTAATGTTCTGTATTTAAGCTCCTGGTCTTCTTGTTCCTGGAACCTCCAGTTAGGTTATGTGTTTAGGTATAATGTGCTGCATTTACCAGCTTTTAAAGGTTTAAGAAATTTCAAGGAAAACGTGGAAAAGTTATCATGGCAAATCTTATGCTTTAAAGCAAGGAGGCAAGCAAAATGATCCTATATGCACTCATCTCTTAAATTCTCCACTGACCTGTTTATGTTTAGAGTCAGCATTCTAGGTGCTGCTTGGCCAGCAGAGATGCAATTAAAATGATGGTTGTGATATGGAAAACAAAATCATAGAAATTGGTCTCCCTTACACACGTTCACTAACTGCTCTAATTTAGCCTAAGGAATATGTGGTTGTGCTTTTACATCAGAGCTTTAGAGGGCATATTTTAAACAGTAAGCTTGTGGTAAAGTCATATCAGGCAGTTCTGCACTGTCAAATCGTCTGATCTCTGCAAGGCAGCCTCCACAACCAGCAGCAGGGAACAGGGCATCAGCTGGCAGCTCTAAGTTCATATTGAAAACACGGAGGCACATTTTGCAAGACAGCTGTGACCTGGCTCTCGGGAGGCCAGAAAGCACACAGCAGTGCACTGAATCCTAATGCATATATTGACTTCTCAGTGCCCTCCACAGTGGCACCCATTTCCCTTTACACACTAAGTCATTTAATTCATATTTGCTAAGGGTCTGTGCTAACTCATTACAGTCCAGCTGAGGCTCAGATTTTACACAATCTCAACCATGTGTCAGCAACTTCTCCTTCTCCTCCCATTCTCTGAGCAGATAGAACTTCATTCTTGAAAGAAAGAATGGAGCTGATCTAATCACGAGGGTGAAAGAACCTCTTTGCTGACAACAGAGCTAGGAGAACCATGATATTTCTCTAACTTTTAAGAAATTTTATACAAGAACAGGCTTTGAAACACAGAGTACCAGAGGCTTAGCAATAACCTACTTGATGGATATATCTTTTCATTGACTAATCTAGTGAAAACAGATAGGACTTACCTTTCCTGGAGTAATTGGTCTTTTGACCATTTCCTGGACATATTTTCTTGCGAAACAGTTACCACTCATGACAAATATTTTGCAAATCATGAACAGAGGGCAGTGAGAGAAGGATCCCCCTGAAAGCCAAGTAACTACTTTAGACTTACCTTGGTACAACTGAAGTCAGTATTTGGCCCCAAGCCTTTGTTTTAAGAATCTAAGTATAAATGTCTTTCTGAAAACAGCAGTTACAGTACTTCCAAGCAAATTAGGCAGAATTCCAGGGCTGCACTTGGTTTTACTGGAAACGATCTTTTAATTCATGGTAAATGAAGAACTAAAAATTATGATCAGGTCGAGAGACAGCAGGTCTGAGGTGCACTGCAGAATGTAGATCAATAGTCAGAAAATTCAAAATAGACTCCTATCTAAGCGTCAGTGCGTATTTCCCTCATGAAATGAATAAAGTGCTGCTCTATTGGCAACCTCATTATTCACTACTTAGCAAATGCAGTAATGACTTTAGGCAAATGTGAATATTGACCCTGAACAATCCCGGTACTGTATGCAGGAAATGAACATAAATGAAAATTGTGTTTTGTCATAGCCCCTCAAAGGCCCAACAGAGCAGAAAAGAACTCAGAATTTGTGCAGATTCTTCTACTGAATCAGAATTGCTTTGAAAAATCCAGAGGTGGATGGACAGCACAGACTCCTGCTTCCCTACCACAGTGCTGACAGGGACAAGCAGAACCAGGGCTTCCTCCATGGACATGCCAAGCGAAGCAAGGAATAGAGTACAAGAAATAAGCATAGAGAGCCTGTACAGTACAGGCTGCTGTATATAGTGCAGCCGATAACCCTTATTTTGGCTAACAGTCTAGATAGCTGCCTAGGCAGAGATGGGATATTCTAAAAGACAACATAGTACCACTCTGGTCCCAATAGGTCAGAGTAGGTTCAAAGATCCCTACAAAGTCAGGTCAAATGGAATTGTGCTCTCTCAAAAACCCTTTGAGAGGCAAAACCATCTGAGGAAGGTGTGACAGGGGGACAAGGCCAATGGTGCTTCATGAAATCAAAATGGTCAGGAAGGTTTAAGAGGAAGAGACACTACAAGGAGTCAGTGAGATCTTGGGGAAAGTCTGAGGACACCTGTGAAGTGCAAAGATTCAGTCAGTGAGGTTTCACACACGAGCTCTCACAAGAGCCAGCTTTGGGTCTCTGTAGAAAGCTTTGGAAGACCTGGAAAGGGTAACTTCTTTATCATAGCCATAGGTCTGGATTCCTGCTGCCCATATCTGCAAGGAACAACTCTCACCTCTATTGGTACCAGCCTGAAAAGCTGGAGCTTGCTTTGTAGGCTGAGAAAGAAACAGAATTAAGAGGGAAACCTCTGTCCCATATTCCCAAATACCTGCCTCTCTTCCACAGCAGAGGAAGGGATCTTCTCTCCAAGCTGTGCTAGTCACAGCTACCTTCAGCAAAGATAAAGGATGCCATTTCCCAGCACCTTGCACTGCCCATCCCTTTGGTAGTACCTTAAAATGGTGAAGTGATAAATCCGTCTGATAACCTCTCCTCAAAAGTGTTCCAGGTCTTTGTGAAGAAGCCAGCAGTAGAAGACAGATGTCGAAATGTCTTATTACACTGTGAATATTTTAATGAGCTGTATGTCTATGAAAGAGATGTCATAATAAATTACATGAAGCATACAGGTACTTTTCTATGAGGCACAACGGTACAATTTTCCTTTTCCTTCAAGGAAAAAGAATGAAGTGATAACTTGCACTCAACTCAAGGCAGGTAATAGATGTCTCACTGCAACAAGGTGCAGTGTTTGTTTACAAGATTATAACTTATAGCAGATAAAATTATAGGATGTTATGAAGTTTAAGAAAAGCAATGGCTATAGTTAAGTCTACTGCTGCTATTTAAAGTGTACCTGTATAATTAAAGACACTTTAGAGCTCAGATTTCTCAAGGGATTTCTCTGCCAGGCAAATGCCACCTTTATAGTGATGAAGCAATAGTTTGTTTCAAACGAGTCCTCAGCTGTGGGGCAGGAGACCAAGAGACACTCACATGTACAGTCTGAATAAAATATCCTAACAAATAAAAATTGATTTGATGCAGTTCTTAGTGCCAGCTGCACTATAATAAGCTAGCAGGCTTCAACTGATTGACATTGGTCCCTAATAGGACTTTACATCATTCTTTTAGTAGATCATCTGGGTGTTTTTGTAGTTCTAACACTTCAAGATTTCTTAAACTCTCAATATGAATAGGATTATACTAAACTGACATCGCTATCACTATTAGTTATGCTTAATTATTACCTGTCTTCTGAATACTCTGCAAAAGTCTGGATGAAAGGGAAACATAATAGGTCTGTCTTTTCCTTAATGAGACTCACTTGGATACCTAGAAAGTCAGAAAAGGAAGTAAAATTTCTACCCATTTTCCATCACATTCTATTTTTATTTCTCTAAAGTTGGCAAATCTACAGGCACCAGAGCTCAAAAGTCATCAGACAAGGAAGAAGAATAAAAACACAGTATTTTTGAGTTCCTCTGAAAGCCACTGCAATTTCACTGTAGTAAAAGGTTGTTCACACAACACATTTTGTCTTCTGTACTATAAGCAAAACTAGCTGTGAAGAAGCATTCCTAGACAGAAAGTCCCGAAATGAACTGAACTGTTTGTTAGAAGGGAGTGTCGTTCCCCAGTAGATTGAGGGAGGCTGTTCTGAAAGAAGCTCTAGCTTTTATGACACCTGGTGTAATGTGCTGCAAATCTTGACCTGTGACCATTTCAAAGCTTGAAATGCAAAGACTATAAAATTCATTTAGCCAAGGGGAAGCAAGAGTGAACAGTGCAACTTGTAAAAATAATTTTTCTTGGTTTTCTCTCATATGATGCTGCGGGTACCTTGCTGCTTGCTTCCATCACATTGAGCAGCGAGTGTTAAAAATGAAAAAACACATATATAAAGGTTATCTCCAACTCCTTTGTCATTGGCTATCGTTGCATGTAATTTTTAAAATGCCTATTGGAGGTCATGACATGGAAATTACTTAATGTGATCGCATGTGTGGTCTCCTGAAAACTATTTCACACAGCACTGTTGTTCCACGTGCGTCATTTCCTTTGCATACCAGCTAGTGTTCAGCTGTTTAAAACAATCAACTCCCCCCCAGTCCCACTGTTTCAGTGAAGACAGTTCTCTGATCACTTTCCTATATTCTTTTCCTGTGATTAGTGCACAAGGAAAATATTGATAATGTTAACAGGAGCTAAGAGCAATGTTTTTGCATTTTTTAAATGCAGTAAATTCAATAACTTTTAGTAAGCTACAAATTTTGCCTAATAACCAAAGGCTGCCTGCTCTGCCTCCCTGTGGTTAGTGGCCTCCATAGCACATTGCTGTGTTGAAGAGAGGAAGTGCCAGCAAACCCAGGTCCAAAGGGAAAGAGCATCCGGGAAATCCTCCTATCAGGGCATCCTGCAGGGTCCCTGCTGCCAGGACTTCCCTCAACAGGTTGCTACTTACCAACTTTTTTCAAAAGGTTGCAGTTTTATGCACTGTGCTCTGTGCGAACAGCCCATGATTTCTTTTTGGACTCGCTTTAGGGGAGGCTGGGTTAGTAAAAGCCCATGCTGTCAGGTGAGAACTTGTGAAAACAGCCTGCAGATTTCTCAAAGGCAGATGCTGAGGACAGGAACCAAGCTGCCAGACCAGCAAATGGAAATTACTTAAGCGACCACGAACGTATGGTCCCCTGTACCCACTTCATATGCCTCCTGTAAGCCTCAGCTCACACACAAAAGCAGCAACCTCATGATGCAACAAGCTAAGCCCCAGTGCCTGCCTCCAGGCTCATGTGGGCCTGCGAGGGGTTTTGTGCTCATCACCAGCTCTGCAACCCATGAATACTTTTCGAACAGGCTCAAGGAAATTGTGGGTGTCGTGGAAGCCACAAGTACCACCAGAGGTGAAACGATGTGACAATAACCTTGGCACTTCTCCAGTCTGATAAGATATTAAAAATATATAAGCTCAAAAAAGTCAATTCCTAGTCTAAGCCAGCAGAATTATGTCTGAGGATTAAAACCATCCTAATGGAACAAATTAATCTCAGAGGTGAGACTTTTTGAAAATGAACTCTTTGCTAAATTTGGGTTAAATTTGTCTTTTCCAGTCAAAGGACTGATGTAATATTCTTGTGTGCCTTTTGGAATAGGTTAAGGGTTTTTATTACTATTAGTCTTTCCCTTTGTTGTGCAACAAAGATCACCACAACCAAATTATTAGTAGTATCAAAACAACTTAGCTCTGGCACTTTAGAACAATTTTCACTATTTGCATAAAACACTTGCATTAAGGACTCCTGACACACACCTCTCACAGAGCATCGTGTTCCCTCCTCTTGGTTTTCCAGCTGGGAAACACTGTGACTGGTTTTCATCTCTCTTAACAAGGTGGGAAGCCTTGGCTTAGTCTTCTTCACCACCAGAGGGCAAGATGTGCCCACGGAACTGCTTGAAGAAAGCACAACTAGTATATCCAAACTGTTTATTTTAAAAGTACATTGTTTCCTGAAAACAATTAGGATCACACAAATAAGAGAAAGAAAGGACAAAGCAGGTCCCCAAAACTTAGGCATATTGAACAGCCTGCAAGGAAATAGAGAGAAGGGGATAACTTTATCTTCAACACTGAGCAGTTTTGCATTTGTTTTGACCAAAAAATTGTTAAGTGATATTATTGATATTTTAGGACTTCATAATCATTTCCCTGAAGCTGTGTGATCACCACAGAACACCAGGGCACTCAGTCCACAGCAAGGAGCACACTCGACACAATGGAAAGACAATAAATACTTAAATCTAACACATCTCAGTGCAAATCTACCTTCTAGGGACTACTTTCCATAGGAGCAAAACAGTTCATTGCTAGCATTTATTTAGATATTTCATATATAATTAGATGCATTAAATTCAAGTTCAAAGTAGAAAATTAGAGTAAACACTGATAAATTAAGTGTATAATGTATAAGGATCATAGGGTGTATCTTCAAATATCACAATTCAAAGTAAAACAGATCTGAAGGGCCACCCCATAACAAGTCATAACCAAGGAAAATCAAGTTACTGCTCCAGTGTTTTGTATAGGACTCAGTTGGAGGACTCAGTTAAGATATGAAAGTAACAGTACCTACTCCTCAGCCACTTTACATAACTAGTAGAAAGACAAATCAGACTTCCTGTGTAGCACCAGTTATACCAGCAGTACAGAGGTATCTACCATATTGCAGAGTAAGGAAGATTATTCAGTTACAGATTATTCAATTATTCAGTTACAGGCCCTGAAGGCAAAAGATGAAAAATCCTTCGGAAACCAAGCATCTGTTTTTCAAAAACATCTGATTTTTGAACTTATCTAATAGAAGTCTTCACATATACACATACTTACAGACTCACGTCAGGCATTGTCTTATAAACCTATTATAATTAAAAATTTGGACTTTCCTAACTAAATTAGCACCGGAAAAAAAAAGAGCCAAACAATTAGTTTTCAGATTTCACATGGAATTGCAAACACACAGAACACTCTGGACACACAAATATCTCTTCACAAAACCCACTTGCCTTCTTTTCTAAGCATTCTTCTTTCCAGTCTGTAGGGAAGCATCATTGGGAACCACACGTCTTCAGCAGAAGTTTAGTATCTGTGGCAAGTGAAAAGAAGTATGTAGCTATTCAGCACCTCATTACTGCAATTTATATCCACCCAGGAGCTAAGCCCTTGCAAGAAATTATTTTAGATACTTCATAATGGAAAACTGGCTTATTCTAAAGGCAAGTTTTAAAACCATGTATTAAAAAAAGGAGCACTTCTCATAGCATAATTCAGAGGGCCTCCCTGCTCTCCTAAGGGTACACAAACACTGAGAGGCAAGGGCTGCAGCTCTCTGCAAGGCACTAAGGCCCTGAAAAGCTCAGATCCTCCCTCACACACTACTCCCAAATCCCTTTGCTAGATACCATCATTGAGAAGCCTAATGAAGTTTAAAGTGTGTTATGCTAATTATCACATGGACAGATTGAGAGGCCAGATTTTTAACATTTTTCTGCTCTCAGAAGATAACCTACATTCTGGCCTTGTTTTACTCCTGACTACGGTTTATTCTGGCTTTGGTTTGTTTTGTTTGTCATGCTTCAGCTCATCTGTCTGCAAAGCAGCTTTTTTAAAACACCTCGCAGAGATGTAGTGGCCGTTTTAGAGTTCCTTAAGCCCTTGGACATTTGCAGAACAGGCTGCTCTGTTAAAGGTAACATTCTCACACACCTTTTACTTAGATACTTAAAGGGTCCATTTTTTCAAAGAGTTTTAAACACTAAGAGGAAGGAGGGAACTGAAACAACTAAAATCATATTAGCCAGTGAGAGTAAAAATGAGACTTAATGAATCTGGTGCTGATGCTGAAACTCCTCATGCTCTCAATGCAGTTTTCAGGAGACTGACTGCCTCCACTGAAGCTAGCACTAGTGAGTGACGCTCTGTCAGTACTGAGAAGTCAAAGGCTTGAATGAACACAGGAATTCATCTATATATTCACCTCAGAAAGAGTTTGTTACAGATCAAGATAGGACAATAAGTACTTACAGATGGAAAGTGAAATGAGAAATCAGTCATGCCATTTCCAGCTCACAACATACTAACTCTCCTGCGAGTTGTCCTGTAGTGCTGCCTAACAAGATTCTCCATGATCTTAAGGCTCAAGTCCTCAAGAAATAATTAATGTTTTTTGCTTTTCTATCAGTGTAAACACAGTAAAAGCATTTTATTCAATACTGTTGAATTTCCCATTGTAAGCCTTGAATTTCTTTGTGCCCACACATGAAATTCAGCACTGACTTTGAGCATGTAAAACTAAATACAGAATTGTGAATGAGGTGCTAATTTCCTCCATTTCTGGTATGCTGTATCACGATATCTAGAAAAATTATAGCAGAACTTCTAACATAAAAAAATGCACTTCTGACAATAAATGGGTTACCTCCATGAGAGGGTTAAGCAGTTTTCAGAAGCTGCTAAGCAGACTCTGCACTGATAAGAACAAATGTTTTTTCTTTTTCCTTATAAAGCAGCGTTCCTAAAATTCCCTCACCAATGCTTTTGTCCCTGCTCTGCACAAACTGGTCCTAACGGGTTCTCACTCGTCCAGACAACCTACTCTGAGCTTGTCTGGCCATGAGAAGGAATAAATCTTTTAATTAAACACTCAATTCTTATAATTCACTGCCAGATTTCTCAGTAACTACTGGCAATAAGCTTCTCGCTAGCAGATTATAGAGAGAGAGAATGGATCCACAGCTCCATCAAGACAGACTGTGCAGGCAGTGACAACGAGCAGCCTGGATTGTCCAAAATCCGTGTCTTTAAGCCGAGATTGACTGATGCGACTCCAGCACCACGGCACAGCCAGAAACAGGGATTTCCTGTTCATGTCGGATAGTCACACTGAAATGCATCTAATGTCTCCAGATACCCTATTCCACAGGGAAGCAGTGAGATAGGAAATGTGCCTCACCAGTGGTACATATGAGGAACTAGTGACTTCAAGGACAGAAGGGACACAGCTGCAGCCATTTCATCTCCTCCTTCCAACCACTACCATGAAGGGCTTAAGCTGCAAAATGAAGAGCTGCTGCCCAGGTCAATCTGGGCTTCATATGACTGACTCAGAGGAAATAAAGCTGCACAAGTAACTGCTTTTCTAGTACTCTGGTTTCTGAATGATAGTTAGAGAGGTATGTAAGGTGAATATAAGTTGAAAAAATAATTTTGCCATTGTATAAAACCAGTGTACAGTCCTGGTCTTTGCCTCTCAAAGACATAGAGGATCTAGAAAAGATAAAAAGTGGTGGATAGATCAATACAAGAACTGTTATTCACCAAATCCCGCACTGCTAAGACGCACTCACTGAATGCAGAAGGAGATGGTCACATCACCAACACTTCCGCTTGCAGCACAGTAACTTTTGTGATTTATTGGTGCCATGAGGGCAGCTTCGCCAGGGCAGCAGCTGAACGTCACACGCTCCACAGCTGGGGACCTTGAAAACTACTGAAATGAAATCAAGTAATGGTTCAGGGCTTGCACACACACGTTTACTACATAGTCTAAAGTTCAATGGTTACTTGCGTTTGCACCAGTTATGCCACTGTGTGTATCTATTCTGGAACACGACCTGTTAAGTCAGGGCAAGTAAAACTAAGGTACCTCCAAAAGTAAACACATTTTCTGACTTATAGTGGATCCAATCAGGGAACTAAAATGAAAAAAAAAATCTTTCAAGCATAACTGTAATAATACTATCCTCCCCACACCTGCTTCATTTCAGAGGTTACTCTTTTTCCCCCCCTAAACCGCTGGCCAGGTATTTCAACTGCAGTGACACAATTTGAGCCTTTGTGGAATGAAAATAAAACTAGGTAGAGGTGAGAGCAGGTGACAGCCAGAAGCAGAAGGGCTCTTGTTAGAGCAGCTACAGTGTGCCCGCAGGATCAGCGAAGCACAGCACTTCTCATTAACTCTGCAAGCCAGATCTGTTACTACCTTCATCTTTGGGTCAGTAACCAAAGCCACAGCACACCCGCTGACGCTCTCCCTCACTGCCTGGGTTGGCAATGCTCTCTACTTCTTCCTCGCTGCCCATCCTTCAGAGTAGTGGAGAAAAAACGCAACTGTTAAGAAGTCTGATCTCTGAGCCATAAATACAGACCTTTTACCTGCTCTGACACAGGCACGAGTCAGCCACAACTCAGTCTCACAGCAGGGCAACATCTCTGCTAAGCTCTTGCCTCCAGCTCACGTCTCCAGGCAAACCTCTGAATATCCCCAGTCCGGGAAATGCCGTTGTTAATCCAAGTGAGGGCAGACATATCATTTATGTAATTTTTGCTTTATGCTTCCTGGATATCTTAAAACTTGCTCTTTCCTGCTGCAAGGCATGTTTTGAGTCAGAAACTAGTAAATGTAAATTCTATAGAAGTCTGATCTCATACGTTTCTTTGCAGAAAGGAAAGCTAAGATTTTGTAAAAGTAACTGCATTTATACAGCTGCAATTCATCCTCTATGATAGGATGAATAAACAGGTTGAGCCTAGCAAGACTTAGCAGTTACATTTGCCCTGAGGTATCCTTGCTCTGTGTGTGCGCAGGGCTGAGCTGCTCCAGCACAGCACTGCACAGAGCAGCACAGTGCTGCCCACGATGGAACTCAGTGTGGGTCACAGCTCTCTCTTTACCCCACCTCCTCCACTGTGCTTGCGCATCCACCAAGCACCTCCTGGGTGCTGCAGCCAGCCACAGCAGATTTGGCCTCTCCCATGAGTGCTGCCAGTGGGAGGAGGGGTTTGCTAGCCCAATAATTTCCAGGAAAAAGGGATTCCTCTGCCTCCCAAATTGTTAGAAATAAATCTATTCTCCACAAACATCAGGTTGACTTAAGAGCTTATAAAATTCCACCTCTCATGCAAAAGCTTCATGTTTTATGTGGATAACCCTGGTAGCACTTTAAGATTTAAGCATAAAAATGCATCTATGTGTCTAATTACTGCAGCTACCTGGAAAGGTTTCACAATCAGTCCCTATTGTGCTGCCATCTGAAGGCAAAACCCAGCCTCTCTCTGCTGTGATTTGTGGTCAGACCAGTTTATTCACTTGTCTTTTGTCTGAGGCACCTGAATCCCTTCAGCCAGCAGAGTTATCACACAGGTTTTTTGAATGGGAGAGGAAATGAAGGAAGAGCTCAGAATAACCATTAAAGTCACACCCAGCATTACTGATCAACTGCTGCCTGCAAGTCCCTTGGAGGGAGGGGGTGAATGAGACACCCTTGCCCTCAGAGTTAAGAGAACCACAATACTTAATAGCAGTTTCAAACAGGAAGCCTATACACATATGCATAACACAGCATCTTTATTTGCCTGATGTCCTTCAAGCTTATGAATTGCTTTTTTTTGTTGTTGTTCTTTCTTGCTTTGTTTTTCCCCCTGCCAAATGACTAAAATAAGCTTGGTCAGTTAAATATGGAGGTTTTTTCCTTGCACCGCCTCTGCATTTTGAACACTTGAGGAGCATTTCGGAAACCGAGTCTGAAGTTTAATCAAACACAGTCTGAATAGCCAGAGCTGCCTGCACTTGAGTAGACTACAGCAAGCAAAGCACACGCCTTCAACCCCAGGGAACATGAACCAGCCCCAGGCTGTGGAAAAGCATCCAGGAAGCTGCACACAGTTCTTTTTTTTTTTCTTGCCAAAAGTAAGTTTCATCCTATCCTGGACACTTAAATCTGCTTGATGTTTGAAACTACATGCCATCTGATTAATCTGATATTAAGTTCACACTGCTAGAGGAAAAGTCTGCAGAATAATATGAATTGAAGCTTTCTGAATAGTCGTTACTTGGCAAATGACATCTGATCCAGATATTATGACTCACAACAGGAGTTATGTAATTTGTTACTAATATTAGAAAATGATGTACTGTGGGATTATAAAAAACTGCCTGTTTCCATCTTTACATAAACAAAAATCCGTAGAATAACAGAAAGAGGTTTGGGGTTTTGTTTTTTTCTCTTCCCCCCCCCCCTCACCCCCAACACCTCAAACTCCTTGTAAGGCTATTTCAATATCTAATTCTTATAAAATACACAAATACCATTACATATATATTCTTAGTTCAGAGCTCCAAGAAGTCAGAAACAATTCTGGTCTTCAATATATTTGCTTAGTATTAGTGAAGTTTCTTACTAACTTGGTAATTAGAAGGTACTGCTATAAAGCTTTTGAGGTTTTCTGCCCTGTACATGCCCTATACACATCAAGCTCCATGGTGGTGTTCCTGGTTGGAGTACCTATCCCTGTATGAAAAGTTCCTGAAATATGACAGCTTGAGCTTTTACCCTGTCCCAACAATGCCACTCTAGCAGAATTGACTGGTTCAGTAGATGATTTTTAAAGTATTTCTAAAACACATAACAAAGTTACCCCTTTTAAAAGGGCTCCGGTTTTCAGCTCTGATTTGTTGGAAGTAAATACAAAAGTGTAATAAAGCTAAATAAAACACACACTTACCTTCTAGATCTATTTATCTCTACTCCATGAAATTGTAATGTTTCAGGTCAAGTTACATAGAAATTATTCTGTCATTGAATTCTGCCACATTCTGTCACATATTTCCTATTTCCAAAAAAAAAAAAAAAAAAAAAGGAAAAGTTTTAAGCCCTTCCTACCAAAGGCTGGACCTGCATTTAGCTGAAGCTGGGTTCAAAGAGTTATTAAGCACAGTTCAGAGCTTGGCAGATCCTGACTTCAAAGAGAGATGAAGACAAGGAAGTGAAAAAGGAGATGGGTGGGAAATGCACATAGTGCTTAAATAACAGTTGGCATCAGCCAAAGAGATTACGCAGATGCCTTCTGTTAGTTTGTTTTTAAGCACTCAGGATTAACTACCACGTTCAGCACATGTTGTTGTGAATTTGCTTGCTTTGACCAGGAGCTGCAAGGACTTTGATAACTGGGGGGAAAAAAAGAACATTTTCAGTACGAGCTCTGCTTGCCTTATCTCAAGTTCTTGACACAACTTCCCTCAGAGCTGTAGCACATCAGAAAGGAGGCAGAAGGTAAAGGCCAGATCTAAATCCTGTTGCACACTAGGAGAGAAGGCCTACCTTATGGCTTTAATATTATTTCTGCCCTAAACTAGACTTTCTGGATTTCTATTTTGCAACTTTGAACACCAATTATTCTCTATATCATTCCCCAAAATGCTAAATCCCTATGTTCTTTTCCTAGAGAAGCTTAAAGATGCATCTCCTACTAAGAAATGTGCACTCTATCTTCAGATTAAAACACCCGCTTTCCACTAAGACACAATCAAACTCTTAAGGGGACTGTCCACCACAGTGCTGACAACCAAATCCAAGCATTTAAAATTCTACCTTCATCCATATCCAATTCACAACAGTTTCCTGCATCTCTTATTCTTTGAGGCAGATCAGACAGTAACTTTCTCTCTCCCTTTTTATTCACAAGGTTTTGAGCACAGCTTTTGCCGATGCAGATCAAAGCACTGCCCTACTACCAAGGACTTCCCTTTCAAGCAAATAAGGATGCTACGTTAATATTAGTAAATCCAAAGTACAAAACAATTGTCTTCACAGCACTGTATTACATAAATTCCTCTTCATTCTAAAATCAATCCAGTTGTCCAGAAAAAAGGCCTATAATTACTCATTGAGTAATTATTAGTGCTGAACTACCACGCTCAGCACATGTTGTTGTGGATTTGCTTGCTTTGACCAGAAGCTGCAAGGACTTTGATAACTGGAGAAAATAACCAGAATAATTACTCATTGAGTAATTTTTACTCAGCATTGAGAAGCTTCCCATTTTTGTCAGTTTTATGCCATATCGCATTTTTAGCTAAAGAAAATACTTTCTTAAATTAATTTTATAATAATCTCTCATAGTGGCCCTGGCTACATAAATTCTTTTTGTTTTAATTTTTCTAATCTCAGTGTTCTCCATAAAATGTTATATTTCAAAAAAGCAAAAAACGCAAGACTCATTTGCCAACAAACAATAAACACTTGAAAAAATGGAACTACTCAGCACACAGGATCAAAGGCCCCCAAATTAACCAAAGATGTTGTTTTTCAAACTATCTTTCCACTATTTGACATTTTTTTCCTCCAATGCTTGTGCTACAGAAGTTATAAGCAGGGGCTACCTTCATCTAGCCATGCTATCCTCTATACCCTCAAGCCTTACTCTGCATTTATATAAAGGACAACGAGCTGCACAGGTTCAAGGTTCCCAGGCCGGCAGCAATTCTGGGGAAAAATGCCTTTTAGGAAGGTGTCTTAACACAGAGCATGGATAGCAAACCTGCAGAGACACCACGGCAGTGACTGTGTGTGTGGCAAGAGTAGGAAGAAAGAGAATAAACTTTTCTCTATGCCCCACTACAAAACTTAGCAGGTTCAGTGCCTTTTTCCTCTGAATTAATAGGGCTGAACTCATCTGTCTTGTCTTCCTGCAAGTGAAAGCCAAGTCCTTATGTTCAGCCTAGCTTTTCTCCCATTCACATTTTTAAATATTACTCAAGAAAGCAGAACCTTTTAGCTGAATCTCAATTCAAAAGATCACATTCTTTAATATTTCTTACTATTATGCAAGAATTATCCTAAGAAAAATGTCTGATCTCAGATTTAAATTTCTAAGCATTTGATCAGCAGTTTCAATAGTACATTTGCAGATTACCAAGGCTTCATTCTGCCTGGTTTATGTATATCCTAAATGCAAGCATACCACACACAAATACAAGTATATGCCTGCAAAAATAAGGGTTTAACCACCTGTTCAGAAAGCTAATCTTGGATATTCTGATGAAAGTTTGGAGATGCACCTTGAACTCATCACTGGTCACTGTCCATGTGTCATCACTGGCCTCATACATATTGCATGTTTCACAGAACATTATTAAAAAGTCCTGGCAGTCTTTTTTTGTTGTTGTTGGTGGTGGTTTGTTTCATTTTTATAAAAGGGGATGTGTCCTGTGCACTGAGTTATTCTCTTCTGAAACAGCTATAGATTGATACCTGGGGATTGCAAAAGCAGTATCTACACTCATTACAGAAAACAGCTTAAATAAATAGTACTGCAATAAAACAAAAGCTCATGCAATCACTGAACTTTAACAGTAGAGAGCAGTCATTTAGGACAATCAGTGCAATTTTTCCCACGGCCTGCGCTGAGGCGAACAGGGAGTTAAGACATAGCGGGTGAGACATAGCACCAAGCCCTAGAAATCCCCTTGCTCTGCTATTTTATCTGAGGCCTTCCCAGTAACAGGTCCATCTTCTGCTATAAAACATTAATGTGAATGTACAGGCCAGACATGAAATGTAAATTGCACACTTGCCATAGACAGCTCCACACGCAGGGCTCCAACAGAAATATTTTTATAATGGATCTTATTCTATTCACTCTAGATAGAACCTTGCCTCAGTGATCACTGAGCAGACAGAGGAACAAGGAACCTTCTTACTTTCCAGACTTGGCTTCAGCATGTAGGAAGGGACAGACAGCAAGGTAAGAAACATCAGTGTGGAAATGGGAAGGTTTTTATTGGCCAGGCACTTACAAAAATGCAGCCCATGTCTCTGCTTCTGCCAGGAAGCTGGAACAAGAGCTGCTAGAGCTGGAAGCTGCTGCCAACCTCTGCACAATCATTAAGTTTCCACTCCTTAGCAGGAGAAACTTGCATTTCTGCCTTCGAGGAGGCATGTGAGAGCATCATGTGAACAGGCAGGGTGCAGAGTCCAAAGGGCTGGATAAACTGAAAAATATCTTTGAAAGCAAAAAGGATTTTGCTTATCAAGCCAAATGTGAAGAAAGGAACTGTTGTCAAGTCTAACTGCTCCAGTTAGGTCATGGAAGCACTCAGCACTGAACCACTTTTTGGAGGCTAGACTGTTCCATTTGAGAGCAAATGCCAGGTAAGGAGGACAGGCAGTGCCAGGCTTTTTTCCCTTGTTAAATTTAGGAGCTCTTAAAAGTCATCATTCTTCTCCTACATGTGATTTGAGAACTTTTTTTGTTCTTCTCTTTGGCAAAGAAATGTAACATTAACAGTTTAGTTTCCTTGCATAATGTTAAGCCTTGTGTTGTCATGTTCTCCATTACAACTTTTAAGATGCATTACAACTTGTAATAAATTACGTAAAATAGTTGTGGCAACCATTGCAATCCGTCTTGAAACAGCTAAAGCTCTTCTGTTTGCTGCTTTGCAGTTTCTATAAGAATAAGAAACTTTCAGCAATACTAGACTAGCATACAGAGTCTTGTCCAGCAAAAATGGCCTTGTGATGGAATGCTCAGCTCAATGGATGAAAAAAGGACTCTTCACATTTTCTAGAAGTTAGTGGCAAGGTATGACTGGTTTTTGTGGAGAAGGGGGCACAGCCTCTCCAGTTTGGGAAACACAGACCACTTGCACAAGGCATACAATAGATTAGATCCACTGTTGACTGGCATTACCTCTCAGTATTGCTTTAGTATTTATCGATCTATAGACTTCACCGCACAGAAAAGTCGTTTACTATAATCAGAAAGATTAAAAAAAAATCACTTCAGATATATGGCTAGTTTATCAGACATCTGTATGACAAGAGCCTTTGGTACCACTTCCTCAGCCTTATTCATGACTGTAGCTCCGCACGCAAACCACCCTCCTGAGTGTGGAAACACATGTGGCTCCAGCTGTGTCAAAGCTGGCCACATTGTCTCAGATTCTAATTGCACCATATGAAACTCAACGTAAGAAAGTACTGTCAACCACCAGAGCACTGTATTCTGACTTACTTTTCTTATCAGGTGCCTTACATTTTCCAAGTCACAGCCAAATGACTACATCTGTTGTGGAACAGAGCATGACTGTCTAAGCATGACATAAGGCTGTCACATATTTCTGTCACAAGCCCCACTCTATTGACCTGCACAGCTGGAATCACCAGCCACTCTTAGGCTAGTGGGCACACACACTGCCAAGCAACCTACCTCCTGACCAGAGGTTCTGATTCAGCACATACTCCACCTGTTAAGTAGCCTCAGTAGTGGCACTTAGAGGCCTCATTGTTTGGGGGTTATGAAAAGAGGCGAGGCAAAACAAAATACCCCCTCTTCTTTCAAAAACTACATAGAGCAAAACTACATGAGGAATATGAAAGCATAGTATTTACCAGTAATCTACTGAAATACAGGAAAATGAAATAAAGATCTTCACAGGAAACAGCTGTGCTAAAAAAAGTCCACTGCTAAATATTACAGCAGAAAAACAATAACATTTCTGAGAAAGACATTGAGGAGATGGCACCTTTTGATCCCATTTAGAGTCTGAGGAACTGGAAGTGTCATGTTGTTCAAGGATTGCTCAGTTTTATTCAAAAGGAGTTGAAATGTTTTCTTCATACACACCTCCGCATATCCAACCAACATTAATTCTGAACATCTAGGTCTTGCTGACAATTGGCACAGGCACTGGAAAATGAACGTGTCTGAAAAACAAAATATTCTCTGCTTACTATTTAACAGGGTTGAATGCTGAAGTTTTCACTGCTTGTGTCTGTGATATATTGAATATAAACATAATTAACAGTCTGGCAGCTTGCTCTAAAGCCAAACTCATGCTACCATTTAAGAAAGTGAAAGGCTACTGCAGTGGAAGAACCCTGATGTTTACCCTGCTTTTAATTGATGTCTCCATTATCTGACCTCTCAAAACGACTCAAAAAGCAAACATCACAGTACATGTTTCTGACTCTCCTAATCTCTCCCTGGGCAGGTTGATATATTGATTTTAGTGGAAGATTAGCCAACACTGAACTCTTAACTGATTAAAGCCAGTGTGAATTTGAGAAGCCACTCGGTATAGTCCAAATCTGTGATGGTCAAAGATCATTAAAGTCAATTAGGTCTTGCCCTTGTTGGATTGCAGCCCAAATCCAAACTACTAAATTTCTCAGAAATTAAAGACAGAACAGGAGATATGTTTACCTCATCTTGTGAAATATAAATCTGTCATTTGAACCACTTATTTTTTTTTTCTTTTTACACTGACTCCTGCCTAATTGCATACTGCTGACATCTTGGCACTTACTTTAAGATGTACATTAATGTTATTTAAACACATGAGAAAAACACCGCTTAAAAATATACATCTGCAGGAAATTATTGCTCAAGTTATTCTGTGCCTGCTACTATCTCTTTCCAGGACTAGACTAAGACTGAAAGGTAACCTCCATAGCAAACCAAAATCACCTGAAGGGCAAAACCATTCAAATGAGATCACCATCATCACCCAGAAAATGCAAGGTTTACAAACTTGACTTACTTTAACAAAGTTGCATGCTTTCTCCCTCCATCTGCCTTTACATATCAGAGTGGACTACACTCACTTTGGAGGATAACCCTAATACATAGAGTATTTTATCTCGCTATTAGAGTATCTCATTTCTGATACCATAAAAGCTAGTGAAAGACTAGTGAAAGTGCTCCTGTTCTGTGGACAGATCAGGGAGGAACTTCCCTAAGCAAAGGGGAGCAAGAACCAACGGTTGAATGCAGCTCATGGACCACAAGTGGTAAGGTGCTAGTGGAGGCTGCAGGTGGTTCAGGGCCATAAAGATCTATTGGAAAAGGCAGGGTCCTGACAGTTAGATAACATGTGTGCTTGGTGCCTCACTAGCCTCCAGAGTGACTACATGGGCAGAAAGGACATCATTGCCTGGCCCTGGAGGTCTGGCCAGCACTGTCACTGGAACAGGACAGCTGCATCACAGTGCAGCTAAGCCACATGGAGAACAGCATCATTTATCAGTATCGCGCCGTAGCACTGCAGCAATATCTATGTTTAAAATTCTAATATCATGAGTATTGTACTATTCTGCTTCATCCTGAGGGCCATTAGTCTTAAGTACGTCCTATAACAGGATCCATGCTACATTTCTAGGATCTTGTGCTGATAACTCCACCAAACTCATTCCAGCGGCATCAGGCCTTTTCCTTCCCATATTCTTTCCCACCTCTAAAGAAAACAAAATAACAATTGGGAGGCTCCTTCCATCCAGTCCTTCAATTACATCCAAAATGTTATTACCACGACACTGTCTCCTTCCTTCTTTGCAAGAAAACTGACTATTAGTAATTAAAGGTTGATTTATACTAACAGTTCCATATAAAAATTAATTCAAAATATCTACCAGAACAGATACAGGAGATAAGCTGCAAGGTGCAGAGCAAACTTTCCACTATGCTCCACTTTTTGTGACCAAATGTCAACTTAAGGCACAGTAATAGACAAGGAATCAAGCTTTCATTGCTTAGTTTTCAGAACTTGATCAGTTCTGATCAGTTAGAACTTGAGAGGAGGGAGAATGGGGAAAAAAAATCAGTTCTGTATTACATTTTTCAGTTTAGCAATACTTGAACTCTTCATGGAGATGTGTGAAGAACAAGTATACTACGAAATCACAGACTTAGCTTAGTCAACATATAATAGATTGCCGCTTTGCTCACATGGCAGCCTAAAATTCAGCTAAGATAGAAATATACCTGGAAGAATATTGTGGGAAAGAATAAAGAGTATATTATTAGTCAGCAATTCTAAGAATGTGGTTTAAAACATGGACATTAAAAAGACTTTTAAAAAGTAGATATGAAAATCTCATAGAATGATTGAAAGCAGTTTTTAAACTGTAGGTCACCAATTATGCTGGATTGTACAGAATTTCTATAGTTGTATGGGAGGAGAAATACAGGTTGTCATACATCTATTTTATCATGAAATGAATCAGTGAAAACTTATTTTAGGTCAGAGATAAAAATGTAAATATAGCTCTTCCCACCATAGTTGTTAACCACCTAAATCCAACAGCCAGACAGAGTTTAAAGACAATTTGTCAAAACCATCTCTACCATATCTCACCTTATCACACCACAAAAACCACAGTGTTTCTGCAGGGCTGATAAGGGAAAGTTCCTCCAAGTTTAATTCCAGCAAGGCTACAGCAAGATATGAATCCACCTACTTGAATAGGACTATACCTGAACTTACAAAAAAGGGCACTGGTTTTCCACAGTATATTCAAAGGAGTAAGGGAAGATAACCAATTCCAATAATTATGTTTGATTACAGAACAAGTTAAAGAAAAAGTTTGTGCTGCACAGGAAAGGAGAGTTCCAGGAAAGGAATAAAGATTGGAAACTCATAACTGCAGCACAAACATGTGCCATAGCAGATCCAGAACAGGTGGGGATCTCATCTGTTTAACCTGGTGTCACATCTCTGGTCTACCTTTAATTTTTCATCATAATTTTGATAAGCTGTCAAAACAAGTCAAGTAAACAAGTATTACATAAAGTCTTGAACAAAACTTGCAAGTTTCCTTTTTTTGCACTGTTAAACATTTTTCAAACTAGCATTTCTCTCTATTTTTAGAAGTGCCTTTTCCTAGGCAGAGAAACTACTCCCACATATTTTCTGTGGGGGAAAAAAAGAAATTGACTGCAATCTGATAAAAAGTCACTTTTGTAAAAAATACAAACTTTGACTTTTTTTCCTTTCCATTTCTGAAATGAAAAGACTGTCACAAAAATCTGGAACATTACAAGGCATTTTTGCAGTCTACAGAAAACAAAGAAGAACTTCATACACTTAAAGTCAAGTCTCAAACAACTTGACTCATTAGGACATTAGGATAAATAACCTATTTACAATGTTCAACATCCTCTACTCTAATATACTGTCACCAACAATTTCCATTTTAGTTTCAGTTACTACCTCTCAGAACAGAGGTTCTAAGTGAGGTTTCTATCATATGCCTAACATCAAGGGGACAATGCCATTTTACAGCCAGGCACAAAAAGCTTACAGAACACATCTTCAAGCACTATCTCATGAAACAAGCCAGGCCTCCTTCCTATATTTCCATGATCAGTTCATTAGGTTTAATGAGGCTTATCTTGCTCATGTGCACCTGAGTCTGCAAATTCCTTGCCCAGGCTTAGAGAAGCTAGAGAAGAAACATCTCCAGATGGAAATTAATTATTAAGCCACATTTATCATGCGAGAGAGGCAAGGTGGCTGCTAGTGGCTTCAAGCACTTCATGCTCAGTAAAGTTTCTGGATTTGACCAGTTGTCCAAATCTGGCTGCTCATATTAAAATCTAAAGGCCAGCACACCTCCCAAGACTGACACATCCTGGTTTGACCCCTTTTCTCTATTTCTCCCCAGTCTCTTCTGGTAAATATAGTAGTCAGGTAGAGTTACTAACTGCAGTGAGGTAGAGTTACTACAAGAGGGGTTTTTAGCAGTTAAGTTCCATAGCTTTGCTCACTCCAACCATGCAAAAGTGCTCTAACTACACATTCACTTATTCTAAAATCATCTGTTCCTTCTATAAAAACTGTAAAGGAGTTCAAACTATTGAAGAATGAAGAAACTTCTAAAATCCTTACAAATTATCACATCAGGGAAACCATTTCCTCCATGGGACAATTACTTTACCTACCTCTCTCAGAGCAAGTGAAGGTCAGTAGTCTAACTAGAATTGCATGTACCTTCCACATTTCAAGATGCACGTCTTGACAGGGTAACCTACCCATTTGTTCACTCCGAGAAACCCATCTGAAAATGGGGGCACATGATGCTTTAGTCTTCCATTCAAGACCCCAGATGCTGTACAGAAACACGCCACAGATTCTGTTATATTTATCAAGTCTCATTTTAACAGCAGTGCAAAGCCTGTGCCTAAGTCTCACCTCTTATCTTCAAACTGAATTTACTCATGACCCCTGGTCACCCTGCTGACACTGACCTCTTGCTTAAGAAATACTTTACTTCTCTGTTTCCTGTAGTTTATTCTCTTCATGTTTTTATAGACAACAATCATATCTTGTCTTAACTTTTATTTACCCAGGCTAAACAAACCCAGCCTTTTAAGTATTCTGTTATCTGGCGTCATAAACCATCCATTTGCCAGATAAACTGTGTGGCTCTTTATACCGGATTCAGTCTGAATACACCTTTCTTGAAAACTGAAATCCTGTATCTCACATCTTTTGTCCCACACCTCTCATAAGGACCAGATACAGCAGCAAAACCAACTATTTTGTCTCTCTTACAAGTATCTGGAGATCTCTAGAACCCAATTTTCAACACACGGTTGATTTAGCATGTGTCCCCCTAAAAAACACCTCCTAGTAATGGTGTGACAGATCCTGTCTTTGCTCTCCCTTCTGCCTAAAAACACCCTGCCTTCTTTTCTATCTCACACTGAGATATGTCACACTTTCATCACTCAGTTGCAGATTGCTGCCTCTTTTCTTAAAAGATAAGCTGCTCCTCTTTCTCCATACTTTTCCTACTTCCCTGTCCTGCCTGCCCTCTTCTGCTATACCTTCTGAATATTCCCAAAGACATTTGATATGCTGGCAAACTAGAAATAAATAAGCCAATAGGCAACAGACATACAAATGTATATGTCCTCAAAGACTGCTTCATCATCAGGAAAAAGCCTATACAAAGTATACAAAACCTTGCTTAGCAGAGTCTGCCTTGGTCAGAAAGCTCCTTCTAATTCCCCCAGTGTTAAGTCCAGTGATTCTGGTTGAACACCTGACTTCTCATTCTGCCTTGATAGTAGAGAAATGGAGTTAAAAAAGCAATGGTACAGCTTGTTAGAAGAGTGTTCAAAATAATCACAAATATGTCTGCACTGCTCATTTGAAGAGGTGCAGAAGGCAATAAAAAGCTGGGGGACCTCTACTTTAGCCTGAAAAAGCTTTCCACTTAATTTTCTTTTGACTCTGAAAAATGAAACAAATACTATGCATTTAATTCATTTCTAGAACTAGTACACTTCATGGATAAAAAAACCCATTCCTTATAACAGCCTTGCTATGATTCCAGATCTGCAACTAAAAATATGTCCAACTCCTAGCAACATAACCCATCTTTGACTAGTCAGTTACGTTGCTGGGATTTATCACTCAAGGCTGACGCACATGAGTCAGAGAAAACCTCCTTTACAGACTGCAAATGGCAGGAAAGTGACATTTAAGAGAGAAAAAAGTCCTGCCTTGATTTAACATACTATGCACTGAAGCAACCCATACACTCACTTCTCAGAGGTTTTCTTTACATTTAACCTTTCTGTCAAGTTTTGATTAGCTGTAACAAGCTAGTTCAATTTCTTGATGTTATTAATACATACTGGTCAAGCCCCATTCCTCAACATATTAATTAATGCTGGCTGTTTAACAAGCTGTTATTCAGTCCTTCCATAAATGATGGATCTAATGGCTTAATACTTATAGAATTCAGAAGAAAAAAAGAAATAAAAAATATAGCCTTACTCAAAAGCAAAAGTCCAACTTAATATAACTTTTTCTCATATTTCTTGAAGGGAGAAAATATTACATTCCTGTGTACTTGGTCAGAAAAGGATATAATATTTCACTTAGACAAACAGAACATCTAAGAATGTTAAATATTTTTAATTAGATTATTTAGTGTAAATATTCTTTCAAAGGGGAACTGTTTTCAATTTTTTTATGAACGTTAACCTTGGCAGAAGATAGCAAATGCTTGTTTAAAGAACAGTTTAGAGTAAACAAAGGCATGGTTCTATCAAATCTGTGTTTCACATGCAGACTTTTTCTCAAATGTTCTTCATATCCTGCATATTTTAAACACCTTTAACGGGTGGATCTAAATATTAAAAAGTTAGAGGATAAGGAGTAGTCATAATGATAATACAAACCTGTAGTTCAGAACAGAAAAGCAAAACTAAGTTTTAGAAATCTAACTTCTTTCATACAGTGCTTAATACAACTGTTCTCAAGCAACTTCCATTTCACAAAGGAGCCTGAATATACCTAAATATTCTGTCTTGAAGAACAGCTCATAGCAGGCAGTAGTGACTTTTGCTTTTGAGGCTGATACTTACTATGTCCAGAACACTGTCTCGGGGGGCATTTATACTACTGGCTTCTGAAAGTCATGTCCATCTTGTTATTTAGGAAAAATTTGTTTAAAAATATTCCATCCTCATTCGTTTTAACTATATACCAGGCAGAGTGGCAATGCAAAACATTACCTGCAAAACCACTACTCTTTTTGCTGCCTTTCATTCCTCCCAGCTCCTTTTACCCTGGCAGCTCCACATCTCAAATGGCACCTTCCCTAAGTTTCCTCAATTCCCACCACCCCTGCCAAGCTTCACATTACTTCTCTAGCTTATTTTCACCTCCTCAACAGCGCACCATTCTTAGCAGCACATTTTGCTTCTTAAGAAATGACTGCTTCAGGAAACAGTCCTTCCTGGAAAAGTTAAATAAGCACACTGTTAATAAGCATATTAACAAATACGCAGCTTAAAAACTGCTCTGCTATAACCAAGTAGCTCATTAGGTTTGGGTGGAAACTTGCATTGGCTGGGCAGGCTGCTACTTATCCAATGCTCATATGGATTTCAATGTTCAAACCCCTGACTTCACCAAACAGCATCACAGATTCACAGTGATGCCGAGTGCCCACCTGTGGGGCCTCTCTCATATTCCCTCATTACAGGGTACACACATTTCTGAAGAAAACCAGGGCACGAGCCACCCACAGGCTCACAGTACTCACTCAGGAAACCCTGCCAAGGAGTCTGCCTTTAAAAATGCCATGCTCTGAGACGGCCCAACGATTTGAGGAAAAACAAAAATAAACAAACAAAAAAAATGGATAAAAATCCCTTAGAAGACCATTCACCACCCAGTCCGTTCCGTTCCCCCCCCACACCAAAAAAAAACCCGGGGCTGCCTCCGCCGCCATTTCGACGCCTCCACCACCTCTAACCGCCCGCACTAACAGCCGCGACAACCAGGTCACGTGAGTATAAGTGCGACGGCGCCTGCGTCACACGCCCAGCAGCCAGTGGCGCGCTCTGTTCAGTATACATATTCATGAGGGGCCGCCTAGTCCCGCCCCCTGCCGGAAGTGGTGTTGCGTAGTGGAGCTCGGTGGCGGTCTCCGGAGCGCGGGGCGGCGGCGCCTGCAGCCCTCGCTCCCCCGCCGGCGAGGATGAGCCAGCGCGACACGCTCGTGCACCTCTTTGCTGGCGGGTAGGTGATACTGGTCGCTCCTTTTGCCGTGGCAGGACCAAGTGGCCTCCCCCGGGGACGGAGGATGGGGAGCGGCGGGGCCAGGGGGACTCCGGGGGAAGCCAGGGAGCGGGGCTGCGGCCTGCGCCGCCGCGCTGGTTGAGCCGAGCACGCCTGAGCCTCCGCGCGGTGCTTGGTGGAGGCGCCTCGTGCGCGGCGGCCTCGGCCGAGGCGCCGGGTCAGCCTGCTTGTGGTGCCCGGGGTGAAGCGGGAGCGGGCGCCCCGATCCCCGGGCGCCGCTGCCCTTGGCGGGGTGAGCTTACGGCTCTGGCTGCCCGTGTGAAGTGGGAGCGGGGCACGGGGCGGCCCCGAGCAGCGCCCACTGCCTCCTGCCCCAGCGCGGCCTCGGGCAGGCCCTGCCGCCGCCTCCTGGCTGCTCCCCCGGAGCTCGTGTGAGAGCTGCTGGCCTCGGTCTGCCCGTGCGAGAGGAGAGGGGCCACGCTGGAGCGGGGCCAAGGCACCTCTTTGGATTTTACATCCCCGAAAGCTTGAGGAAGAAAAGCAGGAATGCTGTTCTACTGCCTTGCTTGCCTTTCGCAGCAGAGGAGGAGATTAAAGTGCTGCAGAAGCTGTGTGTGACATCAGGGAGGGGGGTCCTGCTTGCAAACATGTCCCCAGGACTGGGTCTGGCTGTGCTTGCCAGTGCCCTGTCCCAGCTGTGCAGAGGGCTGGGTGGGTGCCAGCCCCTTGTCTGTGCTCCGAGGAAGGCGCCAGGGGCCTCTTCCTCATGTACTGGCCTCATGCTTCCTGTGGCCTGAGCTCAGCAGGGCCGTGTGGGCTTTGGGTCACAGGCAGCAGCAGGACAGTCACTTAGGGTCACACAGTGGCTTCTGCCAGCACAGGGCATCGCTCGAGGAGTGGCTGCTCCTCTTCCCCAGAACCGTAGAGGAAGGAAACTCTGCTCCTTTACTCTAGGTTTTGTTGGATCCTGTTTAGAAAGAGTGCGTTGGGCTCCACCTGCCAACCCTTTTGTAATGGCCAACTTCAGACTTTAACTCTTCTCTCTTGAGGAGTTTCATGTAGCTGAAGTTACCACCGATATTTTATCATGATGATGCTGTTTCTAAGCATAAAAAGAAATAATTTGGAATTGGTTTTGGAAAGGCTTGACAGTTTTAGCACAAGTTGTGTTTTGAATTGGTGCAAATTTTTCTAGAAAGCAAAGCTCTGCTAAGTGGTTTCACTGGAGTAGTTGATGAATTAGTTAATGCACGAGTGAAGTATTAGGTTCATTTGCATGCAACTCTCCCTTCCTCACCAAAATATGCCTTTTAGACCTTGCTTTCTTTTATGTGATTCTCTGTATAATGAGGTTCAATGTATATAAACATAGTAGCAGTCACACTTCAATATTGAAAAAATAGCATGAGAAAGGCGTTGTGTTTGTAGGAGAAAAGATGATAGATGAGCAAAATAAAAATTTATGGATTATAAAAAGCAATGTGAATATCTCTGTGCAATATTTCACAAGGAAAATCAGTAGTAAGTAGCAGAATTTCTAAGCATTTAGAGTTATGCCTAGTAGCTACCTCAAGAAACTTAAGCTTAGCTTTTCACGCCACCATGTACCGTGTTATACTGAGGGGTAGCTGTGTAGATCATAGCAGGAGCACCAGAAATGGTCGTTTTGTACCTGAAGTTCAGTTTGTCACGGTGATACTTGTGTAACTGCTTAGCCCGGCTTTGGCCGTGAGGTTCCTGTATGTAAGAATCTCTTTGCACAGACCATGGGGATCCTGCAGAGCACCATTGACCTCTAGTATCCTGCCCCTGTGGGGACAGGAACTATCTGAACATCTGTAATCCTGAATTTTTATAAGAGATCATAGAGAAGGTGAAACTTTTTTTTTTTTTGGAAATGCTTTTTTTTCCGCCCTTAGAATGAAACTGTTACAGAGTTTTCATATGTCTTCTATTTTTCTGTCTGCTAGTCAAATAGCAACTGTTGGTGTTGTAGACAGCATATTGGTATTTTTAACTCAGATGCTCCTATTCTAAACCAAGAAAAAGAATCTATGGAGCTTTCTGCCTTTCAATAATCAGACTTCTTACTGTAATGCAGATTATTATAAGGATACTTGAAGTATGTAAATTGTGTATGGTTTTCTATTTGGTAAACTCTTTAAGATCTTTTTACTACTTTTTTTCCCCTTATGTTTTGCTGTACGGTGAAGATTATCTTTCTTATACAGCATGTGACTTATCTGCTTGCAGTCATAATTGGAATATCTAATGAAAAAAGAGGGCTTTGGCTAGCAAAGGCACTTCCACGTCTTCATGATTTACTCTTAATCTCTAGAAATCTTTGACATTAACTTTGTATGACACAAACTTCTTTCCAAGGGGGAAAGTTGGCAGGACTTGTTCTCCCAGCAAAAAGATTGGATGGAGCATTTTGAGCCTTTTCAAGAAGGATTCCTGTAGGTCTCTTTTGAAAGTGGGCAGTTTCTTTTGTCTTGGATGATGTCAGTCTCAATTCTTTCATGGCATCCCCTGTCTCTTGCAGAAAGTTGCCTGTTCTTTATTTTAATGAGTCAGTATATATATATTTATGGGAGGAGCTTGCTATGACTATAAAACTGTCTTAGTTATCTAGTTGTAACTTGAATAGCTCTTTCCCTGACAGGCTTCTGAACCTGTTTTTGAGATGGACAATATTCAGAAAACCTACTTTAAGCATCTTCTTTCTTCAGAGAGATGGACAGTGTTAGTCTATGTCTATGAAATGACAATGAAAGGCCCTTGGATTTTTGTTTGGGATTTTTAGGCAAGTATCAGATGAAAGCATAGGTGGTGGTTGGTTCCTTTTTTTAATGCTTTTTAGAGAATAGTCATTCAGGCTGTAATTGAGTAATTCAGGCACTTGGACTCTCTTTTTCCTGGAATTAAATTTATGGCATAACCCGTGGATGCCCTCCAGAACCTTCCTGGACCCTCCAGTCCTTTCCTTGCAAACCACAGGAGAGGTTTACCCCCTTCCTGCACCAGCTCTAGGTTGTTGAGCTGTTCAGACCCTCCTCCAGGAGAAATGCAGTGTTTGTTTAAAGCACTGAGAGGCTTGGGTTATGCTCCGTGAAGTGACTGAATCACAAGTTATGCAGAAATAGCTGCTAGTATTTTGAGAATTGTGAAACTGATGCCTTTTTTTTTCTATTTCTTTCTGCATGAATGATGTTTTCAGGTGCCTATACTTAATATAAATGTCATACTGTAGGCTTTTTTATGCTTGTTTTTCATAGGAAGCATAATTTACATGTTAATATTTTCTAGTGTTTGCTTTGGATAATGGAAGCTAGTGGTGTTTGTTCCCCTAGTGGTGTTTTTTCTATTTGTACTTGTAGGCTCTTATGTGCATAAATCAGGGCAACTATTTTTACACTGTTAAATAAAAATATCGAGTTTGATTAGTGTCTTGAGGTCAAGAATGGTGACACAGAACTTGCACTTTTTAAGCTTCACCAAAAAATGCTAATGAGTTAATCATAAGAAGTTTATGCTTTTCTAGCGACGAGTGCCCATAGCTATCATGTTAGAACTAGTGTTTAATATGTAAGTGTAAAATACACTAACAAGAAAAACTACAAGTTTTGCATTAATAAGGTGTATTCTTGCTTATTTCTGAAAGCTGCATTTGCTTAAGGCCTTAAATTGCATCCAAAGAGGATCTAAACTTGCTTGTTGTCATGAGATGCAATTACTGCTGGGTTGTAGGGCAGTTCTGAGTGTAGGGCCCGAGTTTGCAGTGAGTGGTGAAGGGATTAGGAGTTTCCTTTGCAAGTGACTTTTTCGCTTGTTTCTTTGCAGAGCTTTGAGCTCCCTGTTCTTGCCTGGTGTTTGCATGTAGCTTTCCCTTTTCTGCAGTAACAAAACAGTGGGGAAAATATGTGAATGAAAGAACAGCTGAGATAAGAGGGCCAGAGGTTATCTGTGACAAGGCTCAGAGGCCATGATTGCAGAACTTGTGAAAGGTGAATCTCAGGCTAGTGCTATGCAACCTCATCTCTCTTTTTCTTTTTTATAAAAACTGGCTTCTCTTGCCCTGGAGTAGTTAGCCTTCTAGGTCAGCTGGCACTGTTGGAATTGGGGACATTAATTTGCCGTAGAAGCACCTGAAGACAGTCTGACATGCAGAAACCCTCATCCACCCTGGAGCTGTCTGCTGTTGCTGCAGGGGTTTCATGTACCAGTGGAGGATATTTAACAAGTCTAGACAAGGCCAGTGGTTCCTTAGGAGTTATCCTCAATTTGCTAGTGTAAAGGAAGGTTTCTTGTGCAGGCATTTCTGGAAGTAGAACTTGAGATTAGAATGCCAGACAAGATTGAGTTTTGAAGCATATTTATCTTTCTTGAGTAGCTTCATGAATAATACAGGTATATCGGCGGGGGCAGAAACAGTTCTCCATGCTGAGAGTGTTTGTGCTGAAAGGCAAGTAGAGTTTAAAACAAATGCATCCAGGCTTGTCTTCCCTCATCAGGTGAGGTGATGGATGAGTTGTGCACACTAGAGGTCAAGCCATGTGCCTTTTTTTTTTTTTTCATTGCTGCTCTCTGGAGTGCACTGTTGTTCAGAGAAACCTGAATTGCTGCCCTCACCTCTCCTGTCCTTGTGTCCAGCAGGGACAACTGCTTAGTCTTACTGTTGGCCTATTGCAAGTTTGCCTCTGCTGCTGGCTGGAAGAAGTGTACCTGTCTCCACTTGTTTCACTGAGTACCTAACCACTGTGTCCACTGGTTTGCTTTAATTTGCAGGTTTAATGCTTTAATGTGTCTAATTGAGTGGTTAGTAATAGTCCTTAATCTTCCCCATTATCCTTGTTTTTGTGGAGTTATTTGTGGCTGTTTGTCTTCGAGCCTGCTGTAGGATCAGGTGTTTCTAATGTAAGATTAGAAGTTAAGTGTTTTTCTTAAAAGCATTTGGGAAAGCTGGAAAGCCTTGTGGTAGACATCAATAAAGGCATATATCAAACTTAGGACATACTGCTGTGAGGCTCAGTTCTTGGGCTGAGAGATGAGATGAGAAGGTGGTGTTTTTAAGTCAGACATTTCTCCTGAATGCAGTTAACTGCTATGGGGAAGAGATGTGGTTAAGTCTGGAATGGAGGACAGGTTCTGTGCTAGCAGGAGGCCTTGCCTTGCCTGGGCAGCTGGCACTGTGACCTGGCTCGTGGTGCTATCTGCAATTCCCAGATAACTCTTGTCTACTAATCAACTGTTGACAGAAATGTCTCCAGGTCTACCCTCCTTTGCTCCCAGTTTATGCTTTGTCAGCATGAGTGTAGTTGTTTACTCACTGTCCTTATCCTGGAGGAAAATCACATATTGATGTCTTAAGTCTTGCTCAGTATGGCTTAGTCCATGGTTGGAGATGCTGAAGCCTGTAGGATTTTTTAGGTTAAAATTTGTCATGAACCTAAAAATCTCAGGAGAAAACAAATCTTTTTTTAAAAAACAAACAATATAAGGTGTGTTTTTTTACCTAAGCTTTCTAATTTGTGTTAAGCCACAATTTGAAAAAGGCCCCAAACTTACATGTGGGAGGAGGGAAACAGTTATGGTAGTGGTGGTCTGCCAAAATGAAAAATTAATAGGCTTTGGCCAAACTGCAGCTAATGTTTGTGCATTAGTGATATTTCAAGATTTCCAACACAGAAATGACTGCTTATTCCATGATATTTTTAGTAGTAGTCATCTGTTAAGGAAGCAAGGCAGGAAATATATGTCTATTTCTAAGTAAATAGAATCATAGAATGGCCAGGGTTGGAAGGGACCTGTAGAGGTCATCTAGTCCAACCCCCTGCACACACAGGGTCCCATAGAGCATGTGGCACAGGGTGGTGTCCAGGTGGGTTTTGAAGACCTCCAGAGAAGGAGACTCCACCACCTCTCTGGGCAGCCTGTTCCAGGGCTCTGTCACCCTCACCGTTAAGAAATTCTTCCTCAAGTTCCTGTGGAACTTTTGGTGCCTCAATTTGTGTCCGTTTCCCCTAGTTCTGTCACTGGCCACCACTGAGAAGAGGCCAGCCCCCTCCTCCTCACTCCCTTTCTTGAGATATTTATATACATTRATCRGRTSCCCTCTCAGTCTTCTCTTCTCCAGGCCGAAGAGGCCCAGCTCTCTCAGCCTTTCCTCATAGGGCAGATGTTCCAGGCCCCTAATCATCTTTGTGGCCCTG